>JACJUM010005602.1:12333282-12602233 GCA_020976665.1 Heortia vitessoides
GCGCCGCGCGGGCCCGCCAGCTCCAGCGCGCGCGCGCAAAGCGCCAGCGCGCGCCGCGCGTCCCCCGATACTGCCGCCACTTTCCTGTCGAGTTGGTAGTTTGCGTTATCGAAAAGATTCAATATTAAGGTATTTTTATATATTATATTTCATCCCGAACGAATATTGAGATTAGAAATTTAATATATAATAAGACGTCATAGCTTATGTGAAATTCCGGAGATGGGAGTTTACCTAAGCAAATTATGATTATAACGTGATTCGATATCTTTCGGATCCTTTCAGTTATAGGCGAGAGTCGTTTCTTTGCCGACCTAATGAGAATAATACGGCAATATAAGAAACTGTCATCTATGACTACAGAAAATGTAAGTTAACTCCCGCCGATGCGAAGCCAGGGGTCACCTCGCGATCAGCTGGACGGCGTCGGGGGTTACGTCGGCGCCCACCAGCCGGGTGGCCACGATGAGCTGCAGCTGCGAGTGCGTGTACGGCGGGAAGGTGAGGCGCGTGAGGCCGAGGCGCGAGGCGACGCGGGCCGCCAGCGCGCGCTCCGGCAGGTCCATGGTGTTGGCCACGGCCAGCACCGCCAGGCGCGCCCGCGCCTGCGCCGCCCACTCCATGATGCTGTACAGCACGTCCTGGCGCCGCGTGCACAGCGCGTCTAGCTGCGGCCGGAGTGATAATAGTAATAAATAAATAAAGTAGAATAATAGATATTAAAAATGTATATATTTTTAACACCTAGACTCAGAACAAACAAATCAACGGCGTCTATGTTTAAAAGGACATGTCAAAAACTATGATTTACAGGAGAACATAATAATGGTTGATATTGCTTTCTAAAAGAATCTAGTTGAAATGATAAATTTCGTTTCTGACATGTCCATTTATCCGAAGGGACCATTGAAATATTCATTACATTAATGTTTGTCCTGGGTGGGGATCGAACCGACGGCCTCTAAAGCATATAACGCCGAATGTGCTATCAAGCCCGTGATATTGTTAACGAGCGTCACTGAGAATCTCGCCGCCCTTCATATTTTTTTTTAATACGAGACAATATTTTTTTTGGTAATTTAGAAAAAATAATGATGCAGCACATTCGAATAGTAATTTTCGTTCACACCGTAGTATCTATAGATCATTAAAAATCTCCGAGCGAAATATATAGCGAGTATGTTGTATGATAATTATAACTCTTAGTCATTTGTCTTTAATTGCAAATTATTTGGTTATTAATTTGCAATTAAAATAACATTGCAACTATGAACAAACCTTAATTTAAATCTGTTACGTAGGAGTTCATCCCGGGCTCATAATACGACACAAACTAAAAAGCATTCAAATCATATAAAAATAATGCACTTACTTCATCAACCAGTAACACAGTAGGAGTTCTCCTAGGACCAGGGTTAGTAAACCTTTTTTCTAATAACGAACATGCCTGCTCCCAAACCACCGATTTACCTGCAGAAAGCACAAACAATTGTTTTAAACTACAAAAATAGTATATACAAATATATTCATATTCATATATTATGTACCAGTAAGCTGCTTATAAATTTGAACATAAGCCTGTCTCGGTTCAGCGATCCTCATGCCGTTGACTTCTACAAGTTGGAAATCTGGTAGATCTACTTCCTCTTGGAGAATTTTCAATGCTGAACAAACTGTTGCTGTCTTGCCAGTTCCAGGAACTCCGGATATGTACATACATCTGCAATTGTTTACTAATTTACTTTTATATCGTTAGATGTGGAAATGCATCAATTAGACCAATCTGCTTGTTATATACTGTTTAATTGTTAATAATCGCGACAGATGAGGTAAGACACATCACACTACTATAATAAAGTTCTACATCTATATGTCTATATGTTAATAATGTATAATGAGTTTTACCCGCTGGCACCATCCAGAAGCTTATTTCTTACAAATGATAGTATCTCGTCCATTTGACTTTCTCGGCCAGGAAGTAATTTGTTCTCTTTCATGTAATCTAGAATATAAGGTTTAATTTTCAAATTCACTGTAAGGTTGATATTAGTGATAAAGAAAGAAAACCAAAATTAGTTTCATACCATCAATTTTATCAATAGAATGTGCTCTTGTATGAAGGGTTGGAGTTAATTTACTTGTTAATATTTTTCTAGTATCATTTCGCTTTGGAGTCTTTGATGGGGTAGCTTTTGAAAATTTTGGGGTCCTAGGGGTTCTTGGGGTTTTAGTTATTGGCATGAAGTCATCATCTTCATCCATATCTACATGATTCTGTCTACGTATGGATTTTCTGGGTGTCCTTTTTACTGGTGAGACATCTTCGTCAATGTAATTTACTGACCATTTAGCAGCTCTTGTGCTTCTTACTATCTTTTTGATAGGCGACACATTCTCCTCCTTGTAAGTAATAGGTGTTTTTACTGCACGGCCTGCCCGAGTTGAGTAAGTCTCTGTTTCATCATCATGAAATAATAGAACTTTCTTTGGTGTGTCATCACTTGTTTTTGAGATAGACGGTTTGCGTTTTGGTGTGCTAGGAAAATGCTGTCTTATGATAAGTGTAGGCAATTCATCTTCAGAGTTCTCTTTTAATTCCATAGATAAAACCTCTTCAATATTATTTCTGGAAAGTTTTTTGGAACTCTTTGGTGTTTCAGAAATTTTTTCAGAGCTTGGAATCCTTTTTGGTGTAGCTTTAATAGATTTTTTGGGTGAATCTTTGTCATTCTTGTCTGCCAGTATTGCTCTCTTCAGTAACAGTTTTGTTCCATCATTTTTAGAGACACTCCAATTTTTTTGTTCTTGAATGGACACCCTACTCATTCTCTTTACTAGGCTGCTAGGGGTTTTGGGAGTTTTAGCAATGGGAGTTAATAGTTTGTTTGGTGTACACAGTAATTCTAGTGCTTTCCTTTCCTCTTCCATAACAGGTTCTATGTCCACTTTCCTCTTACTTAAGGCCATTAGTCTGTACCGGCAAATATAGTGGAAAGGTTTCTTTGTTGATACATCAACTATGTCTTTTGTGAAGGTGAATGTGATTGAGCATAATTTAAAGAATGTTTCTATTGAAACATCTGTATTAAATGGCCTGTGATCTTCAATAACCTGAAATTAAAATATATTTATTTAATAACATAAACAGCCTTCTGAGTTGCTTAATATCTATTTAACATAACAATAGTAACCGCTAGTACACTATGTAGAAATAGTATAACTTCAAAACAATTTTATATGAAATACCTCTCGATCTGTAAAAGATATAGCTTCCATTTTGTTGAAAAACCAAGAAGGTAAATCGTCGGGTTTTGAATACCATTGCACTTTGGCACGAAATGGATTTCTTTTATTCGTTGTGTCTTCGTAGAGCTCGAGGATTTTGGCTGCATCGCAACCCTCTTCTGTGTCGGGTTCAGCGGCATCAGCATTTGATACGAGTACAAAATCACCAATCCCAGCTATCAAGTTCTTGAATTGAAATTTTCTGAGAGCAATATTATTTAATATGTAGTTATTCTGCTATGCACTATAGTTAGTTAGTTTTTTAAAAATACCTTCGCATATCCCAAGAGTACATTCATGTAACGATAAACTTATAAAAGTACTCACTCATAATAAACAAACGAATTTGATAAAGTTGGTCTATCAAGGATTTTATCGCTGAGCCATTTTACTGGCCTATCTATAGGTTTTTTAGGCATGTTTAACAAAGAAATTAATTATCTCAAACACTAACGACAATTACGTTTGTTGGTTATACAAATGTCACTTGTCAAATCTTTAAATATTTCGCGCTATAATTACTTCATTCATTAGCTGTGTTGCTATTGGTAGTCTATGTAATTGGTGACAAATTGATTAACATTTAAAGATATAACAATTCAATTGAAATATAGTGTAATAAACTTTATTTTATAATATTAAGGCAGAAAGTTTGTTATAGTGGTGCCGACACTGTGAAATAACTTTGAATATCAGTAAACTTTCATACTAACTTTGCACCCCTTTTTGAGATAAAAGATCCTTTAATGGAATGGCCGGTGTTCAATAAAATATGTTCAAATATATTCCGTGATAATCAACCAAGAATTTTCATACTGAATTCGAATATTATTTCGATAAGCTTTAAAAATAGGAGGAGGATTAAGTAAATTTTAAAAAATACTTTGTTTGTGCTCCCCTATTTTAAAAAAGGAACCCTTGAACAAAATTGCAAGTGTCTAATACTTAGATACCTTAGTTTTGCCCCTGCGTTCATATGTCATTCAGTAAGTCAGTCGAGTTTTTGGTTCGTTTTGGTTTACCTATATTTGGTAGAGCTATTTTAATATTTTCTAACATTTACGCGTTCACTACTCATAGTAAAACTACAGCTTTAAAACGCAATTAATAATTTTTTAAAATTTTTTTTCAACGTTTTAGATAATGTTTGCCGCAAGGTACTCATTATCTATTTATTATTTATCTGTTATTTTTATTTCCTATCTTGTTCTATCGTTTTAAGGGTCGTTTATGAGATCGAGCCCAGCCCGATGAGTTCACGTAAGTCTTATACCAGAGTCAACAGCTCGCCAAAAGAGATCAGTATTTTCATTTAATATTTCCACTCTATTGATTAAAACTTTAATAAAAATTGTTGTGTGAGTAGAAACGATTCATGTAATACCATTAACTTATGAAAATATATAAATTTATTTCAGATTTACCAATACATATAAAGGAATAAATTTCTGAACGAGTTACTTTTCTATTTATCTGCAGAGCTGTCTAGTTTCTCTTTACCTACTGTCATTAATTGTCAAAAACACGTTGAGGTATCTATTGGTTATTTGTATTTTTATGGTTAAAGCTTCTTTCAAGTATTAAAATGAAGTATAAACAAAAGAAAAATAATAATAAAACGTTATCTGATAAAATAGCTGACGCTCTCACATTAAAACCAAGGGCAGATATCGAAGATGATGAAGTATTTGGCACTAAACCTCATACAGTTTCACGTGCTGATTTTAGCTCATCAGATAGTGAGGTTGAGACAGCTATTAGTGATTTTCGTAAGCGAAATATTAATTTATTAAGTGACGTAAGTAAAAAGTACGAGGGAAAAATAGTTTCGCGTAAAGATCTTAAAGAAGAATCTGCTGGAGAGTCCGACGATAGTAACATAGAAAGTGGCCAAAATCTGTCTATATTTTCAAATAAGGACCACCAAAATTTGTCTGAATACTCCGAAGGCTTAGAGACAGTAAAGAGATTTAAAGAATTGACTAAACTCGATTCTGATGTTGATGAAAAATCTTCCAGCAAAAATAAATTACATGCACAAGGACTCCCCAAAAGTGAAGACCTCTCAAATTCTGAAGCGGAGTCTGATAGTGGAGAGGAGAGTGATGACTATGGTATAACACAGTTTAAGAAGCAATTAGAAAATGGTGATCCTAAGGAAGATGAACAATCAGACGATGATGATGATGATGATGAAGATGATAAAGATGATGATGATGATGATGATGATGAAGATGCTGGTGAAGGATATGACATTAGTCAGATGGAAGAGCCACTCAAAGAGGAATTTAAGCATGTTAGAAAACAAAATGTTTCAGAAGAAGCCAAGAAAGGTGCTTGTGTTCGGAATCAACTTTTGGTCTGGGAGAGTCTTCTTGAAATGAGGATTCACCTTCAGAGATGTATGAATACAGCAAATCAAATGCCATTATCTGACACTTATAATGAGCTGCAACAGCATAATGAATATGTAGAAATGTGTAACACTACCAAGACAAATGTAGTAAATGTTTTAGACAAGTAAGTATTATAGGAAGCATAATTAAGTATATATTCTTCCTAAAAACAAAACAAATAGATTAACAATATTTTACTGCACATAGTTTCAACTTTTAACTTTTTTTTACTTTATTTAATCTGAATATGATAGTTAAAAAATTGCTAGTAGTAAATTCACCAAAAAAAAGCTGATGTGGAATTAGGTTACTTGTTAAAGCAAATAATTATGTTTGAATGAATAAATATTCTATGGAATAATATACTAAACCTATGAGTAAATAAAACTTGTATGTTGACAAATTTGTGAGCTAGTCTCTTTATATACATATACTAGTACTCTTTATAGACTAACTTACAAATTTATTTCCATGTTATTTTAATGGTTTTTTCCTCAGTTCATCTCTGTCAGTATTTACATTTATTAACTTTGGATTGTAATTTTGAATGTTTCAGATTTTTAAACCTTCAAAGTCTATTGTTAAAAAAGTTTCCTGAGACTAAAGCACTATCAACAAAACAGAAGTTTTCAGATGTAAAAGTACAAGCAAAAGAAGAAAGTGATGAAGAAATACCTAGTGACACAGACAATGAAGAAATACCCTCAGATATGGAACCAGAAGAAGACGAAGAAGATAAAGGAGATAAAAAATCAATAAAGAAAAATGAAAATCCTATTGTAGTAAAGAAGAGGAAATTAGAGGATTATGAGAAAGAAATTGACACATCACATAAAGCATTCAAAACATTTAGAGATTCAACAATACAGAAATGGAATGACAAGACTAGGCTTGCTACAACAGCTAACATTAAAAACACACCAGTAAACACAATATTGCAACAAATATCGTATTTATTATCAGATAGAGAAAAATTATTAAAGAGGACTCAATTGAAAAGATCAGAATATGATATTATAGGGTACAAAAAGCATGTAGAAGATAGAAATGATGATCAAAATGGTGATGCAAATCCTGTGACTAGAGATAGGAAGCATAGTGACGAATACATTCCTGAGATATTTGATGATAGTGATTTCTATCACCAATTACTGAGGGAGTTGATAGAATGTAAGTCAGCTGATATTTCTGATCCTGTGCAGCTTAGCAGACAGTGGATAGCATTGCAGCAAATGAGGAGTAAAATGAAAAGGAAGGTTGATACTAAAGCAACAAAGGGACGAAAGATTAAATATGTTGTTCATAATAAATTGGTGAATTACATGGCCCCTGAAAAATCTACTACCTGGAATGATGAGAGCACAAATGAGTTGTACAGTTCATTGTTCGGGAAAATGTTTGAACAAAATAATGTAGGTTTGAATGATAATTTAAGTTCTGTATTTAAATTATAACAATATTTTACTTTTATATGTTTATTTTAAACTCCTTTGATTGGTATTAATGTTTTGTTCTGTCTTAATTAAGAAAGCACTAAGTATACCATGTATTCCTCTAAAAATAAATTTCACATTAATTTCTAATTAATAATCAAATAACTATAATTATTTTATAAATAACATTAAGAATTTAATATTATTTCCGTCAGTCTTATCCGACTCCAAAATGTAATTTTAGCGAGACTTGCAGATAGCTGATGCTATCTCACGGGATCGGGAACAGCGCCGATAAAACCATGAAGCGCCGTATTGATCAATAGTACTGTCGGCTGAAAAAAGCATATTTTTGAAATTTTATATTGGCCATAGTTTGTCGCTTGCAGCAGTAACGTTTTTTTGTTTTTAATAAAACAAACAGATAGCATTTTAATGGGTATTTTTTCAAGTTAATTGGCGGGTGCAACTTCCGGGAGCAAGGTTACGCGAGGGGCGTGCTGAACACGTGAACGGCTAGGTGTGGCGATGTCGCAGATATTACTTTTACTAGTTATTCCATAAAGTATCTAAATTAATTGTTAATATTGACATGGTGGAAATTGCAACGATTACTGCTCATTGTTTGGGCCGCGCTAGTGCGGCCGGTTATCCCTCGAAGGGGCAGGGACTGCACGCGATCGCCGCCGAACACGCTGTCCTGCTCTACGAAAGAAGTTTTTGTGAAGTGATATTCGATTGTGGAGTTCTAGTGAGAGGGTGGCGGAGGGAGGCATTTAAAAAAGGTATGCTATCGGATGGGTATATTTTAGAAACCAGTCCAAGAAGTTATAATACACCACACGATTTTTTTATCATGCAATTGGCTCAAACCCTGATGCAATCATGGCTTATCGTTCCTTTACGCTATTATCGTAGTGCGGTCGGGCTTATCCACCCTCTTTGAGTCCTCTTAATGACGGTCACTCAAGTCGAGGTCCGTGATTTAGAGGCGCCCTTAAGTGATCGCAGTCGGTCTCGATCCAATCGATCGAAAAGCGCAGGCATACGGCAGCTCATGAATAAGCGGTCTGGCCTCTTTGCCCCGATGACGTTGGAACTGACACCAGAGTCAGCTAGCATAAGGTTCGTCCGAAAAAAGAAACTGCGAGGATTCGTTAATATACAATAAAACAGACTGGAAATGACGGAACAATTATTATCTATGTATATAAAATTTCGTGTTACGGTGTTTGTCTGTGATGAACTTTACTACTGAACCGATTTTAATACCTTTTTGTACGGTAAGCAACACATTAGCCTACCCAAATTTACATTCAAATTTATACTCTATAGGTGGTTTTTATAGATTAATATCGACTGGGAAGTTTTGGCAGACTTGGCTAGGTGGATCTGTTGCTGTGTTTGATCTGACTTGAGATATGGGATAGTTTATTTTCAACTTATAATCGGAATATCTGTCGGGTCAGCTAGTTTATTATACTTTCAGACTTATGTAAGTCCGCTGCCAAATTAAACATTAAATGCTACAAAAGTATTACTGTTAAAACACGTTATTTTGCAGTTTGCATACAACATGTTATCATCAGAACGACCTACAGGCGCGTAGGGTTATCTCAGCGGGTACATACAAACAAGACGATCCAAGCTATCGTTCGACAAATAAATACGATTTATTCAAATTCGACTTCATAATAAACATGTTACAATAATGTTTTCTTGGTAATTGTTCCAGGATGTCTGTATTGTAATTCTTCGTAATTTTTTTATCAAGTCAGTCAAATTAAGTAATAATTGCGGATTTTTTTTCGTTCGTTCGTCGTTCGTTTTGTCAAAAGCGGGATATATTAAAAAAAAGTATTTACTAATAAGTTTATAGATATTTGTCCTCTTATTTAAGTGTTAATATTACGTTAATCACGATTACGTGACACTAGACAGCACTTTACACGCACGGTTAAATTATCCCCGAGCTTGTCGGAGGGACATATAATTTTGATTTCGTAAAATCGGGACCGCTCGATTACTCGCTAGTTAGAGGACATTCTAAAAGTGTCAGAAAAGGTTTGGCTGAAAACAGCTGACAATAGAAAAAGATGGCAGTCACTGGAGGAGGCCTTAACTCAAGAGCGCGGGATCTGCACGGATTGGTAGGTTTTAGGAGGCGCGGTAGGTCCTTAAATTAATCTGATTTGTTTTTAGTGCACACTTTCTTGGTACATGCCTTAACGTGTAGGTTGGTGCTGTTGGTGTAATAAAGTTAGAAGTGCAATTCAAATGCTTCCCTCTCCTTGCTCTATCTATATTATCAGTTTACTAAGTTCCACCGTTTCCCATTAGGCAAAGGCTATATAGGTTAAGGCTATATAGGCTATTAAAGTCGATCGCCTCTTACTACACCTGGTACTGATGAAGGTATAATTCGACTCTTTAGTTAACATTTACGACCTATTCTCAGTTTTCTAATAATTTTGTAAAAGAAAGTAAGATTGGTACTCTATATTTTTGGAATTTAATGCTTAGCTATTATCGCCTTTATGGTTTATCGTTAATGAATATAAATTCCAAAATAAGTGGTTGCATCAGTGATTTTTGAAGAGTATCTGGAAAACTTTAAAGATGTTTTGTTACCATTCTGGCAGAGGTTACAACGGACTAAGGTGAAGGCGATAAACTTAATTAAAAAACGTACCTACGTTAATCTGCTTTGACTGATGTTAAAATATATAATTTTTTGGTATTTTTTTAATTTGACTCTAATGACAACTAATCCAGGTAGAGGTACTATTCTACTTTGAAAGTCCACTTCTTGACATAGCCTCTCCAAAAAAAGGGGAGGTTTACCCTTAATTTTGTGTTAGGCATACGTAATGGCAACCACGGAGCGAAGTTTCGCGAGGGTAATGCTGCCGCCCATACCCTCCGTATGAATATTAGTTACGCTGTTTCGGATGGTATTGTGGGAGGCGATCAACTCTGACGGTACTCCACGAGCATGACCCGGAGTGAAAGTGCATAACACTCCTTTTTTATATTATGAAGTCTGCAAACAAGCATACGGTTCGCTTGATGGTAAACGTGACCACAGCCTAAAGACGCTCGTGCAATCATAAAGATACGTGTCGCCAACCCTGTGAATTGAAGATACTAATGTCACATTTACCCATTAATTTTACTGCTTCTCTCACCCTTCAAATCGCGACGCAGCAATGCAAACACTGCTATTTGGCAGTAGAAAGAAGTGAGAGTAAGGTAACAAACCTTTGTAAGGGGGTAACAAACCTTTTACCTCGTGTAACAATACGTTTAAAGTAAGAAAATCACTATATATTGCCAGAAATTCAGCTCGCTGGTCTTGAATATTAAAAAGATCCGTTAAAAACCAATTATTACATCAACATTATCGTAAAGAAAGTTTAAATATAATCTAAGATTAATGAACGCATTTCGATTTACCCAAAGAATTCCTTCTTGCTCTTTGTTCACAGCAAATAACGAAGTTTAAAAAGAACCAATCCAATGCGATTCTTGAATGCGTCGAGGTCCTCGTAATCGATTTGCTAGAGATCTCGTAATTGAAGATCTGTGGAGACTCGTGAAATAAGTTCAATTAACATTCTTTCTAATATTATAAACTTTAAAGTTTGTAAGTGTGTGTGCTTTGTTTCTCTATCATGTCAAATGGCTGGAGAGATCTGAATGAAATTTGACACATGACATGATGATTGTTGATAGTCTGGGGTAACACATAGATTACTCTTTATGCTGATAACATGTTCCCTTTTAATTTTTTTCTATGAAATCGACAGAGCTCTTTGCACAATTAAGCTGTCCGGGACCCATATGGACCTCTTTTTACTTCCTCGAGCAAAATTTTTGAATATTCTTTTCAAGAATAACGAATAAAGATTGATAATCAAAACAGACGAAAAAAAGGCTTTCGTATCTACGTGAGTTCAATACTCACATGAAACCTGACACAAGTTTACTTTTTTGTTAATTTAAATGTAGCCACATTTGAAAATAAAAGAAACAACAATTAAATTGAAATCACAATCAGTAATGAACTTGTTCGCAGATGAGTATAAAAACGAAAGAAGAAATCAACATTAATTATTGGGTTTCTGAATATTTTTAACACGAGTTTTAGACAAAATTAATTTGAAATTGAACAGTTGATTTATTTATTTTACAATTTTGGGATTGTAAGGACGAATAGTTCTAAAACTTGTGAGGTGAAAAGTTTAATTATACAAGTGTCGGTTGTGAAGAAAGTCACAGATCACCCTATTATAATGAACTAAACTCTAACGTATACTTTAATATTCAAACAGATTACACATTTTATTTTACTTTACATATTACCATTCTAATATTTTACCTCTAACTGTTGTTAGCGCTCAAAGATAGATTACATAAACATAACGAATTTGAAGACCAGTGCTATGCCTTCCAACTCCTTGCAAGGAAGCACCATAAACATATATATTTATTCTTTGATTGTACTGTTTACAAAATCTATTAGTCTCATATTTATAAGCATTTCTCAGTGCTGTATCTACACATTTGACTATATTTATCAGCGCATAATCCCAATAGATGGCGCTAATATTAGCACCAAATGTCATCACCACACTAAACAGTGCAAGAGGTAGACCTCATTAAAGGTTACCTGGATTGTTTGTTACCTCTCTGATTGTTACTCCTATACCTCCATTGATTTGTTCCGGTTTGAAGGGTGACAAAGGCAGTGTAATTATTAAGTAATGTGACATAATTTCAAGTAACAAAATTGACATTGCGCTAGTGATATTATTGTCGATAAAACGAGTGTCTATGGGCAGCGGTGACGGATACTACCAAGAGGACTTTGAGCTTGCTAGTCGTCTTAGTTATTAAAAAAAGCACCTCGCAACCTGAAATAAATCCTGGACCATCGCTCCGATGGTATGGGAATGCCTACACAGAACTAATAAGGCAATAGCTGAAGAGTCAAGACCACCTGACCCAAACCTTTTTGACCCTAAACTGGTCAAGATTGGCAGCAAGCAACTTTCAAAACTTGTTTTGTTGACAACATTTGGTACATTTTCTCTGTGACCACTTTTGTTAGTAGAAATAGCATCCAGCGTCCATAACAAGATCAAGGGCTTCCTACGAGTATTATGCAGTCTTCGTTCTCTGAAAGTTTACTGGGCGCCTAACGAAAACAACAAATTTACTAGATTAGATTACTTAGTTTATTTTATAGTCAGAAACGTGTTTAAGATTCAGATTAATTAAATTTTGTAGACTATCAAAAGACGCAAAATTCATAATAGAATTCCATAAGTGAAAAGTTTGTTGCACAAAATTAGTAACATTGTTTATTTTTAGTATTATAGTAAAAGCAAAGACTATTGAATTCGGGGATAAATCTTTTACATATTTTTTTTATACTTAAAAAACAAAAAGCTTAATTATTAGCCTAAAAGCATGTAAAAGCTATTCTTAAACCAAATTCTAAACTAAGTCGTATGTCTTTTGTATCTGTATTACTATTTCTAACAAAACTAAAGTAAAATTTACACAACATCTCACACATTGATCAAGACAAGTAACTTAACGCAATTGTATTGTATTATGAATTTGGGTTTTCCGTGAGGTACTAGTAGAGTAGAATAGTACTATAACCGAAACAGTGTAGCTCAAATGGGATGGGAATGTGTAGCAGTATCCCCGTCGCTTAAGCTACGCCCTGCGATTGCTAACACGCTTACCCAGCGCGGTAATTTTTATTTTTTGGGAAGGCCTGTGTCCTTTCAATGGTTGTAATGATGATTACGTATTTTGTATAACTGAAAGATACAATTATAATACTTAAGTACAATTATTTAACATCCAGACTTGGTATAAATACAAATTTTTATGACATAAATGTTTTTTATTAGGGATTTGATCTCTGGGGCACAATTAAATTTTATTTTAATTTTTGTGCAACATTTATCTTTATCGTTAATACTATGGTAATTTAAACATAGTTTTTATTACTATTTGTATTTATGCAATTTGTTTATTTTGAATTAAATGTTTTAAATGTAGTTAGAATTATATATCCTATATTACTGTAATATAATTTAATCCAATCTTTTAAATATTTGGTATGGAGGTAATTGTTTATATTAAGGATTTTTGTATAGTTTTCTTAGCTCTGCAAAATTTACTAAAACAAACATATATAAATGAAAATATATTAAGTACTGTAAGTTATCTTTAATCCGAACCCCTTCAAATCCAACCGCTCCACCCCTACCCGCTTCTTACCGCTTTTTGCCAGTTGCTTACCTCATAGGATTTTTTTTATCTTACTTAATTTTAGATAACAATTACGTTCTTCATACATCGTGCTCCTCGGCAGTTATTAAAAGCATGAGTTCGACATCAAATAAAAGAAAACATATAACCCTACTTCTCAGAAATGTGAGATTTTATCATCAAGATGAGATCAACTTAAGGGGTGTATTTCTTAGGCGGTAGAAATAGGTGAGAGTGAGGTACCGGTGCAGACGACTTTGTAGGAGTTCTACGTAATCTAAATTTAGAGATGAATATACATTTCTAATTCCATATATCTGTGAATTTATTTTATATTAAATCATTCTGTAGATCATCTTTATTATAATCCGAAACGATAAATCCAAACGTTACTAAACCTAAATTTTAGAGTTCGAATTAAAGATGTCTTGCTGTAATTCTAATAAATGATGCTATGAAAAATGCTCTAAAAGATCTAGAAATAAAATGGTTTATTAGTGCTTGTAGTTTCCATTCTCATTAACGTCTCATTTAGCAACAACACTTTTATATCTTTGGTTTTCAACACTTTATACAGTAAAATTTGATGGCTAACTATCTACATAAGCTCGCTTTTAGAATCATCATCATAGCAGCCATCAGATGTCCACTGCTGAACTATGTCTAGAGATCATTTATTTATTGAGCAAGATTGAAAATAGTATAACTTTTACATTCTATATGAAATAAAGCCGATTAAAAAGCATAAACAATAAGCTTTAACAAGTAAATAAGTACATTATTTTAGAGGTCTTATCAACTTCAAAAATAATATAAATAATAATGATATTGACAAAGTAATATTTCCACAACATTTCATACCTGTCTTCGAGATCAGTCGCTTACAGCACTTATATGACGCACAATAGACAACAGAGGAATCGAAAATATAATACTTAAATATATATTTAACACCAAGACAAAGCACAATCATAAATGTACTACCTTCACTCAACGTAGGAAGATTGCGTAAAATGTTTCACAAACCTAGGGGAAGAGTATCTGAGGAGCATCCTTTGCCTTAATCCGATCAAAGTCGACACACGTCACTTACGAGTCTCCAGTGGACCATATAATTTAAAGGGCGATGATTAAACGAATATATACTTTAAACTTTTAGTCTGTATTAAAAGTTATAGATGATAGCTATAGGAAATTCACACAAATCACACATACACAACACACCTTACTCTTGAGACAAATGTTTTAAGCTACCAATAAGTCGCTTAAACCTTGTGTTACGGACTTCAGACAACAGAAAATTCACAAATATTTAGCACCCAGATACAGATCAAACCCATACTCTGCGATTACCACCAGTCTTGCCCAGCGCGGCAATTATGGGCATATTACCCGTCTTGGGAGATCTATGTTTAGCAGTGGACGTTTTTAAGGCAAATGATGATGTTTAAAGACTTAAGTAAACAGACAGCGGAAGCGACTTCATTTTATACTATATAGATTGTAATTCGATTTTATCCTACTGTTTTCTTTGATACATTTCATAAACAACTTAAAACAAGATATATATCAACAAAGAATTGACTTTTATGAGATAATGATTGCCTTTAAACGATGAATAAGTCAATAAGATATGATCGGATCGTCCAATTGAAGTAGAGGTTAAGAGTCCAACAAGTGTATATTATTCTGTCGCTGGCAAAATTCTAGGTATTTTACGGGATCCAATCCGGGAATTTTAGTATTACGTGTTGGGATTGTTAAATAAAATGTCATAGATTAAAATGTATATAATTATTATTGTTTTAAAATTTTATCGGATATTATCTGTATAACGACTTAAAGGTTAGTTAGGACTTAGTTGTTCAATTTCAAGACAATATTAATTATTTTTGTGTTATTCCCGCGAAATCGAGATGTATTTTGTCATAAAATATTTGATTTGATATTTGTCTATACTATAAGGTGTTTTCGGTTACCTATTAAAACGCACCATATTTTTCGCCATAAACTAACAATATATAATGCTAATGGCCACAATAGTTTTTTGTCAAACGCCATTATACCTATACCATTATATCTTCATAACGAATAACTTCATATGACTAAAACTGTAAGACATAATCATAGAAATGCATAATTTTAATTAGCATAAAGAATATAAGCCATATTTTTTGTTGGCTATAATATTCAAAAAACAGAATAATCAAAAAGCATACATTCAATAAGCATAACTGACATAGTTCCAAAACTCTTAAAGAAAAACATTTATTTACCATAGTTTTAAAAACTATATATATCTATACATTTCTAGGTTCAGCTCTTCTCCGACGCTGCAGTACGTGCAGCCCTTCCACCCTTGCGTAGCAGGCCTTTTGCGGGCGAGCCTCCATAGCTTCGGCTTTTTGCGTGGACAGCAGGCGAGGGCTGCACTCCCTCCGCGCCTCCGGCTTTTAAATTGAACTCCAATATAAGACAGACTAGTACCACGGCAAAAGACCACAACTAGTCGGATAAAAATACTTCGATGTGTCGAATAAAAGACAATTACTTAGGTATTAATAAACATGCATAGTAAAAGTTAACATTAAATTTATGGATATTTATAGATATGTTTTACAAAGTATTGCTTTACTAAGTTATGCTCTATAAAACTATGTCAGACAAAATTATGAATAAGGTAATTTATGCATAATTTAAATCTGCGTTTCAAAGTGTGCTGTATAAAAATATACATTTATATAATTATAGCATTTATTTTTATGCTCTTCAACAAATCTGCGTTATTATGTTTATGCATAATAATAAATTTGCTAAACATTATGATGCTTATTAATTTGTATTCCATATGATGTATATTAATTGAATTTCAGACAACAAAATCAAACAAAACAGTCAGACCACTACAATTTTGTATATTAGTTATTTTTACATAAAATTTACATTACGGAAGATAGGTAAAAAAACTAAAAACATCGCGGGGTGCCAGGTCTACGAAAAATATTGGCACAACGAACCCCACGCTTTGTTCAGAAAGCTACTAGTATTTTTTGTTCATTATTATTTGCATTTTGTTTTAAATTTATTTTTTTACTTTTTAGCGTGGTGTATTTTAAAAGCGTGTTTTTTTAGTTTTTTAAAAATATATTTTACTAATTAATAAAATTTTATTAGTTAAAATTACTACTTTGGTGAGTACTTAAGCTGGAAATTATATAGAGGCTGTGTGGTCTCACTTGCTCTTATACAGAGAAATTTCTTTCATTCTGAGGATCCTCATCAGGATAATGAGATAACGTCATCAAAATATGTGTACAAAGTTTCAATTACCTACATCTGTCAATCTAATTTAAGATAAAATCGACTTCGAATAAGTCGGTTACAAACATACACACACACATATAACCGAAGCTAATATAAAGTAAAATAATTGTGCACCTGTTATACAGCACATTGCGCGTATTGACGCATAGCTAATGTTTAAATGGAAAAGGTAAGATAAAAAAGTATTTTGATTTGAATCTTCTTCACTATATACGTTTAACATAAAAAAATATTGCGACTGTATATGATTCTATCTCTTAAGTTGGATCAAATCGGTTGAGTAGTTTAGAAGTTTATCCTGGACAAACAAAGTGACATTAAATTTGTATATATAGAGAAGTTAGTTGACATTCGGAAAGTTTTACAACCTGTTCAGGATTCGATTGACAGGCCGAAAAAATTGTGTTGTTGTTCGCGGTACTATCGCCGTTTGCTAACTATCCTATATTTGTGATATTTTACCGGATCCATAAACCTATGATTTACATGTAGTTCACAAAAACATAAAAATTAATTGTAATGAATCCTAAACAGTAAAGTATTCATGTCACATCATAATGTTGATGTTACACATAGATAGATGTTCTTGGGCAGGTTTTCGCCACTCGACGTCACTCTTTGCGCCTATTTTGCGTATAATGTTGGCTCTATTATTGCCAGCCAAGATTCTTCATAAAGCGTAAGGCTTGCTGCGCTTTCTGGAGGTTACTGCTCACCACCTGAACGGTTGTTGGTCACCACCTGGTTTCGATGTATCATGGCCTGTAAACGGTTAGCTCAGGACAGTCCAAGACGACATGGTTGACTGTTTCCTCGCTTTTTATGCAGGCTCTGCATAGTGAGGTATCGGTGACACCTAGGGTGATCAGATGTTTTTTTAATAGGGCATGCCCTGTGTATACTTCTACCAGTAGCCGCAGCTGTAATCGTTTTAGGTTTCTAAGCTGCCGTAACAGTCTGTGACCGATGGTGGGTATATTATCACATGTAGTAAAAATGAATTTGTAAAACCACTAACAATCATATAAATTACTATATTTCCGGCCATGGTTCTCTACATGTAGATTTTATACTGCGGTAAATCGTGTCCGTGAGGTACCGGCAAAGCAGAATAGTATCTCCCCCTGTACCAGGTGTCGTAAGAGGCGACTGAGGTACCAGAACCGACAGATGGCGGTATATCCATCTAAAGCGGCGTGCGGGCAAATTTTTGGAGAGGCCTATGTTCAGCAATGGACGCTTTATGGCTGCTTATATGATGATATCGCGTCCCTTGGGAACTAAGGGAAGTTCCATCAAAAGTAGCCTATTTCCTGCCCCAAGCTATCATTTTGGCAATAATTACAAGCAATCTGTCAAATAGACACATTTTCAAATTTATAATATGGTAGTTTAAATTACTAAGTTGGTTAACAAGAATACGATCCGCGTGATAGCAAGCTTCGCCGCAGCTAATACACGCTCGTATCATAGCAAGGATGTCACTAAACTTATGTGTCATAAATATTATGCCAGATTACCCAGTAATTTTGATGTTTCTCCCACCTTTCAAACCGGAACACAGCAAACACTGATGTTCGCTGGTAGAAATAGTTGAGAGTAAGGTCAGACAATCTTGTATGAAGTCTATCTATTAATTAATGATAAGATACGTCTATTCGTTTAGTCGTGAAAAGGTGCAAACAGATTGGCAGAGAGAGAGAAAGGTTTGAAATTTCTGAGTAATTTGCCATAATATCTTAAAACCACAAGGTTGCAAACGCGCTAGTGTTATCTTTGTGATGTTACGAGCGTCTATAGGCTGCAGTGAGGCTTCCTATCACGCTGACTGTTGTTGGTCCAGCTTGTCTATATATGAAAAAACACTTTTGCATATTATATATGTGCCCATTAATAAACGACTGCACGGTGCGTGAAAAAAATTTAGAACCTTTTTGGACGTTGCTTATTACCTTCAAAGGTTGTCGACGGTGTCAGAGTGCGCTCTCCACTTGTTAGCGGCGTGTTTACGTAGCTCTTTAACTAGCAACAATTGACGGCTACGGGGTGCCTTCGGGGACATGCTTAAGTCACCCGCAAGGTATAAGCGCAAGCGCTTTGCGATTCAACTTTGATTAATGGTCATAAGCATTGTTTTTCTCATTGTACTTAAATGCGCGTACTTTCCTTTAATTGTAATTTAAAATAATAACGATATTGTTATAAAGAAATAAACAAACGTACTTATTAAGATACAAATGATTAAGTAATTACATAACTTAGCCATTCGAAAAATAAATAACAAGTGTCTAGTATATAATAATTTTATGTTACAATACTAAACGAGCCTTTGATTATCAGAAGTGAAAATAACTCTTCTTTTGTTACAGTATTGATTCTGAGACTATTACTGTAATTACTTATTTTAGGCTTATTTAATTTATTACTTATTCTAAAATGATAGAATTGAAAGACAAATCTAAATTAGCTTTATTTTAAAGGTCGAAATATTGGTAATAATTTTAAAGAATACCATATTTATAATATTTATGTACTTTCAACTTTTCTTCTCTTCTTCTCCCATTTTCATTTTCAAAACTTTCAGTACTTACTAGGATTTTGAATCTTTAAACTTTACTTGCATAATTTTACTTACTTTAATTGCACAATAATAATATGATTGCTATCTTTAATAATTATGGGCAATAATCAATATATTCATTGTCCGCCGCTAAGTTATTATATGTTTATTAATAAATAAAGTTGTATATTGATTGAATGACAGATATTATGTATTATAATGAAAAAAAAAAACATTAAATAATAATGTGATAAGGGATCGAAGTGGTATGAAAGATCATGTTATGACAACAATAGACAAAGGAATGTTAAGATGGTTTGGATATGTAGAAATAATGGATGAAAGTAGAATGACTGCACAAATATATTGAGAGGAAGTAAATGGAAGAGTTAGTAAAGGATGACCCAGATGAACATACGTTAACTAGGTTAAAGAGATATTAAACAAGGACCAGGTCAGAAGTACCCAGAATAAACAAGTGTGCTTGAATGAATTAACGTGAGTAAATAAAGCGAGAGGGCATACCCCTCTCGCTCGACAGGGGTATGCATTTGGAGATCTTTAGTCTCTGCCTACCCTGATGAGACACATGCGTGATGTATGCATGTAAGTAACATAATAATGATTGTCACACGGATACTACGATTTCGGAAATATAGGATCGATTGATATGTTATGTAAATAATGCTTTAATGGTAAATAAGAGTTCAGTAAGCTTTTTTCTTAAAAAAGCTGTGGCATTTTCGGAATACTAGCATAAGTGAAAAACTTAAACAATTGAGTCTATATTTTTATTGATTATTATAAAATACTATTAGAAAAGTTATATTACAATTTTCATTTAATGTTATGACAAATACATGCACACGAAAAATAATGTATTTGATTTTACATACAACAATTTCATTGTATTATAAAAATCTAATTGAATTGTAACATATATCGGGAAAGTGAATAGTATGGACCCACCGCGGTAAGCAGAGCCCGGCCGATGAACCAATAGCGTACAGGCAACCATATGAAGCCCGATCCGCCCATCCCTCTCTACCTCATATCAAACTGTGTCGGTTACGATATTAGTGGCGCGATTTCAATAATAACTACCCAGTTGAGATAGAATCCCTTTTTATAATACTAAAATTACACACATCATAGACACACACACACACACAAGCATAAAATCCAATTACTTCGTTCTATTTGTATTTTTATTTTTTTCCGTGTTTTTGTTTATGTATTGTCAATCAACGCGTGCGGGAGACCTGAAGTTAAGAAATACAGTATTGTCCTAGTTTAGGCTGCAACCCACCCAAATAATGTTCTGTTTCTTAGTATTAAGTTATACATAAGTAGTGCCTATTACTTTGGTGGAAAATAAATATTTTTTCATTTCATTTTATTATTCATCTAAAAAATCCCCAACGCGCCTATGGGAACGCTTAATTCGCGCGGACGTATTATACTACATCATTTAGAAAATTTGGATATTCAATAAACATGCCTTTGGCACTCCACTTCCATACTAATATTTTAAATGAGAAAGTATATCTTGTGTGTCTCTTTATTTGTCCATCTTTCACGGTAAAACTAAGAAAAAAGTTTATGAATTTTTCAGTAGAGATAGTGAAAGGGAAGGAGAGTGACATAGGCTACTTTTTGTCTTTTAATAATATCTCATTTCTCTAAAATGGGTAGTGGAAATTTGTATGGAGCATTCCGCAATTTTCAAGGTAAAAAGGAAATAAACGGACCGCATCCCCTTAAGATAGGGGTTGAAATTTTATATGAGAATCTTTGAAGATTTTTAGGTAGGAAAATGCCCAAATAATAAGGCAAATAATATCGTTTACAGTAGTGTTAGTAGGAAAGGAGAACCGTGTTACCCAGAATTTTACGCGAGCGAAGCCTCAGGTAAAGGCTAGTAAAAAATGATTGTCTCTTATAACTTGGACCGGCTACCGGCGAGTCCGAGATAACATCTGGGCGGGCCGCCCGCCGCCGCGCAATAGAGCAGTGCTCGCATCGCGCGCGCCCGACTACCACGTCGCACGGGACAACCCTATCGCAGTTTCGGAACGGTATTAGTGTGTGATTGTGTTGTGTTGCCTGTGTTAAAAACTTTGGATGCGATAAACTTTTCTGTGAGTAAAAACTTTTTGGTTTGTTATTTCGGGCTAAATTTTTTTTTATTTATTTGCATGGTTCGTTGGACATTAGTTTACTTTTGTGTTATGAAACTAATTTATGCATGATAAGAAAAAAATAGGAATTAATTTTTTTTATTAATATATTTGCGGGTTAAGGTTGTATACGATTTACAGATTTGAAAAAATTACTATTTAATACAATAGAGGGGTACTACGTCACAATATTAAAGCATAAGGTGCAATGCTAATAATAAATGTAATATTTACATTTATTATTGATTATAAATTATTTCTTCAGTCTTTCTAATTACTAAGTTTATATTACCAAAAAAAAAAACAAAATGATTCAAGGTCTTCACTTGTAACACTACTACATATTTTTATAAACAATTATATATACGCATTAAAAGTATGCAAATAGCAAGCAAGTGAGCATATATTACGTTATTATATATAAACACATAAATCGTTACATTGGAACACAATTGAAGTAACAATTATTGAATTATAAAATGAGAAAGCACACTTAAATACAACTCATTTGATAGGTATTATAATAAAAGTTTATTATGATTTACAGCTTTCACTAGTCACCATTAAAATAAATGACAACAAATTCATAACGGTGTTTCTCGAACTCCAATAAACTAAATCGCTTTTTCCTAACTACAAATCAAACGTTAAAGAGTCGAAACTTTCATTTAATTCAGGGACAGGAAGCACCCGCAGAAACGTATACAAAGTTAAAGGAACAATCCACGTTAAAAGGATAACATTAATACAATTTTCGAATAACATGTCTCGAGAAAGAAATTTGTGTGCCGTGGTAAATTTACCTGTCGATTAAAGGAAATCTTTGATCTTTCAATATAACACGTCGCGAACGGCAGGATGGAGTGATTGGCAGGAAAATTGAAAACGTGTAACTTTTAAAACACGATTACATGTTGAGTTTAATTACATTCGAGTCGATGTTACGAGTACTCTAATTATAACATCAATTCGTATCCGAATATTAATTGAAGCCACTACAACATTATTATCAAATAAATAATACATATAATAATAAATAATCGCTACCTACTCTAGTTACTTAATTTATCAACGAACCTGATGACCCTGTGCTTATCAACAAACGACCGAACTCTATTTGCTGCCAATAACATAAATAAAAAAACAGTCAATGTTTAAATCGAGTCTTAAAGTCATGAAAGCAAATCCATTCATCATATCAGCCGTAAAACATCCACCGATGAGATGAACCTCTTCAGTTCGGAGTTCTTTTGCCCATAATTGCCACAACAAGCGGTTGTGAAGGCAGGACAAACGTTCGCGACGACTTTTCTGCCAGTTACATTTGAGTCAAACTACTTTAGATGGATATAACGCCATTTGTCGGATCCAGTGCCTCAGTCGGCACCTGGTATAGGAGGAGGTACTATGCTACACTACCGGCACCCCATAGCGTCTATTACAAAGCTTAAGGAATTGTATTTTAAAAAATACTTATGCAAGTCTGCATCAAAATTAATTTAGTATTTTGGCTGTGAATGCGTAAATATTGTCGAAAATCTAGAGCTTCGACAAATCACTTCAGGATACAAATCCTTATACGAGTTTGAAATGGGATTAGCCGTGAGGTACCGGCAGAGTAGAATGTATGTGTCGTAAGATACCAGAACCGACGATACCGGTTAGCGATATATACCTGAAACGGCCTAGCTCAAATGCACAGGGCGGGTATAGGCAGCATACCCATCGTGAAAGCTGAGGTCTACGCATGCCCAGCACGGTAATTATGAGCAAATTTACTCCTATCATGGGTAGACCTATGTCCAGCAGTGGACTTCCAATATGGCTGATATGATGATATCAAAATGTTATGTTGGCTTGCATACTCTTCCAAAACTTAAATAGCTCTGGATTGATTTAGAGCAAATTTTGAAACTATGTACTACCAGCTCCAAAGATTGTTTATATGTATGTATAGCATCAGTAACATACCTGCAATCATAACAAAACAAAATACTTGATAATCGAAATAAGCAACATATTGCTTTGTTTGTCACAATTATCTTTTACTAGAGACGCGCCCTAACTTCACCTGGGTACGTAGAAATTTATTAATATTTATTTATAAACCGGTCGTGATAATTAAATCACAACAAAAATTATCCGATTTGGTGCAGTCGTATACATAGATTTCAGGGATTAGTTTTTTATTAGATAGAATTTGAACAATAAAATAAAATCAATGACGCGTTGCATTCAAATTATTATACAAACTGGCTAGAGATTTAAAAAAAACCCTTTGCTTCGTATTCAGGTATTTCACAACCTTATATAATAATTATATATAATGCTCTTCTTATATATAAATAAAAATGAATGTTATTAAGCTCAAAACTTAAATAAAACAAAACGAGAGCAGCTCACGAAATGTTTGAATTAAGAGAAAAATAGTGATAATTTAACATTAATTATTCTGTGTGTGTTGCCTTTTCGCCCTTGTTTTTTTTATATATTTTTTAATTCTCTCGAAAAATACTGTCAAATAATTGACGTGAAATGTCAACGTCAGCAACACAAATCAAAAATGGCTGCGTAACGGGATTACCGGAATAATAACTGGACGAAATCAGGGCGGGTCACTAATAGAAAAATCAATATGCAAAATATATTTTGTATTAAGTTTGAATTATTTGAAGCGTGGCAGAGTAGATACAGCTAGTATATTATATATTCATAATATTAGTGTAGATGGACTGTTTAGTTACTTATAGTTTCCTTAACTTAGTTGTAGGTACAACCTGTTAGTAAACATTCAAACTATGGTTATATTTTACATATATAAATAAGCATGAATGAAGGTACTTGAGGCAAAGTATTAACATATCAAGCGAAGTACCGAAGAGTTTGGAAGTGATCCTAAGTTTGTGTTTGAGCTGGGTAAGGTAGCTGTGTGCTTACTGAACACCGCGGAAAGAAATGGTGTATAATGTTTTATAAATAAAAATAACGTCAAACGAAAATAATTCTATTTTGAAGCAAAAGCTGCCAATAAATAAATATTAAAACTATCAATGTCATAATTAAAATGTTTGCATAACGGTGGAATCTGCGATCTAATTTCTTAACTAAATGTTTTTTTTTGTTTATAATAATTTCGTGCCACGGTGTTTGTCCGTGTTTACTGTGTACAGTTTGGTCCAACTTTAGAGTATATTACAATTTATGTTGAATATTTTTTTTTAATAATCATCGTAAATAGTTGAGTTAGCTTGTAAAGTATAAAATAAAATAAAAGCCTATGTCCTGAATACAATATTTTTTTTATAGAATAATAATAATTATAATCAATACAACTAGAATACGCACCGTTAACAGCAGCGTAGAACGTTTATTCGTTTGGTCAACGGTTCGAATACACCGCAAATCGCGCTGGATGCAGCCCGCTTAGAGACCTATGTCCAGCAGTGGACGTGATACATCTGATTTGATAATGACAATGATGGCTAAAGCCGTGAGGTACCGGCAGAGTAGAATAGTTCTTTCCCCTAGGTGTCGTAAGAGGTACCGAAACACTGCACAGGGCGGGGATGGGCTGCAGCATTCCCGTCTCGGAAGCTGCGCTCTGCGATTGCCAACACCATTGTCCAGCGCGAAATTTGCCCTTTCTTGGGCAGGCCTAAGTCCAGCTGTGGATTTCCAATGGTTGATATGATGATGATGATCATGACTGACTTCGTAATTATTGATATTTAAATTAATCAGTTTTCTATTTTAAAAAGAAAACATTACAACTGTATTTAATCTCGCAATTAAATGCTTCAGAAAGTTGTCTAGAAACCTATTCAATCACATGCTTACAATTTTCACTGTATTTGTCACCATTTTATACAGACAATTCACGTCATTGATTGCTCAATAAATTATATGCCACAACTATATATTTGTCTGATAGTCTATTTTTCTATACGTTCCAGTTTGCGATGTACTCGACGAGTAACATATGTCAGTTCTAATTTTAAAGACTCAAGTAGGTACATATTTGATGCACGACTCTAGCAACTCTTCTTTCATTTCAATAACATTAAGGGATATACCCAAACTGGGAGCTAAGTCAGAATATTTTTAATTTCGCTAGGCTTTATAAAGAGACTTACGAGTATATCGATAAAAAATAAAAATCTATGGCTCCAGACGTAGTGAACGACCGTCCGAAGAGTCATTTTACATATAGGTTTTAATAACTTTTCGGTCCATCGTAAACTAATATGTCGGTACTGGAAGAGGATTTTCACGTTTATCACATTTAAATTTGTATTTTGTATTTGTATTTATTTACTTAATGAGTTTCTTCATAAATAATTAGATCGATACCGACTATAATTACGGATTAAAATAAATAGCTATGTGGTACTGGTAGAGTAGAATAGTACCTCCCTCTGATATATATATAACCATCTGAAACAGTACAGCTCAAATGCACAGGGTGGGAAAGGGCTTTGCGATAGACTACACGCTTGCCCAGCGCGGCAATTATGGGCAAAATTCCTTTTCTTGGGGAAGTATATATCCAAGAGTGGACTTCCAATGGCTGATTTGATGATGATGATGATGATAAAGAACACATCCAGATTATATTGAACATGTAAATAATGTACTTTGATTTTGTCCAGGGAGATTTGTGCCTGTAATCCGGGCCAAATTGTTATTTTTCTATTAAAAATCCTAAATTAGCGAATCTTCTTAGGTAAAGTTTGTAATACTAGACTTTATATACTTATTTATTTTAGTGTAGCGGCCATATTGAAATTAATCCACCACTGAGATATATCTCTTACACAAACTTGCAGATCGACTTAGACAAATTTATGAACATTTGCTTTTGAACTCATTGTCCAATAAGTAGAGTTCACTATAAGTTTTGAAGTTTTGATTATAGAACGCGTCAGCTTTTAGCTTTGTGCACGTGATACCTTCATTGCAAATCTCTTCTCGATTTATTAGGATAGAAATACGTCTGTCTAGTTATTGATGTTCCATCATCTTAAACGATCCGCTAGACATCATAAAACGATATCGACGCCATTACGACGAAACTATTAAGGGGGAACTAGTGTGGAGGAGGGGTACATTTCTCTCGTAAACGTAATATGTATTTATTATTTTTAACATAAGTACTAATTTTATATACATTTATTAACACATTTACAGTGCAGATGATGGTGATCCTGTTATGACAATGGCAGTGGCTTCGATTCCTACCAAAGACAAACAAACTATGTGATCAAAATTCGTGTTTGTTCTATGTCTGGGTGTTAAATATGATAGTATATATATATATATACGTTTTACATTTGTGATTCCTCTATTGTTTGGTGTCCGTAACATAAGTGCTTAAAACGGCTTATCTCTGAGTCAGGTCAATATATACGAAGTTAAGTTATAACTTGAATGTCTACAATATATATTCTCAGCAACTTACCAGATAAAAAACACATCTAGAGCTAGTTCTTAGTTTAGGCAACACCGAGGTCTTCAAAGTGTCATCATCATCCCAAGAGATTTAGTTATTGACATAGATACACCATCGACAATATATTTATGTTAATATATTATTTGTCTGATTTTATTTCTGTTATGATGTAAGCAAACATGCATACGAGATGGTAAACGTGACCGCAGCCTATAGACACTAGTGTAGATAGAGATAGAGATATAGACAGTTTTATCATTAATATATTATTTCTATACGTAGATTAACAATATTATAAAAATATTCCAACGAGAATCAGCGATTCAAGATTACCTTTATTATTAGCCGCTCCAATTCGTAAGCCAGTACGTCACAACAAAAAGATGTATTACACGAAAGCGCCAATAAGAGGCGGCAACGCAAAACCCGATCGGATCGAAGAAATCCTACACAGGATACTATTGAAATCCTTCCGCCTTACTTAGTTCCCGGATCGCGTCAAATTCTCGACTTTCCCACACATAGAGGTGATTCTTTTCCCGAATAGGGTCGGGCGGGATACGACGCGGTGCGTGGTTTGTGCGTACTACATTTTTTTTTAACAAGGTGTATTTACACCTGACAATTCGACGCAATTGTGTATACACCATTGTCTATTCGGCTTAAAATATTTCACGCCTTATAAAATACAGTAGAAACCGTTTGTCATGACTCTTTCTATATTGATCAACTGCCTGTTATGTCTGAAGATTGGTTTCATAAAAAAATAATATAAAAATTCACACAGCATTTCATACTTTGAAATGACTGATCCAGACCAGAGAAGAATTATCATCATCATCATCAACAACAGTCGTTAAATGTCCACTCGTCGTAGGCCTCCGCAAGAAAGGAGAAATTGCCTATAATTGCCGCGCTGGGCAACAAACGTTGTGGCAATCGCAGAGCTTAGCTTGGTGATGGGAATGCTGTTGTCCATTCCCATACTGTTGCACTTAAGTCACGCTGTTTCAGGTGGATATACCTCCATCTGCAGGTTCCGGTACCACAGTCGCCTCTTACGACACCTGGTACAGAGGGATTTGCTATTCTACTCCGCTGGTACTCCAAGGCTACCGGATAATGAAGGATGCGACCATGATATTAGTTACAAATTTACAAACCTTTATTAGATATTGTGAGTACCTCCTTACGGCTTTTTAGCCTCCTGGAATTGCATTTCGATTTTTCGTAGCATTTTCTAAGGGCAATAAAATTTCAAAGTAGTTGATGCGCGTTACATCCTCGTAGTTTGTCTATTAATTTACTATGTGATTTAAGCTTAGATAATATACTACATAAATGTATTCTGCGTGAATTGCAACATTAAAAGTTATATCAGAGAACAGTTATGTCAAATAAATAATGATTTCGTTAAAGACGCTGATATAACACTACGATAAAAAAGGTTAGGCATATTATGTGCTAACATTTATTTATTACTAGCGGCCCTCCTGTCGATTCCGTTACGTTGCGAGTCCTCAATTGTTCTGTTTATATTGACGTTAACAATTTACGTCAACTGTTTCATATAAAGAAAGGTGGTTTTTGTTTAAAGGGATCTGAAAATATAAAAAAAACAAGAAATTAACTCGTACGACACGCTTATAATAATTAATTGTGCAAAATGTATTTTTAATAAATATCTTTATTATAAACAATGTTCAGAAACTTCAAACTTAATCACAGTAGGTGAAATCACACAATCACAGAAGGTCACACACGAGAAAGATGATTCTTAATTCTGATTTTTCAGGTCCTTCAGGTTCTATAGAACCTGTAAAAATTACTGAGACATGAATATATATTGACTATTGTTTGCACTAATTATAATATCGTTTCAAATAATATTAGTTTTGATAACTCGTAGGGTCTGTAAAATACAGAGGACATTAATTACTTAATTAACTTGTTTTTCTTATTTAACTCGATTAATTTTATCACACCTGTCCGTAAATATTACTGTTGATAATAAACAAAATACATTATATAGTCAGTATATATAATTCAAAAGAAATGTTAGGCTAGTACATAAGATAACAACTGATATGTATATAAAGCCATTACTAGCAAGTGTGTCTATGAGTGAAGAGCGGTCTTAAAATTTCTTTTCAGTTTTTCAATTATTCAAGATAGCAATTTTTTTTTAATTTTCGTTAATAAAACTTTCATGGCTTCTGTTAATCGTAAAAGCATCACGTTTGCTCTTTAGCAATTTCCCTGACTATGATAAGTGCCAAAACGCTTGAGAATTGCTTATTTAACTGTAAGAATATTGAATAATAAAAATTTCTTTATTGTTGGTGATTGTTTAAATATATAATATACAGAATATCATTTTCGAAGTTTAGATTCGTAATAGATTATATTATCTTACAATAGATCTCTGTATTGGAGAATGTCATTATTTCGTACCTTTATATTTGACTAGGGGGAATCAAGAGTCGAGAACAGTATCCTTAGGGAATACTTAATGGATTTAATTCCTGTATATGTTATTTCAAAATATCTGTCAGTATATTCTACATAGCCGTGTGGTACCCGCAGAGTGGAGTAGTACCTCCCTCTGTACCAGGTGTCGTTAGAGGCGACTAAGCTACTTGAACCGATATGGTGGTATATTCAACCGAATTCGTTTGGTACACAAGGTCACAAATATCACTCTTAGTAGGTCGCTTCATACTATTTTATAATATTTACTCGTTCACTACTCCTAATAAAAGTAATCTTTTAACGACTTTGAAACGCGGTTTATACATTTTTTGTTCAACGCTTCTATTGCCTTGCGGCAGTCATTCTCAAGAATGACAAAAGACGATTTACTTCGGCGAGTTTACAGAATAGCTAGTCTACTACACCATTAAATAAGAAAAGAGCGTATGTACAGGTGGTTTCGCCCCATGAGGTTTGATCAAATGATTCCGGTAATCGATAAGGGTGTTTTAATTGGAGGGCGGCGTAATTAAGTCGGGTCACACCAGTAGGTACTCGGGAAAACGCTGACTTTAACCGAAACTTTACTTAATAAACGAGTGGCTCTCGTAACTGTCTGTAATTAAGACGACGGAATTTGACGGGCCCGATGGCGCAGATGTTGGTGATCCTATCTTTCACGCCAAGGGTCGTGGGTGCGATTCCCATCCAGTGCCATTTGCCCTGGATGGGAATCGAACCCATTTATATGATGATATTTTGTTTGTTTTGTGTCTGGGTGTTAAATATATGTATTTAAGTAGTATATTTTTACATTCCTCAGTTATCTGGCGTCTGTAACTAAAGTGCATTAAGCGACCTACCACGGAGTCAGGTCAATGAACGAGATGTTGTGGGTTTTTTTTATTCCTAGAAGGCTCATATATTATTAAAAATAATCTACTTAAAATGAAATAAAATTTTCGACGAGTTCCAGATCACAGCGGCAAGCGCGCCTGTATGCGAAACCTGTGAAATGCTTCTTCGAATTTGTTAGAAGTTCTATGAGTTTGTTTATGCTTAAGATGGAATGGGAGAGCCGGGGGACGTCTTATGTTGTGTGGAAGGGGGAGGTTTATCAAAATTGTGTTTGGGATATAGCAGTGATAATTTATGTTGTATATTCTATTATTTCATCATGCATCCTCTCCAAGAAAGGAGACATTTTGCCCATAATTGCCGCGCTGGGCAAGCGTGTAAGCAATCGCATAAGTCGCGAAGGGCATGCTGCTGCACATTCCCGCCTTGTGCATTTGAACTACACTGTTTTGGATAGATATACCTATATCTGTCGGTTCTGATCTGTTTCTGTTAGTCGACTCTTACGTAGGTACTATTCTACTCTGCCAGTACCTTTGAGGCAATTCGATTAATTAAAAGTGTTAATACTATTATGGTAGGGTTTGTTCGATAGTATTTCCGTCGAATACAGTAGAGACGGATACCTTTGACCACAAGGGGTAACTTTAGCCTACATAAAAATGTTATTACTATTTTTTTCATGTTTATATAAAAAATATCGAATCGCTGTATTATATATATAGCGAGGTTCAATAAATACTTTTTTAAATATTTTTCCCCTTTTTTGTAGGTTAAAGAATATGGTTATAGGTTAAAGGAAATGTTCAAAAATGTACAGTCAATTTCCTTAATAGATTGGCTTTAAAATAACAAAACACTTAGATAAAGTAATAACCTCAATCAGACACCAAGTTTTACAGCTATTAAGTATTTAAATAAGAATTGTTTCGCCCCACAGCAAACATTATATAATACTGAAAGCTTATTGTTTCACTAATTGCCTGGATTGAAAACGCTGAGGTCTTTTGAGGTCGAGGTATCGTTTTGTGTTTCTATACATAAGTTGACGGAAAAGGGTAGGGGGGGTTTCGGGGTCTGTTTATTTTATATGAAAAGCTTCGGAACAATGACACCCAGCTTAATGAGGAAGGCAACGTTGAACCATAACAACGAAAAAAGGGATAAATCATAATTTTCTGCTAATGTTACATATGTTACCAAGAAAGTCTACATGACTTTCTTGGTAACAAAAGGCATTATTTTATTAAAAAATAATACACGGCTTGTGAAGGACTCTTAAAAGATCGCTGGAGAATATTGTTTACAGAATTCTTAATTCATTTATTTTGGTACAGTAGACCCATAGGTTTTCCTGATTGTAATTAATATTATCTAGTATATAATTGAAGTACGGTTTCCTTAAAGCCTGAAAGCTGGACGGTGTTTATTTTCTTTAACTTTTTACCTGTATTACTAATAACTCCTTGCTTAGACTGTGATATCATTTGAACTGTTATTATTGTGTAATTTTGAAAGCTGCGCTCTGCGATTGCCAACACGCTTGTCCAGTGCGGTAATTATGGGCAAAATTCCTTCCTTGAGGCAGCCAATGTCCAGCAGTGGGCTTCGAATGGCTGTTATGATGACGATATGTACCTACTGTTATTTGCGCTTTTTTATATGACATATACACCCCAAACTACTTAACTTTATTAAATAATTTTCTTACTGTTTTGGCATCTAAAGGTAGTAGAAGTTCGTTCAATGCGTCAGCATTGTACTGCCCATTGTGCCCATAATTTTTTTCGTATCAAATTAATTTCTATGTGTTTGACTGGTTTCCAATAAAGAGTATTATTAATATTACTTTATCGCAGTAATCGCGTAAATCACATCTGTTTCTTAATGAAATATTAGTTTATCATTGACTACAAACACGGGCAGTAATAAATATATATTTGATATATATTGAGAAACATTAAAGACTACAAAATATGTTCCTATTTCGTTAAAAATAACATAACAATAATGTTACATGTTATGTTCAAGATAAATGTACAATAAAAAACAGTGCAAGTAATACTTGCACTGTTTTATATTGCACTATACGTTTGTACAAAAAAGATTTATTTTCAAACCAATCTCCCTTTATCACACCATCTTTCTATTTATATAAAAATTACTTTTTTTTTAGACTAGGTCGATAAACAAGCATCCAGTCCGCGTAATAGTAAGCGTACTATGTACAATTTGATAAAACTTGAGAGATCGAATAGTTAACATCTCAAATCATAGTCGCCATTTTTTTTTAAATAAAAATATAGGTATTATGTTTTAAGGCACTGTAACATTGTATAATACGATAATATTATTGGCTTAAAAATGACCATGGAGAGAGTAATGGATGCTTGTTTTCTGTGCGGTTTCGAACCAGGTTTATTTTAAAGTGATTTGTATTATAGTCAAAAGTGCCGATATAATTTGGTGGATTAGAAAGTCGAAGTAGACAGAACTGACAGCCGATGGAGTTATAAGTTTCTGAAATGGAGACCACGCATTGGTTAGCGCAGCTCCGGACGTCTACCTACAAGGACAAATGGTTTAGAACGGCCATTGGTCATGGTCTGCAGTTCAGTACCAGTACTGAACTACAGACCATACAGGATTGGTACTATAAGAAATCTCTGGATACCATACAATATTTTCTAGGGTCTGGAAAATTCAGCCAAATAAACCCATTAATGACCGCTACATGTTCCAGTAAATGGAAATTTACTTTAATAAATGTATTACGAGCTGTAAAGATAGAACCCTCGCGCTCCTAATAATGAAACGAATTGAACCGGCTTATATTCCATAGGGTGGTAGTTTATCTCAGCAGACTGCGATAAAAGCAAATAAAATGAGGACATTTAGTAGTTTGTTTATTTAAATTTTAACGAGGATCGAGTCTATATTTAAGTAAACAAATGAAAAGTGTTTATTCGTTTAAAACTATAATAGTTCTCAGAATTTCACATTGTGTATTTCAGTAATTGTTTAAACCTTTTTTTATCGGCTTTTAAAATTTTTCATATTCTTATTTTTTTTCATCAACAATATACACAATCTTGGATTGCTAAGATTTTGACGCTTAACGTTTTTACAGTCTCATGGGACTGCAGATTATAAGTTAATCTCAACTTAACACCTCCAGGCATTCCAGAGAAAAAGGTTTTGACAGATTGAGGGATATCAAAATGATCCTGCCCCTCAAGGGTTTCCATTTTCGCTTTTGAGGCACATAACGCTAATGACGGCTTGATTCACCCCTTTTAGAAGATTATTCAAAAATGAATATGATTCTAACACGTATAGAGAGAACTGATGGTGAATATAAGTGTAAGCCAATGCGCAAATGATTAGTATCATCATCATTACAGCCATTGGAAGTCCACTGCTGGATATAAGCCTCCCCAAGAAACGGGGAATTTCACCCATAATTGTCGCCCCTGTCAAACGTATTGGTAATCGCAGAGCGCAGACACCCTATGCATTTGAGCCACACTGTCTCGGATAGATATACCGCCATCTGTCGGTTTTGGTAACTTAGTCTTACCTTACGACACCTCACTAATATGAATAGTATAAAATAAAAAATAAACATTCTATAATTAAAATAAATAAACACGTTAATTATCTGTGTAGAATCATCAACAAATGGCTTGACATCGTCTTGGCTGTGGCAGTAACCGTTTAATGCCAAGATGGCAAGAAAAGAGAAATTGCGCGTCCGCATGCGCAAATATAGGTTCCTTTCTGCAATGTTGTTTGCTAATTCTTTATTATTGACTACTCGTAAAGTATTCGTTGAGTGATTTTGAAGGGCCCGATTGCGCAGATGGTAGTAGTAGACCTTGGGCGCCCAAGGTTGTGGGTTCTATCCCCACCCAGGAATAATGGTTATTAGATGATATTTGTGTTTGTTTTGTGTCTGTCTGTAAATGTGATTATTCTGTCTGATGTCCGTAAAAAATTTGTGAATTTTATAATCATGATTTGCCGTGAGGTACCGGCAGAGTAGAATAGTACCTCCCACTGCACCAGTAAGAGGCAATTGAGGTACCAGAACCGACAGATGCCGGTATATCTATCCGAAACATTGCAGCTCAAATGTACAGGAAGGGTATGGGCAGCAGCATCGTCGTGAATGCTGCGCTCTGCGATTGCCAACACGCTTGCCCAGCGCGGCAATTATTGGCAAAAAACCTCCTTTCTTGGAGAGGCCTATGTCCAGAAGTGGACTCCCAATACCCGATACGATGAAAATCATAAAAAGGGAAGTATAAATACAACCGATTTTTACGTAGACGAATTCTCGTGCACAGCTAGTCTATAATATAATCGATAAATAAACGAATCCCGCGAGTGACGTTAATCTGACGAGGAAAAAGGTCCAATGTAACATCGTAAATATGTTTGTGTTTATGTTACTATTATAGGATGCTATTAACAGTCTTAAATTTTATTGGCCGAGAAATACCTTGAAAATAACATTATTTTGTATATATATACATATACATACATACATATATACACATACATAAACACAAAAATATATATACATATTCTTACTGAATTATACTATTCGCAAATGTACCAAAGAGATAGACAATATACATTTTCTCAATTACTATATAAGTTATATACAACATTAACAATTTATATACGCAAACTCTCCTGGTCAATCGTTTCCGAAAATCGATTACCGAAAATTGTATATGAACCTATTGTAGTTCATATTTGAAATATTTTGTTTCGCGAATAGCGGTCACTTGATTTGTCTGTCTAACTGAACTAGTACCAAATCAACTGTCAGTTGATTTGGCACTAGTTCGACAATCGAATTTTGATCGTTCCAACTATTGAGATCAAACTAATCATATTATCCCTTGGAAGTCTACTGCTGGACATAGCCAATTAAAGCGGAATTTTACCCATAATTGCCGCGATGGGCAAGCGTGTTGGCAATCGCAGATCGCATCCCAGATCTGTGCATTTGAACTACACTGTATTTGATGGGTATACGTCTGTTGTGATGGTACACTTACGTTCTGGTACCTTAGTCGCCTCTTACGTCATCAAGTACAGGGGGAGGTACTATTATACTCTGCCCATACCTCACGGCTATTAGTATCCATAGATGCAATTAGTGAGAGCAAACGGTCTGCTTGATGAGCAAGAGAGTCAAACAAGTTAACATTGACAAAGTCTAGTATTTAATCGGACTGCATAGTCTTGGAAGCGAACCAAGCTTCGTAACGAAGGTCTTAACATAGCAAATTTGTTTTAATAGACGTGTTTTTCGTACTGGCAGTTTATTTATACGCGTTCGATTTTACGTTGTCAGCCAGATAGACATGCGTATTTATATTATCGATAGCGAATTTATCTTCTAATAACAAATTTATTACTTCCCGATAGGAAAAAATTTATAGATTATTTTTAATATTGTAATGAGGTAGATATATCAGTCAAAATTGTTTTAATCATTATAAAAAGAGGATTAGGAATTGGATTTTATTAGAGCTGACTAGTCAGCTCTAATAAAATTCTCTTACTAGTTCTTGAACCTTTGAGCTATGAGTGAGTAAATTAAATCGTGCAGAAATAATATACAGATATGATTTGATTCATCCAAACGGGCCCGATGGTGCAAATGATAGTGATCCTATCTCGCGCGTCAAAGGTCGTGTGTTCAATCCCCAACCAGATTCGTCTGTGTCAGAATGTAATTTATATGAATCTAAGTACTATACCTATTTATATTTGCTCTGTTAAGCTTTATGCTACTTACTTCGAAGTCAGGTATGAGATGCCGAGTGAACTTAAAAGCAAATTTGGTTTTAGTGAGACGAGTTTTCGAACACGTTTGCGTTGGACATGTTTTGCGTGCGACATAAACAGATGTGAAATATTCGGATGTTAGTTCAGCCTACTGATAAACCAGTTATCTCATGATCGACAATTTCGTTTAAACGGTCACGTGACGTGTCGTCCGATTCGTTCGTGCAACGAGGTAATACCGCTAGCGAACAACTATTGAACAATTCACAAAATTGTTTCGCTAAAGTTGGCGAAAGAGTTTAATTAACGCTCGCCAGGTTCTAAACTAGTCGAAAATACAACTGTTTGACAAACTTTTGCCGTGAGATACCGGCAGAGTGAGACCGACCAGGTGTCGTAAGAGGCAACCCAGTGGCGTAGCGTGGTTTTCGCCGCCCGGGGCCAACTTGAAATTGGCCGCCCGCTAATTGAATTGTAAGTCATTTAAAGTTTAAATATTATATTCAATGGACCTAATATACTTTATTATGTAACGTAGGTATTTAAAGCAATAAATAATAATAACAAGTATTAGAGTATTTATTTGTCAATTGAGCATACAACATCGAGTGTACAAGTATCTTAAATTATACGTACTCGTATAATGAGGTAGTGCTCATTAAACTTGGAAGGAATAAAATATATATATTTACGAGTGTTACAAGGTGCCACTTAAAAAAATTAGATTAAAAATGTACTCTTCGTGTTTTTTTCAAAGCAAAATCTTTTATACAATCGTCAATATCAAAATGTATCTCATTTTCAATAGCCAGAATAGCTAGATTTGTTAGCCTCAACGTGGACATAGTCGACCTAAGATAATTTTTTATTAGCTTTTGTTTAGAGAAGCTTCTCTCGCAACTGGCATTGCTGACAGCAGATGTTAAAAAAATCCTCAGCATTATTACAATATTTGGCAAGCCATCTTCAAGTTTGGAGTCAATAATATATTTTAATAATCCCAGAGAGCCGGACTTAATGAGCTCGTTTTTACAGTCTGGGTTTGTTGCAGCTACGTACGCTCGTAGGCGTGCGCGCTCATGTTGAAACTCTTCTGTATTTATGTCCCGAGGAGCTTGATCTAGGCTAAGTTCTTCTGAGTCCAGCATTACTGCGGGCATTATAAAGGAATATTTTTGCGCTAGATTTTGTAGCTGTTGGAATCGATTACGAATTTCAGCAGTTACTCTGTCTACTGAAGTGAACATTGTTCGCCTCAGTTCGTTCTCGTACGATAACCCAACGTCTACAGATCCATCGCCAAAAATATGCTTCCTCCGGATTTGTCTTGGGGGTTCAAAAGAAATTCCAAGCTCTTCACATAAACTTTTAGCATATTGTAGAGCTCCGTCTACAAATTCAGCTCGTTTTTCTTCTAATAGGGTCTGCAAAGCACTCATTTTCTGAGCACACTGATGTATGTTCAGCCCCTCTGTTTGCAAATACTTTTGAGTATCATTAACTTCACGAAGTATCGGTTGCCAGAAGCCTAAGTAACATAAAAATGAAAATGATTGCATAGCGACTAATAAACTTCCTGCATCCGTCCGTGTGTTCAAACTTTCATTCGTTTCCGTGAGTTTTTCTAGTGTAGTCAATGTTTCTTTGTAATGATGTCTAATGAAATTTACAGCATCACTTCTAGCGCTCCAACGTGTATCCTGAAGTCTTTTCAAACTTTTTCCTGTTGTTGCTGCAACAAGAACTTCCCACCGGTGGGTTGACGTAGAAAAAAAAGCGTAGCAGCGTTCTAGCGTGCCAAAGAAAGTAACCGAATTGACCTCAGCTGCAGCTGCATGTAGGCAAACTAAGTTCAGTGAATGATTCGAGCAAGGAATAAATTCGGCATTAGGATTGATATCTTTTATTCGCTGTTGAACACCTGTGTGGCATCCAGCCATCGTGGCAGCGTTATCGTAAGCTTGTCCTCTACAATTCATAATATCGAGCCCGTCATCTTTAAGTTTACTTACTATCATGTTGCTAATACCTTCTGCAGTTTTGCTTTTGGTTTCAATAAAATCTATAAAAGATTCCTCAACTCTCACCTCCTGATTTTCAATCACCACGTATCGCAATACTTGGCTTGTTTGGTCTTTATGGGAAATGTCCGGGGTGCTGTCAAAAATTATGGAATAATATTTGGCCTTTTGGACACGAGCTAAAATTATTTGGCGAACTTTTTTTCCTAAAACTTCTATCAACTCGTTTTGAATTTCAGGTGACATATAAGTAAGAGATATGTTTTGGCCCATTTTTATCCTTACTAAATGTTCTCTGAGAACAGGATCGTACTTTGCCAGCAGATGCACCAATTCCAAAAAGTTACCTCTGTTAGTACTACTATCATCTTCTCTATGACCACGTAACTCCAAATTTTGTTTTGCCAGAAATTGTATAATATTAAACATTCTTGTCAGAATTTCATGCCATTTTTTAGTTTCCTTTTCTAATATGTTTTGTTCTTTTTTATCGATAGTTTTCCCTTTTCGAAGCCTATTTTCTAAATCCTTCCATTTGCAAAAATTAACGTTATGTTGTGAACTTGATTCATGATTGGCTACCTTGGGATTCAATTTCCACCAAGTGTTAAATCCATCTGAAGAGCAAAATTTGGATACATTTGATGATTTGGGGTGTTCAAATAGACGACAATAGAAGCAAAACAATGAGCATTTCGAAGGAGAATATGCCATCCAAGAGCGTAAAACTTTTTCGCCGTTTGGCATTGTGCGATAAAACCAATCGTTAGTCAGCCGTCTCGACACTACTGTTGATTTTGTACGGTTCATGTCTGACCGAGTCGTACGTGATACTGTTGACTCTACAGATAAATTTGTATTCATGTGTTGAATGACTTCAGGGCCTCTCTGTATCAATAGTATTCTCATGTTTGAATTTATGCTTTCAGGCCATTTTCCAATGTCGTTGCTATCAAAATCGGTTATATTTTGTTGTAATGTCGGAATTCCAGCAATTACAGCAAAAGTATTTGAATCTGACAAATTAATACTATCAATCAGAGGCTGCGAGTCGTTGGAATCTTGTCCTATTTGATCTTTACCGTGCAAAGTCAAGATAAAAGGCTATGAATTTTCAGTATTATTTATTTATTTTAGGTAAACGCTCGTCATAAGACAAAAAACGATTCATTCATTATTACGCAACCAAATTTCACCTGCTTTTAATATAGGCAATAAAGGGGAAAAGAAAGATTTTTCTTTTCAGAATCCAGTCAGCGTCAGGTCGAACTCGACTCATCCCCATTCATAAAATTTCCACTAGCAAAAGGTTGTCATCTTAAATCTAAATCAAAGAGGTCAAGTTAAATTGCATTCCCTTGCACACTTAATTTAATGGTTAATTACACCTTCCATTCCATCACCATCGCTATCATTTTCGCCATATCTGAACATGACGAGGATAATGACAAATCATCAATATTAATGACAAATTAGTCCAGATTTATTTAGGTGATTTTTTTGCCACGAAGTGTACGGTTTTTGGCGCCTTTCAAATATCGGTCTTCTGCGCAGGTACATCGGGGTAACTTATAAATATGGCACTATTTTTGTAATAAAATGAATTGTAGCGTATTGTTTTGTTTGATTGAATCGACGCGACGCGGACGTTCGCGTTCGGAAAGACTCGCGCGCCGCCGCGCGGTCTCCCGCCGGTCGGGCAGTTATCGTCCTCTCTTTCACACCCTTGCGGTTTCGTTTCGGAATTTGTTTCGTTATATTCCTAATCCGCCGCCCCCCTTCGTATGGCGCCCGGGGCCATGGCCCCCTCTGCCCCCCCCACGCTACGCCACTGAGGCAACCAAGGCACCAGAACCGACAGATGGCGGTATATCATACCATTTATACATTTTAGGCTTCCTATATTATTTGTTTGCCTACTTTAAATGTGGCCTTGCAGAATTTATATTATTATATCCTTGTACTCTTTTAATAACATATTATAATATATGCATGCGGTGTATACTTATAAGTTTCTGATATAGTAACAGGCAATAAACAAAAATTTTAAATACCTGTAAAATATACAGCATGTACTCAATAGTTGGTGATGCATTTAAATAAATAAAATAACAAATCCGAATTACAGTATTTGTTGTTGTAGCAATTTTACTATCTTCTACATCTGTAATTGAATTATTATTAGAATTAGATAACTACGGGATCAAAGAATCATTCCTTAACGTATGATTTAATAAACGTATTAAACGCTCGACCGAGGGCACGATACAGTCACTATGTTTGTTGTATATAGATGTATATAGTGAAAGTAGTTTCCATTATTGGGTGTATTGTATCTCCTGGGAACTTTTTTAAGATCAACACACAAGCCGTAAATAGTCCTCAGCTAGACATAGGCCTCCCCAATAAATTTTGTCTATAAAATCCGCGCTGGGCAGGCGTGGTGGCAATCGCAGAGTGTAGCTTTGTGGATGAGATGCTACTGCCCATCCCTACCCTGTTGTATTTTAACTATTCTAAGCGCTATTTCAGATGTATATACCGCCATCTGTCGGCTCCAGTACCTTATTCGCCTCTTACGACACCTGGTACTGAGGGATGTACTATTCTTCTCCGCTGGTACTCCACGGCACATCCTTTGTAACCAACGATTGTAACATTAACTTTTAGTAATATTACACTTCATTAAACAAATATTTAAGACCCTAATATATAGATTTGAACAAATAAATAAAAATTAAAATCAGAACAATCAAGATGCAAATAAGAATTTAGTTTACAATCATTATTTTACTTAGATCAAAAATAGTCTAAATAGATCCATGCCTAGTGTTAAAGATTCATTCAGTGCATAATTAACAAATGGACTTTTGCATTTAAATTTACATTACATTTCACATTTGAAGCTGACTCTAAGATAAGTATCTTAAAGAACCCGTGTTACGGATATTTGACAACAGACGAATTATAAATATATTTTTTAATTGAGTACATATTTAAATAAAAGACACGAACTATTATGGAATAACGGAATACTGTGGGTATCGAACCCTCGACACGTCAATAATTTTCAATATTAGTATGTATATACATGACCAATATATCTTAATAATTTTAGTATGAATATTATATAGCATCTTATTCATGAATATGTTAAATGTGGCAATAGTGTTAGGCTGAAAAAAATAAAGGGCGCATTGTAATAATCGTTTAGAAAGATATATTATTATGTTTTAAACATATTATATCGCATGTGTCAATTATTTGTCATCATCAAAAAGGTTATTCTAACGATATATATGTAATTTTATTGGAACACATTTCTTTGAAATATATTTCGGTAAGAAAATACTACAAGAGATAGATTTGAGTAAAGATGATCATAAATATTTTCATTTAATAATCTGGAATGGAATTACTTTTGATGAAATATCATAAGGTAAAGAATTTAATAATATTGAAGTGAGGACATACTTCTTAGACAAATCTACACTCTGTTATAAATTAAACTATACAAAAATGTGAAAATGTTTTAAATCGTTTAAGAACGATAACAAGGATAAAAGCTTTGCACTTAAGAATATGTTTATTAAATTTACAAAAAACACGTTCATAGTCTCAATTTGTGAAAAAAAACCTGCATATTTATTACTATGGGAGCCGTACATTTTTCTGTAATAAAAAGTCTTGTACTTATAGTTAAACTACTATTGACTCTTTAAAACGCGATTTATTTTTATTCCATCGTTCAATTATCAAATGCGGTTTTTTAGGATGTGAATAAGGAAAAAAGAGAATACAAACTTTTTGGATTTTTTTAAATTTTAGATTTGGAATGACCTATATTAATATATATTATTGGTATTATGGTATTCCTTTTTTTATAATTTAATTATATTTTTATGAAAATACGTGAATAACTAGCTGTTATAATTAAACATATTTGCCGGCCGAGCAGAATAGTATCTTCTTTTGTACCAGGTGTTGTATGAGGCGACTGAGATATCGGAACTGACAGATGATGTTACATCACCCAGAAAGAATGCAGCTCAAATGCTAAAGGGGCTCAAATAAGAATGGGCAGCAGCATCTCTGATGCGAAGTTACCCCGCACCACGCTTGTCCCTTTTCTTGGGGCTCATGTCCAACAATGGACGTGCAACGGCTGATATGATAAATTAAAAATATAAGATTCAAATGTCATTATTTATTTATTTAACTTTATTGCACAAAACATTACAAAATGTACAAATGGCGAACTTAATACCAGCTGGCATTATCTCCCAGTCAACCATTACATGAAACAGAAAAAAATATATATAGTGGTGCAGACAATATATACACAAAATAGATAAACATTACATACATATTTGTATAAATAAACGCAATAAATGCATATGATATAAAAAAAATAACGTACATAAGAAATAGGGTTATAAAGTTAGAGAAGCAGCATCAGTAAATAAAGTACGGAGAAAGCGTTTTAGGATAAATTTGTTTGTAGATTGCTTAATATTCAACGGAAGCTCATTCCAGAGTCGTAAAGCTGTCACTGTAAAAGAGTTTGTCAAAAAACTAGAGTGATGAAAAGGACTTAAGAGCAAGAGAGTATTAGAAGAACGGAGATTACGTTCGTGAGAGAAAGATAGGAATTGGAATCTGTCCATTAAGTAAGTTGGTGCGTACGGATCAAAATTTACACCATATGATACATTATCTGTGTATCTTATGATCATATATCTGCATAACATTATTTGCTGGATATCGGAATACCCATAATAATTTCAATAGGAATGGTTCTATATTTTTTTAATTAGCGGAGATTAGATTAAAAATCAATGAAATTTGAAACAATTAAAGTTCATGAAGTCTCATGAAGGATTTAAAAAAAAGTGCAGTCGATATATGTAAAACTTTTATTTTTTAAATGTACTTGTTAATTGATATTAATAAAACAATGTTTATCAGCTTTAAAAAGCAGTTTATTGCATTTATAGTATTTTTTACCTTGTTTATTTTGTTCGACAAAATACGTTAAACATATTTCAATAACAAATTAAGATATTTATATTATGTAATTATTAATTGTTTAATGAATGACAAGCAATTGATGAGAGATTTTACAAAATTGTGTGAATCATGGTCCAGGAGACCACTATTCCTAATAAAAAAATTAAATAAAAATAAAAAAATCTCTCGATAATTAATGGTCATACTTGTATTACTGCAATTCTTATAGTAGCCCTTAACTTCTAATTAGAGACAAATTTTCATTGGTTCACTGATTCCTTCGATGTATTTAAGTTATAGACGTATTTAATTGATTACTTAAATATTCAAGTGTAAATATTACCGTGGAATACTCGAAAACTAATGATTTTTCATGTTTTCTTTGATCCAATGTTTTAAATATTTGAATTTACTAATTCTAAATATTAAAATTTAATGTCATTTATACTCAATGATGGCGGGTTACACTAGTCATATTTTTTTTAATGCAATGGCCGAATTTATTAATTTTAAAATTATCTACAGTTTCTGAAACAGTTTTAAATAAAAATATTTTGTTTAGATAAGGATGATGTATATAGACAAGAATAATATGGTCATTTTGGCACGGTATGTTTTTTGATAAGATTTCTTTCACTAATATGGCATAATTATTGATATTATTGTTTATTAACATTGTAGAATATATTTTAGTTCTAGCATTTATAGTTTTTGTAGCGCTTGCGAAAAGAAAGTAATTTTATGTCAATTTATTTCATACCTTGGATTACATTATTGAAATTTTAGTAGAGATTCCAATTTTATTCTAGAAAAAAATATAGCTTATGTTACGCATAATGTAGCATTCTAATGGTGAAAGAATCATCGAGATCCGTCCAGTAGTTTTTGAGTTTATTCGTGCCATACATAAAATCGTTTCTTTGTAAAGTTAGTGTGATATGAATATGTTGGACGATTTACGTTAATATACAATTAACGAGCATAACAATTTAATATTGAACCGAGTAGTGTGTATATCATTTAAAGAACGATATACTATACATACTATTTATTTAAATAGGGACGGGAAATGCTCCTTCACCATCTGCTCAAAACGTTGTAACAGAATGCGCACGTGTTTACGGAAAGCGCATTCCCAATCGTATAATATGAATAGTGAACGATTGATCGGAATATACAGTGGAATGTGCACACAATTTGAGTTTGGAATCATTATAATGGAAGTTGGTTGGAAAATGACACCTGCCTGGGATCATATTTGATTAAAAAAGGTCGTACATTATAGCAATACAAGATCATACACAATTAGGACCTTCATGGTTGGAAATTCGGATATTCTACATTTAAATTTAAATATCAAACTTGTTCAATTAGTTATTATGTACATCAAACATTCTTATAAAACATATTTGTCACTCTTGACAACGATTTATCATCATAATTAAAGCCATTGGAAGTCCACTGCTGTACATAGGCCTCTCTAAGAAAGAGGGAATTTTGCCTATAATTTTCGCACTGGGCAAGCGCAGCTTTAGTGGTGGGGAAGCTGCTACTCATCCCCATCCTTTACATTTGAGCTACACTGTTTCGGATGGATATACCGCCATCTGTGGGTTCTGGTACCTTAGTCACCTCTTACGGCACTAGTAAAGAGGAAGGTACTATTCTACTCTGCCGGTAATTCACGGCTACTTAAGAACGATTGTCGTAAGGTAATCAAAACGTCGATATAGTTGTAAAAATTTACGGTGCTTAAAGTGCTTTTATTGTAAATCTGACCTAGTTCAAAAGTTAGTTCAAAGTTACCAAAAGAGACCCTTAAAGCTGTTTGTGAAGAAGATCACGCTCTGAATCCCATTATAAAGATAAATGGCAGCCCTAGCCAAGCGTCTGGGGAAGATTGGGTTTTATAATTGCAGATCGCACGCTTGATTATGGCCGCTACTTTAAGAAAAATACTTGACGGGCCAAGATGGCGAAGATGGCAGCAAATATTTATGTGATGAATATTTATGTTTGTTCTGTGTCTGGGTATTATATATACGTATCTAAGTGTAATAATAGTAATGACTCTGTTGTCTTATCCATAACAAATGATTTAAGCTCGGAGTCAGTCTATTATTATTCTTTATTTATTAACTAACGCATGCGTCGATGACGACAACATGAAAATATATTTAAATGAACAAACATTATATATTTAAATAAACGACAAAGAAAATAAATGAATAATCATGAACATTATGTATGTTTATCTTTTAAAATGTTTATGAGATAAAAACTCACAAAAATAGATATAGCATACATGTAGTGTATGTACTTTAGCAGCATATATTTGAAACATGAAAGTTAATAGTGCCTTCCGTTTTCACCCGTGTCAATTTAAGGAAAAATCCTATTGTCTGACAGCGTAGCAATAATTTTATTAGCATAATACAAATATCTCTAGTAATACCTTACATTTTATAATAAACATGTTCATGTTTATTAAAAAAATGTAATGTAGAAGAGACACATTTTTGGTAGTCTTAAGTTCACAGTGTACAAATTATTCTATGCTAAGTTAATTAGGTTAGTTTGGGCTCTTTATTTTTTCACAGATTAAAATTAAATCTATTTTGATATTGCTGTTTAAAGGAAAAGTATTAAAACAAATTTAGGCCACTGATTTCGTTAGTTATAGGTAAAGAAAAATGTATACCTACACTATAAACTCATCCGTGCCGATCAGCTTTTAACAAATCTTATGAATTTGATTATCTATTGGATATTATGTATTATCCATACTATTAGATGTATGTATTCGTGATATCCATCCATTCATCCAGCCTTCTACCACTGTTGAACATATGTCTTCCCAAGAAAGAGGGATCTTTGCCCATAATTGCCGCGCTGGGCAAGTGTGTTGGCAATCGCAGAGCGCAGTTATCGCGATAGGAATGCTGCTGCCCATTCCCGACCTATGCATTAGAGGTACACTAATTCGGATGGATCGCCATCTGTCAATTCTGGTACCTTAGTCGCATCTAACGACACCTGATACAGATGGAGGTACTAATCTACTTTGTCGGTACCTCACAGCATAACGATAGTATATATTATTTATTTATTTATTGAACTTTATTGCACAAAATATTACAAAATATACAGTTGGCATTATTTCCCAGTCAACCAATACACGAAACAGAAATAAAATATAGTAGCGCAGACAATATAAATACAAAATAGATAAACGTTATATACATATTTGTATAAATAAACGCAATAAATACATATGACATAAATATATATATAAAATAACGCACATCAGAAGTAGGGTTATAAAGTATTATCTATAGTCTATACATATAAACTGGTTAATGTCGTTAAGAAAGTTAGTCATCTCAACGCGCATCAAAATAGGGTAACCCCTTACAAAATTAATCGTATTACACTGTCTAATATCCTCATGATGTCATATTGTATGTGGATCTAATAAAGGCGGATAATTGCTGTGATTCCCGGAATATTGACACAATTAATAAAAATACCCAATCCGATTTCGTAATTGGTCCTCCTCCTCACGTCCTCGGCGCACTTAATGCACGAACTTTTGCTTGTTATCTCATTCTACTTATTTTTGTTGGCGGCTTAGTATAGACTATACGTCTATACCGATTGAGTATTATGTTGCCTTAGCGTTTCTATTTTTGCAAAGCTGGAAAATTGGATTTTTATATTTATCACCATCATCATAACAGCCTTTGGAATTCCACTGCTGGACATAGGCCTCCTCAAAAAGGGAGAATTTTCCCATAATTGCGACGCTGGGCAAGCGTATGGCAATCACAGAGCGCAGCTTTTGCGACGGGGATGCTACCGGCCATACCCACCCTTTATATTTGAGCTACACTGTTTCAGATGGATATACCGCTAACTGTCGGTTCTGGTAACTTAACTGCTTCTTACGACACCCGGTAAAGGGAGATCCATCCAAAATAATGTGGCTCAAATACATAGGCTAAGGATGGACAGCAACATCCCCGCTAAGAAAGCTACGCTCTGCAATAGCCGCAAAGTTCCCCTTTTTTGGGGACTATGTCCAGTGGACTTCCAATGGCTGATATGATGACGATTTCAAAAGAGACGTATGTTCTGTAAATGTAATTTCAAAAATAGCAGCACGAATCATCAAACTAATATAAACTGTAGCGTTCAACAAGCAATCGTTACGCTGTCATCGGCTAACAGTTTTAGATGAGCGTGAGCTAGATGACTGAATGAAACCATAATATCTCTTGTTCTCTGTGAATAAGCGAGTCTTCTATTTAGTAACGTATATTAAATATAACGTATATATTCAATGTCAAAGACGCCGACGTAATACGAGCTTTGCGCCTCTGTTGACTGACGGATTGATAATTGTTATCAGTTAATACGTCCATAATAAGCAAGAGGTCAATATTATCATCCACCAATATGTTTATTGATAGTGATTGAATTATATTCAGTGTCCACTATTGTCATTGGATTGGTAAATAAGAATACATAACTCAGTACATAAATAATAAATAAATTCCCACGACAATTCATACATTGAACTGATTAGCTTACTGAGTTGCTTAAAGTTCTTGTGTTACGGACACCAATACGCTTTACTTCTTGTTTTTAAAACTTCGACATTTAAACAAGTACCTATGTAAATTTGACATTGATTAATATAATCACCGAATAATGTATGATCACGTGTATCATTCATTTATCAACAATCTTCTTCCAAGTATACATATTAATAAGTAAAATTGATTACTTACTAGACTTAAGATTAAAGAAGTTTTGTTTAACTCATTTACACACACATGAAATTTACATTTCACTTACTGAGATAAAGTACGCATTAAATCTTATTTAATTTATGCAATGGCGAACAAAATTCCATATATATGCTTTTTTCTATTTTTTTTACATTTTCATATTTATTTATTTTAAATAGAAAACAGCGGTGTGACGTAGGACTATATTAATTTAAATCAATCGGACGATGTTACCTGTGTGTGCATAAAGCTAAAGCGTATTGATCAGACCATGCAAATCTTACTCATTCATACATACTCGACTTGCTACGATCTTGGCATACCTTTCTCGCTTCCTTACTCGTATAAGTTCTTTCTTACACGCATCGTTTATTCTTGGCACTTTGGAACTGTGCCTTCTTTAATACTTCTTCTACTTATTTACGGAATGTTCGCCTAGATTGTCTTATACCAACTATAAAGCGGACGTGAATGGAAGAGAAAACTAACTATACAATTTTATTAATCTTGATGTAAATGTATTTCTTTTTATTTCGTTTTTTTGCTTGAGATATTATAGGTATATTCTGTCGGAATATTCCTTTGAAATCCCATGACAATTTATGGTACCCGTTATTTATAACTTTGTATCGATTAATTAGTCGTATGATAACGGCAGAGTAGAATAGTATCTCCTCCTGTACCAGGTGTTGCAAGAGGCGACTGAGGTACTGGAACTGAAAGATGGTAGTATATTTAGTCGAAGCAGTGTTGCTCACAAGCTAGTAAAAGGGCAGGTATTGGCAGCAGCATTGCCATCGCGAAGCAATGCTTGCGATCGGGACCACGCTTGCCTACTGCTATTATAGGCTATCTCCACCTCTCTTAGGATGGCCTATGTCCAGTAGTGGACGTTTTACGATGATCGATTTTCATAGAGCCCGTTGATTTCTGAATTTAAACATTACAAAAAAGATAGAGCCATTTTATACCGCCGCTTAAAAATCTCTGTAACAAGTTCATTCATTCTTATTTAATTAATATTATAGCAAATTCTAGCAAACCAGTATTAGAAAAGTCTACTATCAATTTAAACTCTAGAAAGGTCAATCCCCAGTTAATTGAATTCGCAAAGGTTGAGGCTTAATAATTCCTATGCACTCTTAGGCTTTATTTCGTATTTCACAAAAGCTTTGTTTAACGTAGTTGTATTTACATTCGAACATGTAAATACAATTACGCCTATTTAATTACATACATATAATGTGGTACCGTTAGAGTACAATAGTACCTCAACCTAAACCAGGTGCCGTATGAGGTGACTGACATGCCAGAGTCGATGGATAGCGGTATATCAGAAACAGCGTGATGCAAATACCCAGCATGCTAGTAAGTATTAATTCCTTCTTTATTGAGGAGGCTAATGTCCCATAATAGACGATATATGTAAACATAATATCACACTTATTGTAAAACTATTTTCAAATGCGATTTATTTACTTTTTATAGGTTTTGTTCGTCATTTCGGTTACATTGCGGCAACCGTTCTCAATAAACCGCGTTTTAAAGCCGTTAAAAAAGTTATTTTTTTCATGAATAGTAAATGCGTGAATGTCAGAAAATATTAAATAGTGCTTACGCTTATTTCCTATCGGAGTAAACACACTTTAAAAATATGCTTCGATCTCGATATATTTTCCTCGTTTCTTTAACGTAATTCGTATTTTTTTTCATGCCTGACGTAAATTTCAGCGACACCACTAGAATGAGGACGGGTGGCTCATTTAATTAGTGTTCCTATGCCTGCACACATCTCGCTCGATCCGGTGGGGTTCTCGACATCAGGACGGGACCACTTCAATGTACAATAATCCCTATATATACGTGCGCCAAGCCATGTAGACTGTACCAGATTTCTTCAATTTGGCACGTCATCATGGCACGCTCCTTGTGATGTTACACGAACAAGCCTTAATATTTTGCAATATAACTGTATCTTTATATATAAAAATTATATGTCACGGTGTGTGTTCGAAACTGCTAAACTACAGAACAGATCTAAAATTTTTTTGCTTACTATGTACTAGTTTGTCGTATTTCAATAATTAGTTGCATTATTTTTTCCCATGTATAACACAGCTACATAGTTAAGACAGGACAACATCTGTCGGGTCAGCTAGTTTTATTTATTAATATACCAACTCAACAAACAACTGTGCAGTCCGCGTGATAGTAAGCGTCACCGCAGCCTATAGACACTCGTAATATCATAAGGATATTACTAGCGTATTGCCAACATTACCCAGATATATGTATATATATATATATATGTATATATTATCAATTTACAGGAATTATTGCAGGTTTTTGGCCCGTAATATTTATTGCCACCTTGTGTCCGAAAATCTGACAAGACCCGCAGTAATGCACTGAAGGCAGGTCGCATACTACCGGTCCTACTAAACATTTCTGCGGCAGGTCTATGTCCAGCAATGGACGTCCTATGGCCGACATGATTATGATAATTAATATTTTAAAACATATAATATTTTTGTACTTACCATCTCTCTATCTTCTTATGGAATTATTCGGCAAGAAATAATGCCGTATGTGTTAAAACAGAATAACATTACACAAAAAAAGTATTTTATATTACATCTTCAAAATTCTTATATATGACCAAAGCCGCTGACACCACTTAGTATGTAAATAAGCGTGTCTATATATCAGTTTGTATTTGGTTTATACAGCCTGTGTTATTTGCCTCACGTATTTGTTTATTTACTCATCTCTTTGCTCGTGTTGACTGAAGTCACGAATCGTATTTGGTGGAAACTGTGACAGTTACTTAATTTTAGCTTTATGGTTAAAGAATGGACTAGTCAACTTCTAGTAATGTTTTTTGGAAGGAAGAATGGAAAATATTATTTTTTCCATTATTCCTTTCATAAAAAAACATTATTTTTCAATGTTTAGACAATGAAACCATAAACTATGTAGGTACTATTTTCACCGAGTAGTTCTTTTTATCATTTTGTTAGGTTAGTACAATCATCTACCCTCGGACAGAAGACATTTCTTTTGCGTTGGATCGTGGGTTGGATTAGACGCTTGCGCTTGACAAAGATATCATTACCGTGTCGCCAACTCTGTAAACTGAAGATACAATTTCACATTTACCCAGTAATTTCACTGCCTCTCTCACCCTTCGAACCGGGACACAGCAATGCGAACACTGCTATTTGGCGCTAGAAATAGGTGAAAGTGCAGACGACCTTTGAGTTAGACCTCTTGTAAAATAATTATTTTATGTGCTTCTCAGACAATTGGTATTGATATCTATGTGTTGTGGTAGTGGCTCGTTATAATATTAAGTAATAAGTTAATTATTGACAAATAATAGTTCCCTCCGAAGGCAAGTCGAAAAGATCGATGCAAGGAGCCATTAGCCCAGCTATGCCAATCTTAGCCTGCCAAACCTCTTACCGATCAATTTAATTTTCTCCACCTCAAATTGCCTGTTATCGTGGAAAATACACGCTCTTATTTTAATGTACTGCCTAACCAATATCCGTATATTAATTCTTTTTTGAATATGGTTTGTTTTTACTAAAGAAATGAATAATTTCATTTATTTAGAAATAACATTTTATGACCATACGGTGTTCCTACGAGTATATTGTGCATCAAGCTTCAATCCCCACAGATTTTTTTAATGTAAATCTGTGTTTGTTCTGTTGGTGTGTTAGTAATATTATATTTGTTATTCCTCTGTGATTTGATATGCGTAACATAAATAATTTTATCTTTTTGGCTCACCTAAATCATAGTTATCAGCAATTTCCCTAACGCTTCGAGTTTCTGGACAGCAAAAAAAGGTCGCAGGTTAAATTGGTTTTGCTGAAACATAACCAAATAAGTTGCGTTGGATCAATAAATCCGTTTAAAAATAACGAAGTAGCCTACAAAACTCTAGGTATATGTCACGTAACACGTTGTTACCTGCTTCTGACATATGTCGTAGCCAATAAATCTATCCTAGAAAGGTTCATTTCTAGGTCCTATCTTCATTTATTACCCTTCTCTTAAATGCAGGTTATATAAATTATTATACGTGTAAATGTTTCACAAATATTTAACACATTCCTACTCGGCCTTCCTAACATAGCACTGCGAACTACTATTTAGCGGTAGAAAGGTGAGAGTGAGGTACCAATGCAGACAACAAACTCAAAAACAATTGAACTGATAACAAAAGTTTTTTGGACATAAACGTTAATTTCTGATAATATAGATTTCCACATTATCAGAAATTAACGTTGTTGTCAAATCAAAACCTGCTATGTGCAAAAATTGGAATATTGGCAAAAAAGTTATCCTAAAAAAATATACGTAGATTTATTTCTTAAACTATTTTATTTCAATGGCATGGTGTATAATGAATAGATTACTTTTTATATTGACAAGAGATTTAAGTAAAAAAAAGTGTTATATTCAAAAAAACATGTTGAAATAACGTAAGTTAAACTTATTGTTAATGTATAAAAACAATATTAATCAGACTTAAACTTAAGTAATAAAATAGACGGTAGCCACGATATATAAATTGTTTAATCCTTGAGGTTGACTTGATCCGAGAGAGAGTTTACATTAGACATACAGTAGTCAAGGAAACCTGCCTTTGTTCCTTGTTGCTGCCAAATAAATATGTAATGTTCTAGATGTCAGTGTCTAAAATACCCGTGTGATACCAGCACAGTAGAATAGTACCTCCCCCTATACCGGGTGTCGTAAGAGGCGACTAAGGTCCAGACTAAGGTAACAATGAATATATGGTGGTATATCCATCCGAAACAGTGTAGCTGATATGCACAGGGCAGGGATCAGTATCCCCGTCGTGAAAGCTGTGCTGTCAACACCCTTACCCAGCGAGGCAATTATGTGCATAAATCCCAATTTTTTGAGGACGCTCATGTCCAGCAGTGGTCTTTCAATGACTGATATGATGAGACCTCATACAAAATTTATTTGCATTAATACCTCATTCTCAGCAATTTTTACCGCCAAATAGCAGTGTTCGCATTGTTGTTTCGATTTGAAGAGTAAGAGAGGCAGTGAAATTACTGGGATCTGTGACATAATATCTTCAAGTCACAAAATTGGCAACGCGCTAGTATATATGATATTATAATCGTCTATAGGCTGTTGCAACGTTTACTATCACACGGACTGTTTGTCGCTTTTTGTCGACCTGATCTTATAAAAAAATTAATAAGGTTGTTTCGATTACACTGACACTAATTTTGATGATGATGATGATTTGTGATTTGAGTAGGTTTTGAGGTTTCGTTAAGTTAAATTGACAAATTGTGACGATGTAATACACACCGGTAAGTAATTTTGGTTCGAAATGGACACTGTCCGTCCACGGTCTGGCTGGCCAATTCAACAGACTGCTCCAATCAATCCGTCCAAAGTGATTAATAAATTTACAAGCAGCAGTTCGCGACATCAAAATCTTGGATATTATAGTTTTGTATTATATCACTGTCTCTTTCACCCTTTAAATATATGTAATTATTATGATTGTAATTCTTTGATAATTTGTTCTACGTATACGCACTTTAAAGAGGTTTGCGACTACTTTGAAAAATAAAACCTTTTTTGTTTTGGTTGAATATTCTATATTCTATTCTGGCAAGATATTAATAAAGAGCTTGAAAGGGTCCTATAATACGGTTGCATTTACTAATGGAACCTCTGTGTAAGGCTTCTAGCTCGGTTCAATCGGTTGAACTTCAAACATCAAAATAAGTTAACATTCAGTAACAAACCCTTTCACTTTTAAAATGTAACTTTGCTTAGGTATGTAGAACTATTTTTTCCAAAGTTTTTGTTTCCAAAGGTCGTGTAAAGATTTTTATTTGTTTTTAATTTTGCTCATTCCAGTATATAATAAATCGTAAGCGTAAACGCATAGGGCGGGGATAGGCAGCAGCATCCCCGTCGCGAAGGCTGCAATTTACGATTGCCTAGATGCTTGCCCAGCGCGGCAATCATGGGAAAAAAAATCGCCTAGAGGCTTATGTTCAGCAGTGGGCTCTCAATTTATGGTATGATAATGATGATGATGACCCTAATATTGTAAAAGTAATGGTAATTTATTTACTTGTTACTCTTTCACACAACTACTCAATCATCATAATAATTATTGATTCTCATATGATCATAGAGTACAAGGTTTAGGGAAACTTATTTAAAAAAATGTCTATCTCAGGGTAAAACAACGTTGGGCTAACTTCGGGAAAAATTGTCCGGCGTGTATCGCCGGAGGCTATAAATATTTCGTGTCATCGGATTTACCTATTAATTTGATAGCCGACACCGAAAACGTGGCGAAAACGTGTCCTTTATCACAGCGGCAATTAATAAGTGGCAAACTGATGGAAAATATCTGGAGGGATTTTTTTAGCTTTTAATCGAAGAACTCAGTTTGGTTGATCGAATGAAGATATCAATTTTATTCAATGTATATTTAGTTATCATCATCATCATTAGATCAGCTGTAGCTCATCTACTGCTGGACATAAGTCTCCCCAAGTGATACCCAATAGAACCGGTTGTAAGCGTCTTTCCACCTTGTGGGACAGACGCTTACAACCGCTTACGTGGTCTCCATTCCATAACCCTACGGCTCCATCGGCTGTCGGTTTTATGTTCTAAGTATACTATATCATCATATCAGCCATTGGTAATCCACTGAACATAGGCCTCCCCATGAAAGGGAGAAGTTGCCCATAATTGCCGCGTATGCAAGCGTGTTGGCAATCACGGAGTGCACCTTTCCCGACGGGTATGCAGCTGTCCCCGTCCTTTGCATTTGAGCTACACTGTTTTGAATGGATATACCGCCATCTGACGGTTCTGATACCTTAGTCGCCTCTTACGATATCCGGTAAAAGGTACTATTCTACTCTGCCGGTACATCACGGCTTAGTATATATGTCTTAGTATTTATTTCTATGTATCATTTCGAACCTTTCAAACATTTGCTTTAATATAAAGGTTGGACTGGTTTATATGGTTTTTACTTGTTTAGACTTAGTGGGATTTTGTCACCGATTACACAATATCATTAAATTACCATATGGAAATTTCAATGGAACAAGGTATTTTCTTATCCATCAAATTTTCTCTTTTCTTATCTGGATCAAATCAAATCCTTAATTTCATTTGATAAGCACCGAATTTTATAATAATAGACCCTTAAGATTTAATTACGATATATTTACGTCAACAAGTATTCAAAAAGGCCATATATTTCTAGTACGGAACCACGGTGGCAACATCAAAGCGATCTCCAATGGAGGGCTGTAGAATTAATTCAATTCCTGCGGTAATAGCTGTGGGTAATAGGCACTCTTTAATTATCGCAACGCATACATATATTATATGTGTTACCGGTGTTTATATATATACGTACGTATATAATTATTTGAAACAGAAAATACCTGGGAACCTTTAATACATTTGATCAAAAAAGGTCAACATCATAGCATCAAACATAATTAGCAACTTCATGGATGGCAACTCGAATATTTGAAATTTGAATTTAAACATCAAATATAAAGGCAGTAGTAATTATATAAGTAGTACCAGTTTGTTATATGCTTCACAATGCCACCAATACAATCGGTTCTCTCGAAGATAGTTCGGACATATAACAAAAGCTTTCGCAACATTTAAAGACGAAGTCATTAAATGTTGGATACTCTGTTAAAACTGTTGAATGCTCATAAAGTTAATATAAATATACAAAAATAATAAAAAACGTGAATATGTTTCGAGAAATTTATTTAATTACATTAAAGAAATATTACTCTTGCCTAATAATAATAATACTATTTTTTATCTAATATATTATTTTTATATTTAGGAAAACCTTTTTTTGGCCTTAGGATTGATAATTTAAAGGTATATATTTACATACGTCACGTCAGTGTCCCATCGGGGTAGGCAGAGACTATGGATCTTCACTTGTTACGATCTTGGCATACCTCTCTTGCTTCTCTTACTCGCATTAGTCCTTTCATACACGTTCGTTTATTCTTGGTACTTCGTTCGGTGACTCAGCCCTTATTTAATACCTCTTCTACCTGTTTAAGATATGTGCGCCTCGGTCTTCCTATACCAACCCTTCCATTCACTTCCGCCCTATATATTTGTGCAGTCATTCTACTTTCATTCATCCTTTCTACATGTCCAAATCTCCTTAACATTCCATTCTCTATTATTGTCACAACATCATTATTCACACCACATTGATCTCTTATTACACTATTCTTTAATCTATCTCTCAAACTCATACCACATACATACTTCGAAGTGCTCTCATTTTAACAGCATTTATTCTACTCGCGTGCTTCTTCTGCCATACCCAACATACATTACCAGCATTAACAGCTAGTCATGCCCTTTTATGACACCTTTTGGCTGCCCATAAAAGCATGTATGGCTCCATTGACACTATTTCATTTAATAACATAAAACACTGTTGGTTTACTACAAAAATAAATAAATAAATAATATTAAGACACATCGTCTTTGTCTTCTGGTCGACATAAAATGTTCAAACAAAATATACGGCGTTTAAAAGCCCGTATAATACATATTAAATTTATTACTTATATGTTTCATTGTCATGTTAGAGAGCTGCCTGAGAGAGGTGTCTAACTGAACAAGGTTTTATGCTTTTCATCTCGGTACAAGTTCATAACTTTCATTTAAATTCTTTATGCTGAATTCGGTTCCAATAACCTCAAAAACGCAAAATTGTATGCTAACTTTCCATCCCATTTTTTTGCCCTTTAGACGGTGAATTATCGAAAAGATTTCTTGGTGCTTCCCTACGTTGTAAAATAAACCCTGTTCTAACCTTAGTAAAGTTTCTAACCTTATAGTTTAGACCCTGTTGATATGTCAGTCAGTCAGTCAGCTTCTCCATTTACCACGATTCCATGCCTTATTTCTTTATCTGTGGTAACACAAATTCATCGAAGATTTTTTGAGGTGTATGTTATATGTACTAGAAAATACTTATTTCAATAGTTTCTAAGCACGAATGCCCTGTATATGTACTTATACTTTGGCATCCCGTTGGCAGATAATATTAATTTCAATGTTGAATCAATTGTCGAACCACAAACCTCAATTAAAGCCGTTTGCCATTTACAGCTACAGCTCCTACTACGGTTGAGAGCGTTAACTTATCTTTGAAGGCTATTTACTGATATTGTTCTACTGGACTTTGAGTTCTATATAAGCAAGATATTAATTTAAAGTTTTAATAATTTGTTATTATATAATGAATAAATTTTTAAGTTGAACCTCATACAAATGGTCTTACCTATTTTTAACGGCAATAGCAGTTCGCGTTGCCGTGTTCCAGTACGAAGGGTGAGAGAGGCAGTGTTATGACTAGGTAATGTGACATAATATCTTCAAGTCACAAGGTTGGCAACGCTTAAGTGGTGTTTTTGTGATATTACAAGCATTTATAGGCTGCAGTGACGCTAACTAACTAAGCTAACTATCACGCGGATTGTATGTTTGATTGTCAACTTGGCTTAATAAAATAATTAAAAAAATCCTTTACGTGTTTTGGTTCTGTTATTATCCAGGTAACAAAATTAATGTAACCCTGAAAAATGTAAGTTACCGTTTTTTTGATGAAGTAATTGCATTGTAGGTTTCAGACTGCACTATCCAAACCGGATAAATAGGAAAACTATATCTTAGGGTAACCTTCAAACCTGGTTTTCGTGTCAATTGCGATCCTTGAACAGAAACACCTTTAAAGTTATGTCTAGTCGGACGTAGCAGAGGGCAATTCTATTATTAAATACACGTAGCGTAATACATATAGGTCGAGATCATATCACAAGTGTCACAAATTGATACGGAATTGTGGCGGCGAGCTACTAAACGCAATTTTAGCAAACAGTATATCGTTTATTTTTATATTTCCGTAGGACCATATTGAACTTAGATCGAAGGTCTGTCTAGAGAGGGGGCTTAAAGGAGGCTTGAACCTGATGACTTATTTATATAAGGTCACAAAGGTTATCTGTGAATTTAGAGTAGAGTCTTACCAACTAAAACCAAAATGTGTAGTGTCGGCATTAATGTTCTTTTTTGCTTGAATGCTTGCTTAATCTTTGTTAAAGGAAATACTAATGCTTCGCTAAATGTCGACATTGGAAAATTCAATTCTGTAGTAAAAATGTACGAAATTGATAATGAGTCACAAACCTGGTTATTTATTTATTTATTTATTATTAACATAATTATACGGATCATCCCAATTACACATTTATGAAGTTGTAACAAAAATTTAATTATTCTACATCGAGCTTAAGAGCGTTTTCACATTATCCGATCCGATATCGGTGTCAGACGCCGATCGATATCGGGGTAAGTAAAATGTAAGAAATATGTACCTGTCTTTCATATTATCCGGCCCGATATCGGATAAACAGGGCCGACACCAATATGCTGGCGGCACCATCGGACGCCCGTGAGCCGTCGGGCGATAATGTTTGTATGTGTGCTATACGTATATCTAAATTGTCTCAGTGTGCGTAGAGGCTGATGCGCGGCGGGCATTTTGAATTTGTTTACTAGTTCAGTTGTCATCATGGCGTCGCCGTCATTTAAATACGATATAATTACATTAATTGAACTGGTAGAATCTAAACCATGCTTGTGGGATAAAACTTAAGAAGAATATAAAAATAGTATACTTCGAGACAATAATTGGTGAGAAGTATGTGAATACCTACCTTGTTGAAGAGGGATATGAAGTTTTAAATGAGGATGAGAAAAAAAAACTGGTATCTAATTTGACTTCATTTTATATGGCCTAGATCTTGGACCATTGCCATGGTAATTTACCTACATATGAAACGAAATAATCAGCAAAGGTTGCACGGACTCCACGTCCTGTTTCATTAGTGGATTTTCTCTGGGGATTGGACAAAGTTTTTAGAGATACTCTCTCACTTACAATTATATCTTCTATTCGATATCCATCACGCTTCCTCACGACGTCATGTAAAATAACACAAGCTTTCACTATGTTTTTGGCAAATGTTGGGGACACATCGATGGGTCGATGGAATATTCTCCATTTATTACTCATAATTTCAAATGCACACTCAACATACCACCGTGCTCTGCAAAGTTTGTAGATAATACGCGTTGCTTTTGACTTAAATTATGTCCAGAATAGCTTCGTAACACATGTTCATTCATTGGGAATGCATCATCAGCAACAATGTTATAAATATTTTGTTTGAGTTTGTAGTTATTCGGTGATGTCGGTCAGTCAGTCAGATAGTCACTCAGCTTCTCCTGCTTTCATTTTATATATATATATATAAAATGACATATATATATATATATATATATATATATATATATATGTCTGTCATTGATCTTGATAAAGTTTGACATGTGGCTAAAGAATTCCCGTGAATAGAATAGAATCCCGTGCGTGAGTTCATGAATGATAAATCCCATAAAAATTTTATTTCATGACGGAGAAGCGAAAGTGAGATATAGAATAAATATATTTTTGATGAAATTAAATACTTTCCTTTTTTTCAGAGAACAACCGAAGAATACCTTTGAATGGACAACGCCATCTATAGCCTTGTAAGTGTTCAAAATAATACTTTCGGTTGTTTAATATTCGTAACACAAGTGCCCTGAGCGCTATCTAGGATTATTAAGATAATGTATAAATTTCATCATTATCATCAGTTAAGCCACTGGAAGTTCACCGCTAGGCATAGGCCTCCCCAAGAAAGGGGGAATGTTGCCCATAATTGCCGTGCTGCGAAAGCGTGTGGTCAATCGCAGAGCACAGGTCTCGCAACGAGGATGCTGCTGCCCATCCTCTTTACATTTGAGCTACACAGATTCAAAAGGCACGAACAGCCATCTGTCGATTCTGGTACCTTGGCTGACTTGACTCTTATGACATCAGGTATAGAGGGAGGTACTCTTCTACTCTGCCGGTATCTCACGACTAATTATATACACATTTATAATTATTTATCTACACCATTTTGTATCACATAGTAATCTTATCGAAAATCTACCCCGATAGAAACAGTACATTGTTGCTCATTCGAAGGTTTTTGTCTAACTCAACAACAAAACCTTAAGTACCTATTGTGTAAGACCCATTTGAAAAAATTATACCGACATCCTGTATAGCGATATCTTATTATGTATGTAACTCACAACACGTAGATCACATAATGGTCTGACATAGTTATTCGTTTATTTAGGCACACCAACACAACATTAACAGTTTAACTTAGTTCGATTTTGAGGTTTCTGATATTTGTATCAGATACTTTTCACAATATTTTTTGATATAAAAATCAGTAGAGCTATTTGTTCTGTAATATATCCAATTGAAGATACAAACAAGTCATTCCCGTACAATCGATGTCATGTAGTTTGTTTAATTTAAATGAAGATGCAGATGGCGCCACTGAATATGGGCAAGAGATTTGTTTTGTGTGATAGTAAGCGTCACTGCAGACTATCGACGCTCGTCATTTCACAAGGATATCACCGACGTATTGGCTTTAAGATATTATGTTGCAATATCCAGTAATGTGAAATGCCTCTGTCACCATTCAAACCGGTACACAGCAATGCAAACACTGCTATTTGGCGGTAGAAATAGGTGAGAGCGAGGTACCAATGCAGACGATCTTTGTGTTAGGTCTACCTTTTGTGAATGTCACCAGCGCTTTTTGTAATGACGTTTGAATTAGGAAAGAGTAACATCGACCAAAAATATATCCAAACTGGGGACGTATTTTGCTGCAGGTAATGAACGGTAGCAGGTTCAATTTCCGTTCGACGCCACGCTATTGAGCCAAATATTTATCAGGTACCGAGGGGTATATATACCTGAGTCTTTGCAGCCCTAAAAGGAATGATATCATCTTTGTAATTTAGAAGATGTCAAAATGTGATGGATTTGTGAATGGGACTCGAAAGTGCTTTTACAAATTAAGGCTACATTGTTATAGACAATATTCACTAACGATGTTCTTAATGATATATTTAAAAATGGTGTATAAATATTCCTGTATAATAAAATAATTACCTTCACATTACCTGAAAGTCATCCACTGTTGACCATGAGTCTACCTACATGATATTTGATTCGGTGTATTGCCCAAGAATTCAATACCGTAGCAATTTCATACCGTAGTTATCTGATGACGATGCTGCAGCCTATCCCTGCCTCATTAATGGCATTTGTCGGTTAATATTGTTATGCAAGTAGGCCCCTGCCTGTTTGTTTGTAAGAAAAAACTGTTGAAGCAGTAGTAGACAATGGTCACTCAGTCGAACACCCGACTCTTCTATGTAATAAATAAAAATGTTTTGAATTGGTACTTATATAACTTTCGTATTAAGTGCTTTGTCCGGGATGAATTCCGAAACTGTTGCATATTAAAACAAATTTTGCTCACTGTGCAATTTGATCCAACTTGAGTGGTTGGATTGTTTATAACCTAATTTATAGTCACAATATAAATATTAAATGTACCTGTACAAAATAAACAAAAATAAATACTTACAGATTACTGTCATACATACTATTATTATTACTATTATTATTATCATACATAATATTCATAATTAAATATAATATTAACTAGACGGTAGTCTATGTGTACACGACATGTTTTATTTATTTATTTTAATTATTTTCATTTATCAAACACGACCTAAATAATGATAAAGATGTATTAATTTATTATTATTAAACAAAAAAAAATATGATTAATTATTTTTCTAGTCTTTAGCTGATTATGATATTTTATGTGGAGGTTAAAAATGACATAGCCGCCAGAACTTTTGAATTTTCCATCCTAAAAGTGAGGAATCCATTATTTTAGAGTAGAGTAGATAGAGTTTTTCTCTCTATTTCTTTGCGGCTGCGTTTCAGTTCATTGTAGGAACGGCTCATTTCTTGCGAACTAAGTGTTTATATTATGACAAAGATTTATAACAATTAGTTAGGAATGCCAAGTCTAACAGATGGCGTTGTTAGGTAATAAAACAAATATCTACTCCATCCGTAAGAATTTTATACCCGGTCGAAAACGGATCCGACTAGTTATAATTTAAATTGTTTATCTTTTTCTCAAGATATTTATACCGACATATAATTAAATTGAATTTTCCTAGGTCCTTACTATATCTGTAATCAATTAGGTATAAAAACTCAAGGCTATATTTACTGTGAAGGTTGTACGTATTTGGCGTCAAGGAGTAATTAGAAGGCAGAGAGCGCCGCAAGGTCGACGTATTGGTTCCTGTCATAGTTACACAGACTGCCCAACTACAATTATAATTCTGGCAATTTGGGAATACAAGCTGGATGTTATTATTATGTCACGACTATATTTTCTACTATAAATTCTGAATGTTTTAATAAAACTGTGTATCTTTTCGACTATCTTTTACATGAGGTGGACCTGATACAAAAGTCGTCTGCATTGATAACTCACTCTCACCTATTTCTATCGCTAAATTGTTGTGCATTTGTTGTGCTGTGTTTCGTATTAAAGAGGGAGAGAGGTTGTGAAATTACTAAGTACCGAGACATAATATCTACAAGACACAATGTTATCAACGCGCGATTAATATCCTTGATGTATTTTCAAGCAGACTGCATGCTTGTTTATCAACCTGGTCTAGTATAAAAAAAATACACTTTTCACAATTTACTGCATCTATGCCCCTAGCACATAAAATTTAATATTCTAACTTCAATGATATCTTTTCCATGCAAATCATGAGCAATACTATTTTGCTTCACGTCTAAAACAGGTATGGTATTCTCCAGCGGCTCATCGAGCATGGGTCTAAAGGCACGCAGTCTCGTAATATGCTAATAGTATCCTGTCGGGTGAAGGGGTCCGGGTAGTCTAGTTAACTGAATAGGGGTCCAAAATGACTCTAGAAAAATGACCTACATCTGTCGATATGAGCAAACAACTAATTTGAATGGTTTTCCAACTTCATTACCATAGACAAAGTAAAGTTGGATACCTACTTTACTGTGAAGACTAAAAACATGATCGTTTGTTACATTGCCCAGCTGTCTTGCCTAGAACCTATAATAGACATGACTAAATCTATTTGTGCCAGTGGCTAAGTGCGTAACTGATTTAGCGCGGCCAATTAAGCGTTAATTAATTTCTGGATACATCTGAACGATAACGCGGTGCAAAGTCTGAGGTAGGCTCACGTGTGTTTGATGTCCCGTGTTGGATACAACTTATCTAATGCTAGAAGCAGAAGTCAACTTGTGACCTGTTGATACGAGCAAATATATATTATACTAGCTGTGCCCGCGACTGTGTCCGCGTGGAATATTTTTTGGGTATACTTTTTCTCTCTCTCTTTACCTTAATTAATATAAACTTCCAATGCCATGCTTTGTAGCCTATGTCCTTTCTCAGAGTCTAAAGATTGTCTATGCCAAATTTAATTAAAATTGATGTAGAGGTTTAAGCGAGAAAGCGTAACCGACAGACAGACAGACAGAGTTACTTTTGCATTTATAATATTAGTAGAGATAATTTGATAATCTTGTTAATTAGCGAATACTATGGAACAATGGTTGAGATCGCAGGTTAATTCTGTTGGGACCCGTCGTTTTTGTTATTTTCGTTGTTTCTGAAAGATTTAGGAAAGCTGAACATAGGAATTTGGACGATCCCCGATCCTAGTTAGACTAAAAGGTCTGGAGGATTTTTATCGATGTTTTTGGTACTTAAATTGTTTCTATACCCTCTATTGGAAATAAATTGGAATTCGGATGCTCACCGTTGAACCTAATAGACTCACTGCTTCGTAAACGAATTCGAGTGTTTTTGATAGGCCCGATGGTGGCGGAGATCCTATCTTATGCGCCAAGGGTCGTGGGTTCGAAACCCACCCATTATCAATATTTATATGATGGTGTATGTGTTTTTCCGTTTCTGATTGTTAAATATATGCATTTAAAAGTTATATTTTTGATTTCTCTGTAATATGATGTCCGTAACACAAGTGCTTTAAGCGACTTTCCTCGGAGTCATGAAATGTTATGTGTACTGTTTTGAAATTATTTGTTCACTAGTCTTTATAAAACTGCTTTTTTAATTGCTTTAGAACGCGGTATAACAACTTTTTACATTTGACCTGTATTCTAGAATAGGGAGGTCTATTTGCAAGGTGGACATATTTCCTGACTATAGTCGCAGGATCGCACTGGAGGCAGGCCATACACAGCCGATCCTATTGGAAATCTCATGTAGAGGCCTATGTAAAGTAAAAGCCCTGCGGCCGTTTATATATTTCGCAAATGATTATAGTATTTTTATAATTCCATAATCAGTTACCAAATTTAATCATGTATCTCACTACATGTCAATTTACATCACGTTTACCTCATACAAAGGTCATCTGCATTGTTGCCTTACTCTCACCTATTTCTACCGCCAAATATCAGTGTTCGCATTGCTGTGTTCCGGTCTGAAGAGTGAGAGAGACAGTGAAATGACTGGGTAATGTGCGATAAAATCTACAAGACTCAAGTTTGTCATCACGTAAGTGATATCCTTGTTTATTTTATTTATTGTCCTTACAGTTACGCTTACTATCACCCGGACTGTATATCGCCTGTTTATCGATCTGGCATAACAATAAAAAAGAAGGTATCCAATTTAAGAGACTTTGGATAATCCAAAATAATTAGAAAAATGTTTGTATACTGGATATGACAAGAAATTCCAGTTACGTCTATTCATACTAATAGGTAACACTATTCATTCACTTAGTCCAAGTAGTAGATAATGAGCAAGTAAGTACGAACAATACTTTTTTATCTATATTTCTTCTCAAGATTACCATCTTTCAATTCACACAGACCGTATACGATAATTGAACCGTAAAATCCTTACTAATATTATAAATCCGAAAGTAATTAATTCTGTCTGTCTGTTACGCAATCACGCCTAAACGACAAAACCGATTTAAATTAAATTTGGTACACATATAGTCTAAAGCCTTAGAACATACTTTTTCAACCGACATTAGAGTTGTAAGGGGTTGAAAGGGGGGATGAAAAGTTGCATAGAAGTATCGGTATTGTTAGAGCTAGAAGCTTAAGACTTATTATTTAGGCTTTTGATTTGTATGTATAAATGAATATAACATTCAAAGTTTATGTAAGTTAAAGTGAAAAGGTATGGTGCCCCAAGAAACTACTGCTAACACAGCTAGTGTTTCTATATGAAATAAAACATAAAAAGAACAAAATTTTAGAATCACTTTTTCTTAAAATATTTTTCGAGGCAAAGTCTAGACAACGCAGCCGACTTCAAATAAGCACATTAATCTATTATAATTCTCATTACGCAGTGAATAGAATTTACTAGCCGTACTTACCTCAATTTATCGTCTTTAAATGTGTTCTTGTATTTAAAGTTGTAACGCGAATTTAGTTCGAAATTACATTAAAGCGTTAGACATTTATGGAAAACATGTATTTACTCTCCTACAAGTACGCGTTAAAATAAATAATGTAACTATTATAATGCACTATTTTCGGTATTTATTTAAAATGAGGTTTAATAGCATTTTAAAATTGTCCTTTCTCTACTCAAAACATCGAACACACGTTCGTTCATTATTTTCATCCGAAATAATTACCAATTTTGATCACAAAAAGAGAACATTTTTAAACTTTGACAGGTTTAGATAAGTCGTTCGGTAGACAATAGTGTTATACCCGTCCTGGTTGGAGAGCTTATTAAGATGCCTATGCAACGCAATGAACTTTTAAAGATATTATATCCCTTAAAATATTATAAAAACACAACATGTCTTAGGTTTCAGGCGGAATTTGACCCCTTCCCATGCAGCATATCCCCGTGGTTTCATTTCCCTATTTCTTTTTTCAAAATAAAGCTTCCGAAAGTTAAGTCAAATTTATCGTTTGAAGTACAAATTTGCTGTCATATTTATTTGTCGGTTTTAAGGTATAATATATGTATATTTTCTAACATTTTTGCGTTCACTTCTCATAATAAAACTAGTTTTTTAACGGTTTTGACACGCTATTTATAAAACTTTTTGTTCGACATTTCGAATACCCTGCGGCAAACGGTCTCAAGATTGAACGGATTAAAATAAAAACTTAAATTAAATAAATTATGATATTGTACATTTTTTGTACTTTCCATATACATTTCTATGTATTACAAATGTATATGGAAAGCCAAAGTCTGATCAAGGTAATAAAATTCGATTGTTTGCTGTGAAATTTGAAATTTGTAATTTGTATATATAATTTACAAACAGGAAAATATATTAAAAGCAACCAGTATCCGATTACATAACAAACAAACTATCAGCAAAATATCCGCTACTAATGATATAAACCATAAAGTCTGTATAAATAAATACATTCACAACGACATTTTGAACCTTGACTAAACTTTAAGATCTAGCTTAAAGTACCTGTATAACGGATATCAATCTTTAGATATAAAAGGAGAAGATGGTTGACTAAATGAATAACCGACTGACATATCAACACAGGGCCTTGAAGTTTTGCATAGAATTTCCTTTTATAATGTTAGCACCAGGAAAAGATTTTTAAAACCTCTCCTCTTAAAGGGGTAACGAGGTGCAACATTTTTCGTTTTGTTTGTTAAACCGCGGGCGTTGCTAGTCCTACGTATCCTTAAACAACACGTTTTCTGTAACACTTTCGAAACAATTACACGTTTAATGTAAATACAAGTAATAAAACTGCTTTGAACGAGTTCAATGCGGCATATGTACATTTTTAATACATTGACAAAGAGTTATGTAATAAAATGCTTCGATCCGTAATAAACGTCTTGATGAGAGGTGATTATATGTAAGTCGTATTTTAATGAAAAGATAGCCTCTAATTTATGTCACACAAGTGTCTTTATTGAAAAATACAATGGACTTGAGTGACTAGAATATAATGGGGTGGGCTATGTTGATTCACACAGGATTTTCCTCGACTTGAATACGATATCATTCACCGGTATATTTTAAGCGTATAATTTGTTTTACATGATCAATAAAATGTAAATTAATTATTAACTGATCAATTCAGCATATCTTTATGTATAAAGATTTCGTCGGAGCCCAAATCACTTCGGAAGTTGATATCACGTTCAAACAAATATCAGATGCTGTGGAACCTCTGGAGCTTATGAAGTATAGAGAATTCGGTATCGTATAAGAAAGATTTTAACGGTATTAAGGATATGATTTATCGCATGTATTAATGTATAAATATTTAAAATCGAAAAGATTTTAAATCCCTTGGGAGTACACCCCCTTAGAATCGAACAGAATACATCCAGTACATAAGAAGTCGTGAAATTGATATCCTAAATCTTACTGCAAATCTTACTTACCGCATGCGATCTTCCCGTTGTGGAAAACATATGACAACTTATGAACTTATTTTAATAAAATTTGCCACAAAGCTCAGCCTTTGAACAACACTTAGGCATCTTTTAATCTTCCCGATGCGAAGTGAAGTTCGCGGGTACCTTTTTAAGTTTTACATGATTTTTGATGTTATTATAATTATTAAGAACTACTGTTGCATAATACAGATTAATCGTAATTTATATATACTACAACGTATATAAAACGGTCAAAATATAATAACCTACTTTGAACTTAACGTCGCGCGCTTTCGTAATTAGGCTGTGTACTGGGCATATTTTTCCGCAGGCACGAGGTAAACATTATTGGTCAATGTACTATTAAGAACGTTAACCTTTCCCAAAAATCATAGTGTATCTACAGCTATAGAAGATTTCACTCTGTATTAATTAATAAGTCATCATCACAGCAGCCGTGAAACGTTTCCTGGTGGCCTCCCCAAGGAAGGGGAATTTTCCCATAACTGGGTAAGCGTGGTAGCAATTGCTTGGTTGCAAACCCCCGCCTTGTTTGAGCTACACTGCTTCGAGTGGGTGTACCATTATCTGTCGGTTTCAATACCTCAGACGTATTCTACGACTCTTGGTACAGCGGTGTTCAGAAAGTTAGTATCCATTACATTTCATATTCATTCTGAGTGTAGATCAGCCAACTTGTGTAGTTCTAGTTTTATTATCTAACAAAATAAAACACAAGTAGATTCACAGTATTTAAGAATTTTTTTAGTAAAGAAATACAAACATTGACGATAAGACCTTTGTCTTAAAATTCAATTGTATGAGACTAATATAATATAAAATAACAATTGAAGGCAAACTCTAGCTCTTTGTCTTATATATATATATATATGCATACTGCCCGAGTAAGGAATCTCAGGGCGCGTTTCTAAAATACAATATGGTTGGAACTCGGTTAGAAGGCCTTGGAGCTTGTGATGTAAAATTCTTATCTCGGCATGAGAGCGGATATATTCAAGATGCTTGAAGTTGTGTTTATTTATTTACATGAGGTAGACCTTATACAAAGGTCACCTGCATTGGTATCTTACACTCTTCTATTTCTACGTGTACGCATTGCTGTGTTCCGGTTTGAAGGGTGAGAGAGAAATTATTAGTTGATGTGGCATAATATCTTCAAGTCACCAAGTTGGCAACGCACATCCCAGTAATATACACTATCACACAAACTGTATCCTTGTGTATCTGCCTTGTCTAATCAAAAAAATCTTTGCGTTACCACATCCAGCAGTGGGCGTCCCATGTCAGGCATATTGAAGACCCCACTAGTACCCCATAAGTATTTAAGCTTGATAATATTACCTAATATTTGTATTATTTTCATCACATCAGTTGTAAATTGTTACCAATTTTGGCTCACCCAAGAGATTATTAAAATTAGGAGATTTTAGCATTATAAGCAAGTATGGAGGCAACCCTACAAACATATAGACAGACACATTTGCTATTATAATATTAGTTCTGATAAGAGCAAAGGCTGTCGTGGGAAGATTAGAATAGTCCCTACCTCGTTACCAGATGTCGTTAATGGCGACCGAGGTATCGCGAAGCGAAGCTACGCTCGGCGATTGCCAGCGAGGCAATTATGGGCACAAAGTCCTCTTTTTTAGACAGGCCTGGTTAGAAGTTCTACGACTGATATTATGGTGATGATGATGATATACATAGGTGCTTTAATGGAATGAGGTTAAGCAAGAATTTATAACCCATCAACGAGCGGTGAGATAATGACTTGGTATATTTTAAAGTCACCGATGACTGATGGAGTCGTATGATTCAGGAATGAAGACCACGTACCGGTAAGCGTAGAGCGTCCAAGCACAAGGTGGACAGACGATGTTATTAAAACCGCAGGATCGCGCTGGACACAGGCCGCATACAACCGGTCGTATTGGAAACCATAGAGGCAATGTCCAGCAGAGGACATCTTGCAACTGATATGATGATTTCGATAATATTGTCAAAATCTTTTTTATGCCATGAAAGTCTTCGTAACAGCAAAGAAGAAATACATTCTTACTAAAATATAATTATTGCGTTTCACCACATCATATGATGTTATTCCAATAAATCTTTGGTTTTGTTATCGATAACGAACATAGACAAAACAAGTCTGGAAGGAATTTAAGCCTCAGAATGCCTTCAAACGAATTCTATTACATTGTTTACGTCATAAATTTAAAAAATAGACATTTCGTTTTGTATTATATTTGGCAATTGCTCGACTCGGAAAATAGATTGTTTTTTGGAATAAATCATGAAGCCTTCAAATACTTTTGTATACTCAAGAATATAACGAACAGAAATGTCACTTTCTTCCATTTATATATACATATATAATCATTTATTAAATATGAAGTAATTATATATATCTAGTTAAATATTTAGTAGTCCAAATATAAAGCACCTCAGAATGCAGGATAGTACGCTCTGGTTTATATTCATTTTATACTTCTAGCTTGCATGAGAATATTTGTTACTTATTAAAATATAGATAAATAAATAGTATAATAAGTTCACACAACATCTATCACATTGTTCTGATTTCGATCATCAGAGGAATCACAGATATGATACTTAAATATATATTTAATAATTATATTAATATATTAATACATGAAAAATAACAGTAATTTTAAAGTATAATGGGCGGCCTTATCGCAAATAGCCATTTTTCCAGGCAACCTTTGGATGGAAAGAGTGGATGAAACAAAGAGGTAATAAGAGGTGTAAATAAGATTGATAGAAAAATATTTGAAATATACATAATATAATTAGATAATTTAACATCCAGACTCAGCAAAAATACAAATATTTGGCCTGGGTCCACGATCCTTGGCGCACAATATAGGATCACTACCATCTACACCATCGGCTATATAATGCCTGGAGCTTGATTTTGAACAAGATCATATATCATATCTATCCAAGTGCATGAAAGCCCCGCTATTTCTTATAATAATGATAAATTCTTTATTGTAGACCAAACATAAAAATAGAAGACAAAAACAAAAATCACAAAGTACAATGGGCGGCCTTATTGCAAATAACAATTTTTTCGATGCGACAACACTAAATGTCGTGTAACGTTTGTAAATACAGAAGAACGCAGCGTAAGCTCAGCGGCATTCCATTCTGGTTGTATCAGAAACGTACATTCTTAGAATGTTTGATGCATACCTACATGCCTACTTTATTGGAAATATCGCGGAGCCTTCCAACGTAGCTTGCCCTCTGTAAACAAATTCGGGTTGGGTCAAGAATTTGAGATTACCTACTCGTACTTGTGAAGTTAGGCAATTATTTTTTTCCTCCGTTTCAAAACGCATTTTCCTCAGTTCTTTTTGAATTAGGATGCTTAATTACATTAAGGTCCTTTAATTATAAGATTGCGGCGTACTTTAATGCGGATAATGGAGTCTTTGATCACTATAGGCTACCTACCGTTGGCTGTGTTTAGTCAAAAGAAATGTTAATACCAAGGACACTGTGATTTTTATTTATTTAATTATTATTGACCAGACTGATGCTGAAGACACGAGGACCTTATACAAAGGTCGTCTGCATTGGTACCTGATTCTCACCTACATATTTCTATCGCCAAATAGTGTTAGCATTGCTGTGTTAAGATTTAAAAGGTAACAAAGGCAGTGAAATTACTTAGTTATGTGATATAATATCTTCAAATCACATGGTTGGCTACGCACTAGTGATATCCTCGCGATATAATGAGCATCAATAGGCTTTACTGACGCTTACTATCACGCGGACTGTAGGCTTGTTTGTTGACTTATTCTAATAAAAAAAGACATTCAGTCATATATATATATATGTTTTGGTACGTAAAGGTATTAATTACCACTGGGCAAGCGTGGTGGTAATCGCAGACCGTAGCTTCACAACGGGGACGCTGCTGCCCGCCCTGCTTATTTGAATAACGCTGTTTCGGATGGATATTCCCACATTCGTCACTTACTACACCTGGAACGAGGGGAAGTGCTACTCTACTCACTCCTTATATCTGTATGCAAAATAATTATTCATAAATCTATATTTATATATATGTATATCAAAAGGAGAAGCTGACTGACTAACATATCAACGCAGCCTAAACGCCCCTTAAATTAAAATTTTCTAACCCTACCAGGGTTAAAAAAATTTAATTTAATACTAAGACAGGATTTTTGAACATTGACCTCCTAATAGCAAAACGGGAATGCAAAGTTAGTATGTAACTTTGCTGATTTTGAAGTTATTTGAATGAAATTTTACGACAATGACACGTGTAAAATAATAATTTTTGTATAATACTATAACTAAATAGGAGAAGCTGACTGAACTGACATATCAGCGGGGTCTAAACTATAAGATATAGTATATATATAGTATTATAGGTATCCCTACTATAATATTATAAATATGAAAGTAACTCTGTCTGTCTGTTTGTTACACTTTCCCGCTTAAACCTCTTAACTGATTTTGATGAAATTTGGCACAGACAATCTTTAGACTCTGAGAAAGGACAAAGGCTATTTTTTAATTCGAAAATAGGGTTGTGAAAGGTCGAAAGGAGGGATGAAAAATTGTATGGAAGTATCGCTATTTTTGGAGCTAGAAACTTGAAACTTAATTTTCAAGCCATCAATTTGATATAAATAAACATGGTATTCAAAGTTTATATAAGTTAAGGTAAAGAGGTATGGTACCCGAAAAAATCTATTTCACGCGGACGAAGTCGCGGGCACAGCTTGTATACTATATAACGCTAGGACCAATAAAAGCGGAGTATAATTGGTATTAGGTTTGTCCTATAACTTAACGCGACTGAAACCGCGGGGTTCTGCTTGTACATCATAAAGTCAGAAATTATATTTGTTTTAGGGTATTTTATTATTAATGAATACAAATAAAATATATATTTTTGTGAAATAAACATTCATTTGACGGGCCTGGTGATCCTATCCTTGTGTGCCAAGGATAGTGGGTTCGATCCCCATCCAAGACAAATATTTATATGATGATATTTGTATTTAATGTGTGTCTAAGTGTTAAATATATGTATTGGAGTAGTATAATTGTGATTCCTCTGTTATCTGACCGTAAATAAGTGCTTTATATGACTGATCACGGAATCATATCTATACTATTATTATAAAACGGAAGAGTTTGTTTGTTGAGGAAGGTTTTAAGCTATATAACATTACGCTGTGACTAATAGGGGCGAAGCGTCAGTGAGAAATGTTTCAAAGACGGGGAAAATTATTTACATTTGAGGTCTTTCGTCGCAGGCACTGCATAAACGGTTTAAGTTATCCAAAAACTATGTATGAAAGAATTATTTCTTTTTAATAATAAAAAAAATCCGCGACAATATATGTCTATCTCTCAAGATTTACTCATAATAACATTATTTGTCGAAGAAGGCTTGATACCATTAAAAGTCGCGGGTACAGCTAGTTTATTATAAACAATATAGGAGATGTTGTGGGAATTTATTATTATTACGATTTTATAGGTTTGGTTGGCTTCAGGAAAAGCTTTTTTGATTTACAAACAAAAGACTGCTTTGGTTTTTTGCACAGTGCTTTTTAATATTACCTTACATATTAAAATTCGATAAATTCAAACATTTATTTCCCACGCATTTGTTTATAACAAATGGTAAGTAGTACCTATACATATGTTTGTAGTTTTGGTACATGAACCCTGCAACCCTTGGTATATGGATATAGAAATTTTTATTAATTTATAATTTTATTTTCCATTCATAATATTCGTACAGTCGATGGTCACAAAGTCAATTGTCTTCATTTAATTTATATGATCAATATTTGTATTTGTTCTGTGTCTAGAGGTTTTTATATGAATTTAAGTTTTAAAGTTTTTGATAAGTGCTTTAGGTACTTATCGCGGAGTCAGGTAAACCTAATGAAATGTAGTCTGAATTATTATTTACTTAATTGTAATGAAATACATCTCCGCTGGTACCCTTTAGTTTTCTGGTACCTGCGATGTAGAATAGTACATCTCTCTGTACCAAGTGTCGAAAGAGGCAACTGGGATACCGGATCCGACAGATGGCGGTATATCTATACGGAATAGCACAGCTTAAATAATGCAGCTGCTACTAGGGTCTGCGTCGCGGAGTTGCACTCAGCGATAGCCGCCACGCCTGCCCAGCGCAGCTATTATGGACAACCCATTTATCGATGATTAATCAGATTGATGAATCATCTAAACAGTTTTGTTCTTTTATCCCTCTTATTTAGTTAAGTAATGGATTATATAATTTTATTGCCATAAAATAAGGCCTTGACTTGACGGATTACAATTGGTTTATTACTACACATTTATTTTTACGTCTAAGTTTCATATATACGTTATTGTTTTATAAAACATCTCTATATTTTTTCTAATAAATATATATAAAAACGTGTCAAAAAGGGCACGACTATCTGTTCATATAGGCGTGATTGTTCCACATTTGTTTGGACATGTACAAAGATGGATGAAGTACTTTCATTCATCTTTTGATGACGACACAGATATGTAGAGTGGATGAATGGAAGAGTTAGTTTAGGACAAACCAGGCAAACATACTTTAATTAAGTAGAAGAGGTATTACAGACCGGCCAGGTCTAAAGTACTAATAATAACCGAGCATTTATGAAAGGAATAATGCGAGTAAAGTAAGCAAGAGAGGTATACCTGTTCTACCTGGTTAAGATGTGCTCGCCTAGGCCGTTCTATACCAACTCATCCATTCACTTACTTAATTCTTCTACAACTATTATTGATTTATTCACTACATAGTTTTGCAACAAATTCAATTCCGTCCATTCTTTTCGTAAAGTAGGCAAGCCGCAGTTTCATAAAAACATGTGAAAATTTTTGTACATATAATAAAGTCGTCAAATTTAACGATAAATTGATTAAAATTGAGTTAAGAAAAACACTTTTTAATATGTTGTTTTTTATTTTCTTTTATTTTTTACAGGAATCAACTTAGCATTGGGCACCAATATCTTACCGCAATCCTGTCTACTAGACGCAATGTAAGTATTATATTTATTTTTAAGATATTATTTATATTTGCCTGGAAGGGAAAAAGTTTTTATTACTTTGTGACAATAATCGAGTATGATGTGAAGGGCCTAATATGATATTGTTATCAGAAACTAATAAAGTAACATACATGTGTAGGATCGGTTTGATTTTGAAGGATCACTCTCTGAATGTTCTGTATACATTAGGAGCGCGACGAATGATGAATGGTTTGGATAAAATAACTACTCTTTGTCTCATAAATTTGCATATATTGAATGTATTGTCATACAAAAATTATGTGCCTACACAATACATAACGTATAAACACTTTTTACAATATTTATATTATTATTAGCTTGAAACCGTTTGAATTTGTCTTGAAAGAAAAAAGCGCAATATCTAATTATAAAATACTTTATTTTTGAATTTGTCTCTCAAACTGGACATTTTTAATTCTGTTCTTTTAAGTAAAAAAGTTTAATTTTGAAGAGATACATACATATAATTTTAGTCATCCGAGATTTTGTTTTAGTCATCCGAGAGTAATAGGAGTCTAGAACATGTTTCTCTCCTTAGATAATCCAAAGCGCACACTTTAAAAAAAAGCTTTGATTTGACCATACGAGGTCTCTCATTTCCAATTGCTCTATTAGATGTCAAAATAAAGATAATTTACATAAATCATTGACGCCCTGAATACCTGACAATAACAAGCATATTAACACACATATCTTTTGTATTTTTTTTTATTATTTATACTGATAATCCAGTTGAAGTAGTACTTGTATCAAATTGTACTTCCTTATACTTGCTATTTGATATTAATTAAGTATTGAGTAATTACTGAATGAGGCAATAGCTATCCTATTCTACAGGACTCCATTAGAGAGGAAAAGTTTTTGAGAGCCTGAATTGAATCCAATATACATTATCTAGCCAACCCTACTCAGTTCTATCATTATTTATTTCTAAGACTACATTATTTACGTTGAATCATTCTAAACACAGCCTACACTATTGTTTCCTACAATCGCCTCGCCATGCCCAACCACTTGTACCATTTCAATACGCCTTAATTGAAATTGGGCCGGTTCGATTTGCCCAATAAATTGGTAAAGAGGCATTATTCAATAAATAAACACTAATTGATTTATTGTAATTGGAATAATAGAACTTATTTTAGCTTGGAATTTTGGTATTAGGCTCGGATTGCTGATATTAATTGATGCTCCGTTGGAAAACAATAAACTAACCCTTTAGGCTCTCAGAATAAATAGCTGAATTTTATTTTTTTATTTGTGTTCGGATATATATTCAATGTGATTCTTACAAGTGTATCTATCACTATACCTTTATCAGGATTGCTCAAAAAGGGAATACTTTAAGTAGAAAGTTAACTGAGGTTTGTATCGAATTTTATTTTCTTAGCACGTACATGAATTTACTAATGAAATACTAAATATAGTGCTATACGTGCGTATTATTGGAGCACGATGCCTGTTTAAAAAGTGGTTGAAAGCCAGCAAACGTGTAGAAAATTGTAGCCTAACGCATTTTCAGACTAGAGAGAATTATTGAATTGAACAAATTATAATAATACATTCATTTAACATTTTACACACTAACCTGACTCCGAGTCACTTAAATTACTTATGTTTCGGACTTTAGACTAAAGTGGAATCACAAGTATATTAAATACATATTTAACACCCACACACTGAATAAACACATCAAATATTCACTCCATATAAATATTCGTCCTGTTTGGAGATGGAACCTACGACCATTGGCGTACATAATAAGATCACTACCATCTGCGCCGTCGGGCCCTTTTATAATGCTATTAAAAACTTAGTAGTCTACATTATATTAATGAATAACCAAAGGCGCGATATACGAAGCCTATTTCCAGATAGGACGCGTAAACGGATTATTGATTACAAGACAATGTATTCGTACTATTAAGATATTAACTACGTATTGTGTGATCTACTTCATGCTAAGTATGACATAAAAAATAACTGATTATGTATTTTTAATATACATTTGGCCATTACAATTACGTTAGCAAGGAAAAAGTATATAGTCATTTCAACCAAAAGTTACCATCGATTTTCGACTAACGTCCAAAGTTGCCGATTGAAGTCGGTGTTTGGTAATCTAATATACCATTTTTTCTCTTCAATATCGCTTTTTATTTAGGGTCGATCCCTAGAGACCTCTGCTCGTTCATAACTAAAATTTTATTTGAAGAAATCTGTTTGGTAGCTGGGTGTAATTGAAAATAGAAATAAGTAAAGGGAAATGTCTAAATTTGGGTACAATGATGATTGACTTGCCGTGAAGTACCGGCAGAGTAGAATAGTACCTCCCTCTTTACCAGGTGTTGTTAGAGGCGACTAAGGTATCAGAACCGACAGATTACGGTATATCCATCCGAGACAGTGAAGTTTGAATGCACAGGGTGGGGATGGGCAGCAGCATCCCCGTTGTGAATGCTCCGCTCTGCAATAGCCAACACGCTTGTTCAGCGCGGCAATTATGGGTGAACTTGCCTATTTCTTGGGTTGGCCTATGTCCAGCAGTGGACTTCTAATGGCTATAATAATGATGACTGATAATGTTTTTGACTTTATTTTATAACTTTATTATCGCGTAGGATTGTGCTACGTGATAATGAAGTTCGCGTACGAAGTACACCGTTCAGTTTTTTTGAAAAAACGAACTTATCTTCGAGACGGTGACGCTACTGCCCATCCCTGCCCAAAAATTATTCGAGGTATAAGAACAATAATGTATTTATTCTACTCTGCCAGGCTTACAATGAACCATTAGTTAATTATAGCTTGTTTAATATACCGTTGAATTAATTTTCTAACGCTCTAATTGTGGCTTAATTATTCTGTAAATATACACAATTATTTACTAAAAATTATAGACAACAGTTCAAAATTATGGAACTAGTCGGATTTATGCAATCTATTTTTAGTTTTCTTTACTAATATGCATCTTGACTATACACCAATCTGACAATCTTTGGAATTCGCCCAGCTCTTTCGGATACCAGCTAAAGAGTGCCAATAAGATTCGGATGATCGAAATCGATGATAAATCGAAAGATTCTTGTGTAGCTTTATTTTTGTTTTTCAATATCCAGCTGTTAAAGTAAAGGATAAAAACCTATTTTATATCCCTGGTAAGTAATTCCGATTTAGGCTACATTATTATATATTAGGGAACGTGAATTGATTCTTGCAGCAATTTCCTATAGGGCCCTTGTATACCCACGATATGGCTATTCACCGGTTTTTTCGGTCGCTTTCCTGTATATGAACGTTTAAATGATATTATTTCTTTTGTTTTTAATAAGGCTCTGTCTTTGCGCGGACTTGACACGTGTTTCAGAATTACACCCCAGCGTAAACAAATACTCTTATATTTATTTAACCTTGAATTTCCATTTAAGAATAGCCTTTGCCAAATCGCCATAATTATATTTTATGTTGACTTCATAATTGTCAATTGCAAAAATACAGATATCTCGTTAAAAGATAAAACATAAGAAAGTGTCCTTTCGCTGTGAACTTTTTAATTAGTTTAGCATTTTTTTATTTATTCCTGAAATTGTAATTGAAAGGAGTACTTTTTGGTGGAGACTTTAGGTTTATGAGCTGTTGCCTAGCTCAGAGACAGCCAGTACAGGCTAGAAAGACAGAAGTAAAAAAACACTGTAATATTGCATATTTTATTTAAATATTGCATATTTTTAAAACAAATATCGTTAAATGGATATCGATTGGACCTGTACTGCCAAATAGCTGATGGTATAAGGAGTAGCTTGGCTACATTTATTATTCTCAAGGAAACGAGAACAATGCATGTGAAGCCGCGAGGCCGTTAATCCTTTCTAATATTATAAATCCGAAAGTAACTCTGCCTGTCTATCTGTTACGCAATCATGTCTAAACTACTGAACCAAATTAAATGAAATTTGGTACACAGATAGTCTAAAACCTGAGAAAGGACACAGGCTACATTTTCATTTGACAAGAATTGTAAGGAAGGAAGAAAGTATCGCTATTGTTAGAGTTAGAAACTTAAAACTTATTATTTAGGCTATTGATTTGTATATATAAATAAATATATCATTTAAAGTTTATATAAGTTAAACTAAAAAGGTATGATGCCCAAAGAAACTACAGCTGTAACAAGTAAAATTATCATTTTTTTCGAGTTCTTGGTTTGACAGAGAAAATATCTGGCAACACTAATCTCAATAAATAATGAGTCGCGACCTAACATGTTACCGCCTAGTGGAGTAAAAGTGAAAAAGTACCATGACGGTGGCAATTCCATAGAGGCGTGTTAAGAAAAATGTAGTTAATTATCGCCCTTTTGGGGGAAAGTCTTTTGTTTATTACATGTAACATCGGTGTTGCCAGCGAGTATTTATTTATCTATGGTAGATAACCTTTTCCTTTATAGAAAACATGTGTGACATTTTATATAATGGTTTTATAACTGGTTTTGAAGGTTTTTGCTTTTTATTTTATCTATTTATATTTGGACAAACATATTATTGGCTTTATTGATAAACCAGATGTACTATCTTCCATAATCATGTGAAAAACATAAACTAGATAATATTTTAATGTTTATTACTCATAATAAAAATCAATATTAACGACTATCTGTAAAACGTGGATTGCTTAACTATTTTATATCTTTTTCTTAACGTTTGGGTAATCTTGCGGTATCCGTTACCGAGAACTATTTTATTATTGTAACTAAAAGTAGGTCTCCAACTGCGACTTTTCTTTTCATTGCACGTCGAAAAGTGGCATGTATCACTAAAATGGCACCTTAGAGTGTGAGTAATTCATCTACCAATTTGAATGATATTCGATACACAGTTCAAATTTATAATATTACTCGGGTAATGAACTATAAATTAGGTTACTTTTAATCTGAATGGAAAACTAGTTATACGTAAAAAGGACATTAAACTTATTTATTGCTTATTAGCAGGGCACCGGGGTTTTACCTGCGGAGTTCCCGTTACTATCGAACTTATGGGATAAGATGTAATTATATAATTAAAACTATATAATTTGATGAAAATGTAACTTTCGACTAGTAAATCAATGTTTGAAACCATTTTAGTAATTTTTTAATTTAGTTGTTATAACGCACAACAAAATACATCTTCATTCCATTACAATTAACTTTCCATTTTGAGATGTAGCTTTCTTTGGGTGAAAGTATTGTTTACATTTAGAAATAATTAAATATTTCCTCTTTGTAAATTAGTATATATCAATTGTAGATATCATTATGTGTGAGAGAGGAAAACAAAGGAAAAATATGGCGCCCTTATCACTTTATATTAGTAGTTTCATCTGGTACGTTTTGCTTCTTTGAAATTTGGCTTCTCTTTGCTTTCTTTTGGAAAATTTGGCGCGAAAGTAAAATAAAGTAAATTTAATATAGAACTCTAACGTATGGTATTACAGGTTCTTTTATTGAAATAAATATTATGTTATACCGTTATTTATACCATAAAGTTGCATTGTTGCACAACACATAAATTACTTTTAATCTCAAAAACATATTCATATACGACAGATCTTGCTTTTTATTTTTCTCTAAGGAACGGGCACGGTTTATTAGAGGAATACACCCGAACTGATTTGGTATATAATATTCTACTTTGTATACAGGCATAGAGAGAACATTGCTGGACATAGATCTTACCAAGTGATTTCTAGGAGTATGGTTAGGGCCTGCATCAAGCGCGATTCTGCGTTTCTATTCAGATCTGTCCACTTTGTGGCTGAATGTTATGGTGTTCTGATTAAAATAAAATATAGTCTTATAATAACTATTGTAAATTTCGGAAAAAAACCATATAGTCCGTAATAAAAGACGCATGTGTGTGAATCAATTCTAATGCTTAATATTATATTATGTTTTTTGTTTTGTTTGTTTGGATCGAGGGATGGGTCTATGAATGGGTGTATGAATGTTTGTTTCTCCTTTCACGCCGAAACTGCTTAACAGATCTAAATGAACTATGGCACAAAGATCATTTATTGTCTGGAACAACACATAAGTTACTTTTTATTTTACAGATCTTGCTTTTTATTTTTCTCTAAGGAACGGGCACGATTTCTTGCTCAGTTGAGCAGTTACAAAGCGACATAGATTTATTGCCGAAATAACAAGTTCCTAAGGGATTAGACATAGAGACCTAACGGAAAATGTCACAGGCAGAAAGCTAGTATAGTTATTATTAGGATTCAGTCATATCCTTTATGCGCAATGCATAACCTTCCTAATCTATTCTTGGTTTACTATGTATTCATACAAATATGCTACAAAAGGATTTGCAAATGGTAAACTTGTGTTCCAATTATCCAGGTTTATTTAAATCCACGCTCCGGCTTTGTGGATCCAATCTTTCTATTGTCTATAAAACTCGAGTATTGTTCAACATTTGTTTCCGCTCTTTTTCAAAGTGAAGGGATTGTTTGGCAGATACTTGGGGAAATATTTAATAAGTAGAAGGAAATCCTTGTTGGATAATTTACTAATTCCTTCATTCAACTTTTGTAAATTTAGGATCTGCATAATCGGTCAAAGCTTCTATTTTGCTGCATTTCTCACATTTTTGCACTCGCAATTTTGTTTTTTTAATTATAACTTCCTTACCTACTTAATCTGGCAGCTGGATAGTTTTACTTTATATATATATATTGTAACTAAGTCGACAAACAAGCATACAGTCCGCATTATAGTTAGCGTCACCGTAGTCTGTAGACGCTCGTAACTCAAAGATGTTTGTAGAACAAGTAATTTATTTTACAACTAATAAGTTGCTTTCATAAACCAAATATATCGACAAGTTTCATTTCTTCTTGATTCTTCATGTATATTTTTCGGTTTCACTCCATAAAACCGCGAGAAAAGTTTTACAAATAATTAAATGATGGCCACTTGACCATTTTTGTTTGATTATCCAATCTAGTCCGGAGTAAGGTGAGTTACAGTTTTTCTTTAATAATCACACAAAATCTCGTACGTTGACCTGACCGAACCATCGAATCCATGACCCATAGCGCAAGAAACGATCACTACCATCTGCATCACCGAGCCCGTCAAATTAAATTCACACAACATCTTATTCATCGACCTGAATCCGAGATAAGTTGCTTCAATCACTCGTGTTACGAATATCAGACAACAGCAGAATCACAAATACAGAACAAACACAAATATTCTTTATGTAAATAATTGTAAAGAAAAAAAAAGAACCCACGATCTTCGGTACAAATAGGATCAATGCCATTTGCACCATCAGACTTGTCATAATAGTTAATATGTTCTTTAAGGAAAATATAAAAACAACCCAAATTTATGACGACGTATATTGTGAACGTGCAATCATTTCAATGACGTAAATACATCGCCATGTTTACGAGCGACTGTTACGCACGCCAATAGCAAACAATACTAAATAGTGACAATTAAATTGGGATATCTCCACATCAAAAACCCTTCTATTTATGTGACGCAGACTCTGTTTACAACCCTTTGTGATAAGGGATGAAAACCCACCGTTGCTTGTGTTTGTCATATACCTCATACATACAATAATAAGATTAATAATAAACCTTATTCGGAGATATTCTATGTATATTCCCGATGTTCTTCTCATAATATTAGTAAAAAAAAAACAAATTGAGTTTAGTCAAATCCTATTAAATAAGTAGAATATACAGACAAGTATTAAACATCTGCATTGATACTTCTTTCTCATCTATTTCTACCGCCAAACAGAAATGCATGCATGCTGTGTTACGGTTTGAAAGGCGAAATAGGCAGTACAAGTTGGGCAACGGGTTAGTGATCGTCACGACACGATCGTCTGTAGGCTGTGGTGACGCTTACTCTAACGCGGATCGTATACTTATTTGTTAACTTAGTCTAAGAATTAAAAAAAAATATATATTTCAAGTATAATAAAGGTCATAATTGTTAGACATAGTCGTCCTCAAGATATTTGGGAGTGTTTTACCCATAATTTAGCCTTTTGGCGTTTGGACTGGCATGCCTTAGCAAGCCTGATGGCAATTACAGAGTGATATTGATATACCGCCATCTGTCGATTCCGACACCTCAGTCGTCTTACAAGATCTGGTATAGAAGGACATACTATTATCTACCTTTACACACTAGTATTTCAATGAATTTAAACTATTAAATTACCATTATTAAATATGCCATGAGAAATAAAGTCATTAGAAGTTAATCTTCAATCTTTTATTTTTGAAACCGTGTCTTCAGCTTAGTTTTCTTAGCATTGTCTTAGTTATTTCATTAGGAAGCTCTTTTAAGCAAAACAATCAAGGATACACATTTATAAACATAAAATATACCACTACAGGACATAAAACTGGCATGTCGTGTTCCTCGCATTTGATGTCAAACTCGTAACTCACTTCTCCAATATTGGTAACAACGCCCGGTTCTAGAGTATTCTTGACCTAGTATCAAAAATGGCGATTTCTTCATTTACAATTGGATCGCTATTCCTTTGAACTATCACTGGGATAATGATGTTAAGACCGATGTAAACTGTGAACAATAAGTGTTTTTACTTGACAATCTTAACTTGTAAATATATTACAGGAAGCATGTGTAAATTAAATTTCAGAGGTCACTGATTTTAATTTTCGTTTTTTCCATACGCGGTTGCACCACTTCAATAAACGTGGAAGATAAAGATACTAACAATTTATTAGTACTAAAACCTCTTAAAGTAGGTATAGCTTGATTAAAACGACAGCTTTGACAGCTGTTTAGAATGACAGCTGACAAACTAACGTGTTCTTAATTTGTTGTTTCGATTAATGTTTTAGTTTGATTTATATAGTATGCTTTATATGTAAAACCTTTATAAAGTCTATATATTTATTAAGAAAGTTCAAATCTGACATCTGTTCTAATGAATAATTATAAGTATTTCTTTTAAATATTTGTTTAGGTTTATTAGAAATTAACAAATCAATTATGCTGTTGTTCTTTGAACAAAGGTATAACGAAAGTACTTTCTTAATGTATTATTATTGTATTTACTATATTAATTCAGATAACTCAAATCACAAACGAACAAAAACACTGTACTTAAATAATGCAACCTTCTTGCTTTTTAAAAATCACCTTCCACCTCACATGAACAAATATTTTTACTGTCAAGAAAAAATATATAACCTGTGGTTAAATTATTCTATTAAATTATTATAATCATTTCCAATTAGGTATTTCATCATAAAGGTTTCGTTCATTCACTCCATAAGTCTACAGCAGTATTAAAAACCGTAACATTAAAGTTCGCCTCTTTGGTGACGTTGGTTCTAGATATTTTATATTTCTGGGATGCGACTGACCGTTCTGTTTATCTTTCAATGTGTAACAAAAAGTTAGAATGGTAAAAGTTTTAGAAGCACTGCATCATACTTCACAAAAATGTACTCACTTTGTGCACAATGAGTATTAAAGGTTTTTTGTTTTTTGCCCATAATTAGGGCATTCAGATGCAGATTTGATATAGGTTAATAAATACTAGTTATTTCTCACGATTTTTTCCTATATAATCATAATATCAATCACAAGAGGTCCACTGCTGGACATAGGCCTCCCCAAGTAATTTTCAATAGGAGCAGTGGTATGCGGCCTGTGTCCAGCGCGATCCTGCGGTTTTAGTCAGATCGTGTATCCATCTTGCAGGTGGACGCCCTACGCTGCGCTTGCCGGTACGTGGTCTATCTTGAACAATGAGCATAGTATATTCTCCTACATGACTGGTCATTTGCGGTTTGAATCCATCGCGATCCAACGGCTCTATTCAGATCGTCTGCCTACCCCATGGCAGGTGTCCTGTTTTGTGCATTTTTATTAGACCAGGTCGACAAGCAAGCATATAGTTCGCTTAGTTGTAAGCGTGACCGCAGCCTATAGACGCTCGTAATATCACTAGCTTCAACCTTCAAACTGAAACGTAGCTATGCGAATACTGCTATCTATCATCCGCGTTTCTGTTACCATACGACAACCGTTTTCAGTTAGGTAATTGACATAATGTATTTGTACTTTTATTATGTTAACGTAACTTACTAGTCCGCGTTTGCGTCACCAAACCTAATATTTAGCAATGCGTAATGAATATCCACGTAATTATATTTCTTTACAGGCAATATTGACTCATTCGCGAGTCCTGTGAAATCGCACTCCAATTTGACTCTTGACTTATTTGTTGAGAATAAATTCAAACAATTTCTTGGAACTGATAAACAGCGACATTGAGACCCATTGACATGCTTTGACGTACAGTTCGGATAACGAGATGGATTAATAGCACTTCGATAGGCTCATCTGGCTTATCGGGAGTATTTGCATCCAACTTCTTTCTTCTTCGTGTTGCCTGCCAGCCCTGTGACTTCTACTCAACATATTTTACCGGGACTTAGATTACATGAGGTAGACCTCATACGAAAGTTAACTGCATTAGACCACTTACACCTATTTCTACCGCCATATAGCAATGGTCGCACGTGTTCCGGCTTGAAGTGTAAGAAGCAGTAAAATTATTGGTTCATCATCATAACAGCCGTAAAAAATCTATTGCTGGATATAGGCCTCTCCAAAAAAGGGGGAATTTGCCGATTATTGCTGCGCTCAGCAAGCAAATCGCAGAACGTAACTTCGCGATGGGAATGCAATTACGAGCGTCTGTAGGCTGCGGTGACGCTTACTATCACGCGGATTAATAAAAAGAAAAAAAAAGAAGGTTGCTGTTATAAGTAGTAAGTTAGGTAACTTTTGTTATTTATAATTTCCACGAGAACGGGAAATACGAGGATGAGGCAACGTTTGCAGTACTCACAAGTTATGAATATATATGGGACATGCCGTGGTTAGTTGCGGGCCCCAATTAGCCGTTAGGTACCATTTAATCAAACTTTCATAAAATTAATTAACAGAACATTTCATGCGTCGAACTCACTCCGAGATAAGTCGCTTAAAGCACCAAACGTCTGTAAGACGTCAGACAATAGTGCAATCGCAATTATAATACATAAATACTTATTGAACAAAAAGACACAGAACCAACACAAATATTCATCACGTAAATTTTTGTGGGTGGGGATCGATCCTGTGAGCCTTGGCGTACAAGATAAGGTTACTGCAATCTGTGCCACAAGGGCCCGTCAAAAACATAATAAGCAAGAGTAATAATAAATATATCCTTTCTCATAGCCATTTCTTATAGTTCGTATTCCTTATTCTTGTAGAAAATTGGTCACTCTTTTTGTGTAACTATAACTTAAGTATAAGTTGTTGGCACAATAATCATACAAATATTAATAATTTGGCGATAGCTTAGTAACAGGCATGCTAACGTATGACAAGACATATGACCAAATACTTCAAATTATCTCATATTTGACGTGGTGTTCAAAAATTCTAATATCAAAGGCTTATGAGGTACCAGTGGGGTAGGTAAATGAGAAATCTTCATTTCGTTTATTATGACAAGCTTTTACAGCGAGCGAGACCCGGCTTCCATGGAAGGATTCACAGCGATCAGTCCTTAGTCGTCAGCAAACAGATGTTTATTCAACCCTTTTGTCGACTATATCTATACATCAATATGCAAAGCAAAAATTTTGAACCTCTTTTTAAGGAATATATATATATATATATATACACAAAGTGTAAAGTATATATATATATAAGATATAATTGAGAAGAAAAGAAAATTGAGAAAGTCACGCGAAACATTAAAAAGCAAATTGAAAACTTAACGATCTTTATAACTTTTCAAAAATATTCGTTTCACTTAACTGTCAGTTGTTCGGAATAAAAATTAAATATCGTTAAAAAAAGATCTGTTGCAATTCTTACCTACTTTTTATTATTTAAACAAATGAAAAATTCAATTACCATTATACAACGTCTATCGGTTCAAAATTAAAATAGTATGTGGTGACATTTTTCACAAACGTTGTGTATCTCAAAGAGAATGAAATGAAAATCTCAAGGAGTAATCCAGCAGCGAACTGAACTAAAGCGGGTTAGCGAGTGTCTCGATTTGCTGGGCAACTTTTTATCTCTAAGTCGTAGTCGATGGCCCATTTCACAACCATTTTTTGTTATGGTCCCCTATGACTAAAAGTTTGACAACTTTATATGATTGTTACCTAACACACTTCCACCATCTACCCTTTGATATTTTTTTGTTTGCATATAAATATACATGAAAGGCATTAAATATCAGTAAATGCATTCACACATCTCATATATTGAAATCTTAATTGCTTAAAGCGGATATCAGACAAAAAACAACATAAATATAATACTTCAATATACATTTATCACCCAAGAAACGGTAACGCGGAATGTGGAACGCCACAGAAAGGGAAATATAAAGCAGGTCTAAGTCTTGCCAGAAACAAATAGAATTTTTATTGTATATATTATATTTATAGAAATATTATGGTAGATATTAATATTAGTTTAATTACTTTCGATTGACCCCACATCAGGGGCGGACCGTCCATGCTAGAATAATAAAGAGAATCGGCGATATTCCAACATACGGACTTAATGCAAATTAACGAGCGTTAAAGACTGGAAATAAAATTATATATTGATAATTATATATTACAAAGGTCGTCTACATTGGTACCTCACTTTCACCTATTTCTACCGCCAAATAGCAGTGTTCCCATTGCTGTGTTCCGGTTTGAAGGGTGAGAAGGTTTTTCCGAATGATAATTGAGTAATTCTTAATACATATTTTAGTATTTTCTAACATTACTTGAGTCGCGATTACAAGGTATATGGAAACTTCGAACAATAACTGTAAATTTGAAAGTTAAATAAGTATTCTTATCCCGTTAAAAATAAGGTTTATTGTAAATACATATTTTTATCTGCAGTGGCTTTATTATCTTTCAAATAAATCCTTTACATATATGCTTTCTTATTTTTTAAGGGAAAATATATCTTGATTCTGATTGCACTCTCTCTGATACTTAGACTCGCATCCATTTGCCATCTACGAAGGATAGCCTGCCTAACTAACTTAATAATTGAGTCTGTAATGGACACGTATAGTATGCATATCATAGGAAACCATACCTAACAAACAAACAAAAGTTGTATATTTACAGGTGAGAGTTCAAGTCTCGTTTGTAATCTAAGACAACATATTTTTTTCCCAGAGAAATATAATATTGAGTGTTTAATGTACGTAATTGCTTATGAAAAAATCTATCGTATATTTTTAGACAGTCAATACTAAACATCTTCTTTTATCTTCTAATATATACAATACTCGTGTCATAATGTTTGCACAATCATAGTAACTGTAAAATATCTACTCCTAGACATAGGCCTTCAAGAATAAGTGGGAATTTTTCCATAACTGCCGTGTTGGCCAAACGTGGTGGTAATCGCAGAGTAGTTTCACAACAGGATTCCTTTTCCCGCCGTGTTGAAAATGAGTCACACTACTTCGGATAGCCCGCCATCTGTCGGTACCGGTAGATTAGCCGCCTTCTACAACACCTGATACAAGATGAGATACTATTCCACTATACCGGTACCACATGGTCAAGTTTTTACCGTTTAACTGCAATATAATACTTCTGCAAAAACCAGAATAACATACATAAAATCGATAAGCTCCTCGAACGCTTTACGTTTTTTGCTGTCGGCGTAACACATGTCAAAGGCTTTTACTAAAAGAAGAAACGGAATAAACTGAACGTTTTTACTCGTGATTAATATATGAACACTTATGCGAGTGAGCGTTTAAACTAAAAGTTTACAAAGCACGCATTTCAATTGCTCTAATGCTTTTGAAAGAAAATATCTTAATAATAATTTTGAAGCAGTTGTTCATCTAAACTATACGTGCAGAAACCAAACGTTATTATAATATATTAAGTCGTTCAAAAATTTAACGCAATTAAAAAAACGTTCAGAAATCGAATGTAATTAAAAAATCTTTTAAAAATGTAATGTAAACTTTGTTAAAAAGCATGAAACCTAAAACAAGTTTCACTTTGAAAACGTTTATGGAGCCCCTAGTTTTCTAGCGTTTTTATCATAAATCGGAAAAGTACCATCTACTGAGGTGTTGCAATCTTTTGTGAAACTACAAAAGCTTTAGTATCAAAGGGAATTTGCGACGCAAGCAAATGACGTGACGACTTGTCACTGGTAGTGCCTATATTTGGCTACGAAGTCTGGTGCTACGAGTTTGCTCCGTAGTATTCGTAGAAGACATCCACTACGAAGTCTACGGATTAATGCGAAATTAATAGAAATATCTAGAGCGGTCCGCTAGCATCGTCGCAGAGTATAATCATAATTTGCGTGTATGTGACAAATGTTACAAATTGATCGTTCTATCTGTCCCCTATCTTTTTAGGAGAGATATGTACGCTCGTTATACTGACGGGCCTGATGGCGCCGATGGTAGTAATCCTATCTTGTGCGCCAAAGGTTCGTGGGTCGATCACCACGCAGGGCAAATATCCATATGATATTTGTGTTTGTTCGACTTATCTCAGGAGTCAGGTAAATGTATGGGATGTGGTGTGACTTTGTTATTATTAATGCAAATACAAACAATATATTATCCAATATTTATACCCAATGAGACTAAGATATTTATTTTATTATGTAAAGATTTATGTGAGATTCTCCATTCGATGATCACGATGATATATCATCATCATCTTAGCATTCCCAAAGAAAATCCTGCTGGATCTCTTTAAGAAAGGGGGAATTTTACCCATACTTGTCACGTTGGGCAGGCGTAGGTATTGGCAATCGCAGAGCGTAACAATGTAGATATATTTGTTTTATGGATGAATGAACTGCAATCTGCCGGGACAGTTAAAATTCTACAAATATGTACATTATTTTTAGGTATCATATATTAGAATATATATAATATGAGCAGATACAATTAATATCAATTTGCTTCGATCATGACATATTTCTCCTGCTCCATATAAATTAATCACTTCAAACGCGAGGACTAGTTGAGAATAGACCATTCTTCAATTGGCTAGAGAATGTCAAGGTTCTCTGTCTCAAACAACTGTTCCATTAATATTGGCATATTTTTATCCATTCGCTCTAACCACCTTCCTTACACTCTTAATGACTCTGCTTCACTTCAATATAACTCATAATATTACTTTCAATGTACGTTTATATTGAATTTATCATTTTTAAGCATGTCGCTAAATATTCTCATTTGGAACGCTCTCAACGAACAAAAACCTTAATAAAACCGCCTAAAATGGCCTCCAAATAAACGGATTAAGCAAAATTCTATTACAATCACGTTGCTCATCCCGCGTACAACGAATAGCAATTCGTAATTAGTGACAAAAAATCATATAGATTCACGTCCGTATGTGCGGCCGTGGCCCATATACATCATGGAGTTTGTATATATCAGTAACCGATTTGAACTGGTGCGAACTGGTTAATGATAAATAGCATGCCATTCGTTTGGTTTAAGATTAATTTAACGTACAACCAAGTAAAAGACAATGATTAGATAAATACTTATATTAGGTATATTTGATAATAAGCTAATTGTTAAGCCGTGGAATGCCCGCGGAGTAGAATAGTGCTTTCCTCTGTGCCAGCTGTAAGAGGCGAGTAAGGTACCGGAATCGACAGATGGTGGTATATCTATCTGACACAACTTAAATACTATAAGTGGGGATAGGTAGCGTCCACATCGCAAAGGTGCGCTCTACGATTGCCACCACGCCTGCCCAGCACAGCCATTACGGGTGAAAATCCCCCTATGTTGGGGAGGTTTATGTTTAATAATAAACTTCCTATGGTGGATATGATGAATTCTATTAAAATATGTTTTGGCCCTGATTGGAGATATACAGGATGATTAGGAAAAGCTATAAGAGCAGATGAATGACAACAATATGAGAATCATCACCTCAAACAAATTACAATGCAAAAATAGTCCTATGTGTTTTGATCTTTACGTGCCAAACTTGGTCGATATAAAAAATTAATAAATGTGCTTTCTTTCCATATAAGACTATCTTTCCGTCTATTTATTATATAATTAGGGGAAAATTTTAATAGACGAATCTATTAAAGTCCACGGACATTCAGTCACGGGTGGAAACCTAGTTTAGTTATTTACGCATAATTATAATGGCTTATAAATAAATTCACATTGCATGCGTCGTGAATTCAATCCCTACCCAGGACAAACAATATGATTAATAGAAATAAATAAATAAATTCACACATCTCATACCACCACCATTGGACCCAGAAATTATAGATTAATGTTATTAAAAAAAACTTTTATTATTTTTTATCTTTGCATCGAAAGAATCGATCCATGTATCGATAGTAAAATATTTTAATAGTATCAGTGACCTTAATATTAAGTTTGTCCTAATATTAAAACGTGATAAGCAAATAGTTATTTCAATTTCAGTTTATATTGGAACTTTGCGAACTTTCGTGTAGTGTTTGCGCATCGCAGACATTCAACTTTGATATGACCCTAATGTGATCCCAACTAACAATATCAAATATATTTTTGATTCACTACGACTTACACGATAACGTGTATGTAACTTGTAATTCTGGAGTTAAACACTTGTTAAAACTCTCACCTTAATAATTAATTATGTGAACAATTCGTGATCTGGAACCCGTGCTTCAGAAGGCACGCTAATTTCCATTGATTTCCTTCCAAAAACCTGTAAATTGAGCTCGCTTCGGTAGACCCTTGCATCTTGGCATGAGGCCATTAAAATATATATTTATTGTAAATAATACAAAATACGAGTAAGTTTAGTTTATATTTAATTATGCACTTAGCAGAACCGATGAACAATAGAGTCGTATGGTTCTGGAATGGAGACCACATTCTGGTAAGCGCAGTGTAGGGCATCCACCCGGAAGGTGGACAGATGATCTAATTGAAACGCTGATCGCGCTGGACGCAAGCTGCATACGATCCGTCCTATTGGAAATCACTTGGAGAGGCGTATCTATGTCCAGCAGTGGACATTTTGCGGCTGATATGACAATGATAATATAAGATATAAACATAGAGTATTTTTCATTGCACAAAATATTTCAAAATATACAAATGGCGGACTTAATGCCAGCTGGCATTATCTCCCAGTAAACCATTACACGAAACAGAAAGAAATATATACAGTGGTGCAGACAATATATATACAAAATAGATAAACGTTGCATACATATTTATATAAATAAACGCAATAAATACATATGATATAAAATTATATATTAAATAACGTACAACAGAAATAGGGAAGCAGCATCAGTAAATAAAGTACGGAGAAAGCATTTCAGGATAATTTTGTTTGGGGATTGCTTAATATTCAACGGAAGCTCTTTTCAGAATATGCGATTTTTTCAATTAAAACCGGTGTTAAATTAGCGATTATAATTATTCATTGTAGTTAATGTCTTTATTTGATATATTTTATTACTACTCTCTCCTTAGGAGTTTTTGAAACGAAGTGATTTCTTTTAATATTTCAACAAAATAGTTATTTTGATTTTTTTATCGAAGGCAAGCGTATAAAGCGAATTTTTAAACGATTTTAAAGCGGTTTATTTAATTATTAACATTTTTTGTGTTGTGAAGGAACTTTAAAATCCTGACACGACATTTTTTGTCAATCTTAAAATCGGTTCAGGGTAACCGAAACTTCGAAAAAAAATAATAAGTTAAATAAGCCGTTTATTTAAAGCGTTAATCGCTTTAAAATAACCCCTTATTTAAGTAGTTTTATTACGAATAACTAACTTATTCGTAATAAAATAAGTTAGTAAGTCTCTAAGTAGTTTTATTAGGAATAGTGAACGCATAAAATTTTGATAATATTATAAAAATGTAGTAGCTGTCAACTCATGACATTCGTTCTTTTACGCCAAAGAGTAAAATTACAATTGTCTCAACAACGCAAAATCGATCGGTAAATCTAATCTTCGTTATTAAATGTTTTGCAACTATTAATGGGTCTTGACAAAATTATTTATCTGCCAAGTATTTATGAATGACCCGAAGGTCGAACTCGGTTGTTTTGGTCACCACTGTTAGTCTCATCTTTGTGAATCTTATTTCAATCCGAAGAAAAGCTTTTGTCAATCTAGGACGAAGTACAAGGGCAGACGAACGCTTTGTTTTTTTTTCTATGGAACGTCGAAGTTATGTTGGTGAATTAATCGGGTAATTTGAGCAAATCCATCGATCATAGAAACATTATGTGTGTGTATTCGACAGATAAAATGGACAAGTTAATGTATGTTGACAATATTTAATGTTAATGACGTATTCGTTGATCGCGGGACAAAATTTTTTTCTCGTCAGATTGTCTTCGGGTCATTCTTTGATTCATTCATTCTGCCATGAATTAATTGTTTATGGTTTCTTTTTGTTATGTTTCTGTTATGATTCTGGCAACACTGGGGCTGCAGTTATGGAAAAGAGAGTGGTCTAACATAACATTGGTTAAAATAATTGTTTATATTAAGTATTACCATCATCATCAATTTAACTGTATGACTTACACTACTGGATATAGGATCTCTGTAGGCGAGGATGCTACAACTTCACCCTGTTAAATTTGAGCTACACTGTTTTGGATGGGTATACCGCCATAAAACGTTTTGCCTCTAGTGGTAGCCAGTTCATAGAGAGGTACAATTCCACTCTACCGGTATCCACGGCAAACGTTTATGTTTTATCACATATACTGTTTATACAGTTTTTGTGTTAATTAATAATAAATTATGGACATTATTCTCCTTTGGGCTTTATACTTTGAAGTTAGCGGAGATATACCTATATAGATATACAGGAAATAAATAGTAGGTACTCAACCTTCAGTACCATTGGTTTTTATTTCAGATTATATTGTAAAGGGTCACGTACACTGCCGATACATTACGTGATCTATATTGTATCATTCGATTGGTACTAGTAGTGTAGAAGAAATACAGCCTTTGTAGTTTATCTGTAATATTTTGTAGGTTTTTTATTTCTCTTGGTTCTCGAACCGTGTCAGTACGATTGTCTAACTATCGAAAGAAAGTCAAGTTATTCTACAAAGTAAATAGCTGTAAAAAGTATTATATTCGATGGCCAAAAGAATAAATATAGTGAACCAGCCAGATGTTGTCTTACCTTAATTATATATATATATACATATATATATATATAAAGAAAAAATAAATATATATATATATATGTATTGGTTGGTACTGACGTTGATGCTGATTGGTTGGTAATGTCCGTGCCAGGGTGTTTGGATAATGTTCACTCCGTTCTTTGTAGCATTTAGTATGGCGTTCAATTTCCTACCTTACAGTGGGTATAGCCAGGTCACGGTGCAAAAGCTCATTAGGCACGAACCAGGGAACATTGGTTATCATACGCAGAGCTTTACTTTGGAATCTTTGTATGATCTCTATGTTTGAGTGAGATGCGGTGCCCCATAATTGGATCCCATAAGTCCAAACAGGCTTCAATATTGCCTTGTACAGAAGGAGTTTATTTACAAGAGATAGTTGAGAAAAGAAAAATATGGCAACTACAAATTGAAATATAAACTAACTTCTCGGTCAAGTTGGATGAAACTGTACGCAATAAGCAAACATTAAAATCGGTTCAGTAATTCCTAAGTTCATCCCTTGCAAAAACCGTGATACGAAATTTTTACATATACAGATTGTAACGCACATAACGATAGTAGCTGCAATAAATACACAGATAGTCAACGAACACTCTTCAGTCAGACAATACTGCAACAAAATTAAAATTTTTCAAGACTTTCCAAAAATAAACAAGAACCGATACATAACAAGGGCGGAGGCTTTGGCCGGACCACTTGACTCCGCGGAAGATATTTCCTTTTATTTTAGCAAACTGCGATATTCGATTTTCGCTAAATTGGTGATCACTGATCCCGGTTTGGATGGCAACAACCCTCCCCAATCCCGCTTCCACCTTTAGAATTATGAGTACTTATATTTTTAAGTATACCTATAAAAATTATAATTTGATGGGCCCGATGGCGCAGCTGGTAGTGTTCGCTTGATGAATGATTGCGGGTTCTATACCTACCCAGGACAATACTTAAATAAAGACACTTGTGTTTGTTCTGTCTAGATGTTAAAAATATGTATTTAAGTATTATATTTGTGATTTATCTGTATATATATATATATATATATATATATATAAATTAAATTGGAGTGTCTGTTTGTAATATTCAAATACGCTACACATACCATACCATAGTATATTTTATAATATTTTTCTCTGTCTGTTTGTTCCGGATAATCTTTAGAAAAGCTGGACCGATTTGCACGGGACTTTCATTGGCAGAGAGTTGATATAATAAGGAGTAACTCAGGCTCTATGACATCACGCTACGACTAGAAACAATAGGAGTGGAGTATCTATCAAAATATGGCAAAAATGGGTGAGAAATATACGTTATGAGGAGTATATGCAGCCCAAATACACTATTCCACGCGTACGCGGGCACAGCTAGTTCAAAATAGAATAACTGTTAAAATCTGTTGAAAATAGTTTTATCGATTATTGTTGAGCATGGATGCTTTCATCTCTCAGCTGAGTGAGTTATTGTAGTGAATATCATTCAATGCCGGCGTGTAATGGACATTTCCCCAAACGTCATGTATCAACAGTGCAAACGTTACGTTAACGAGCGATCACGTTTCGACACACTTGATTCATATTATAGGCCCGAGCGAAAACATGTTTTGAGAAACGAGGCCATGAAACTACAAATGTCTGTACTCTTTAATAAAATTTATTAGATACGTTATTATAGAGTACTAAAAAAGTAATTTTGTCTGTCGGTTACTATTAACCTTTAAAAAATACAACCTCACGGTTTAACCGGTGGTTGTATTTTTTAAAAACATATGGTCTTTATCTATTAGGTAGGGGTACCTAGAAGTATCTCTATCTTATACCTAGAGGTCAAGAGATCATTCAAAGGTTGTCTGCATTGGTACCAGTTCGCATTACTGTTTCAGATTGAGGGGTGAGAGAGGCAGTGAAATTAATGGGTAATGTGACACAGTATCTTCAAGTCAGCAAAAGTCAGGTTGTAAATTGCGTTAGTGATATCCTTGTGATATTACAAGCGTCTATAGCCTGCAGTGACGTGGACTGTATAATTGTTTGTTGATATAATAAAGTAAAGTAGGTTAATTATTGACTTATATGACTTTTATGATCTTTCGGGTCATTATATCACGTCACGTCAGTTTTTATTGATTATTCAGAATTGCTTGTTAGGCCACATGAATAATTTTATTTCAGATTAAATATGAACATAGACTAGTTTTGGTCCTGCTGAAGTTTTCGAGTATAAAGTCGCAAACGGAAAACCTGTTAAATCAAATAAATTCCAAAACAAGTAATTTTATATCTTATTATTATAAATATTGAGATATGTTATTTTAATTTTTAAAGGTGATATAATAATGTCTACAAAATTATACAAATATGGATTTCATCATATTCAAGTTTTCTTCTGAGGCAAATCCGCGATCGCTGTCCGCGCGGTTTTAACCGTTGCCGCACAGGTCGTGGAAGATAAGGTGTCATCTTATGTTTACCTAAGTCACTGTTTCTCAAAATATTGCCGATCACCCACTTTATGAACTGAAAAATATTGATATATAATATTTGTCAATTCAACCCCTCAAAAATAGGTTTGCGCGTTAACCCCAATAAACGACCCATCTTCGTAGTTTAACCGAAACTTCTCTTGATAGCAGTCTGACTATTGGCACCTATTGGAATATTTCGAGTGATGTTGAATATTGAGGTCACCTGGAAGAAAAAGCGAATCTTTTAGAAATCGAGTGTGCTCAATAGAGCAGTCCAGTATTTCATTTTGATTGAGCTTCCATTTCAGAGTTGTCGGAAACGAGGTTCCAAGTTGAATTGACCCACTTGCATTGCACAGAGATGTTGCATCCCTCTGTGTACTTTACCACCATTATTATGGGGGAATGTACCGAGGCGTTGTTCGATTTGTTTTTAACAGCTGAGTTTTTACGCCGTATAACCCGCAATCTATTATCATATCATCCCCACTACCTCGATGAATGGCTTTTTCTCCCTCAGCCCGTTGTGCTAAAACTCACTGCGTCGGTATTACCAGACCGTTACGATTTAGGGACCCTTATGAGCAAATTTTCTTTTCATCTATTTATTTTTTCTTAAAGACCGACCGCCTGTAATTCCTTTAGTGTTGCAGGTTTCCATAAGCAACGATAATAACATACCACCTCCTATAATATATAAAAAAGTTTAAGCCATTTAAAGAAACATAATTAATGGATCTTTATACGATAGATAAACAGCCATAAATTTCTCTAATGCTGACGATACACGACAAGCGCAACATACTGTGGGATCCTGATGGATACAAGTCGCATCCCAAAACTATTTGAAATCTCTTAGAGAGGCCTATGTCAAACAGTGGTAACCTTACGGCTGTTATGATGAAAGATAAAAATCTAAAATCCTTTTCACTTTCACTTGTCTATTTTACAACTATGATAAACAAACATTGCAGCTATTCATCAAGAATATATTAAATGTCTTATTGTCTAAAATACTTTGAGAACACCTTTACGTTCTAGAATTTTAAAAATATGAGCACAGAATGAATAATTTGTTGTGTATATACTGTACGACACATAATCAAAGATACTTTTAGACTTTAATTCCGTGATTTTCCTCAAGTGTTGGGTAGTCGACAGTATCATCAAGTCATCAGTCGAGTCATCACCGCGCAGTTTGAGAAACACTGGTGTATAAGTAAAGTTGTCGAAAACATTGCTATCACACGCTATCTGGTTCGGGAAGGTCGAGCCGCGACCCCCGATAGCAGACTGGGACATCACCAACCTGACAGTATTACGCCGCGTGCATTACTCGTCAACATATCTTGTTTTTCTTTACGGAATCAGATCTCATATGAGTAGATTTTACAATCAAATCATCAATACAAAAATTACGTTAAGAGTTGGCTTATTTCTAGTCATCATCCATCCACCGTCCATAAAAGCCATTAAAAGTGTTCTACTGGACATAGGCCTCCCCAAGAAAAGGGAAATTTAGCTCATAATTGCCGCACTGGGCAAGTGTTTTCGATCGCTTTTGCGACAGGATGCTGCTGCTCATGCCCTCTGCATTTGAGCTACTGTTTCGCATAGCTATACCGCCATCTGTCGGTTTTGGTACCTTAGTAGCCTCTTTCAATACCTGGTACATATAGAAGTAGAATAGTATGTATCCCTCATATGCTATTCTACTCTCCCGGAACTTCACGGCTATTATAGTGATAATATATTTGACGGACCCGATGGCGTAGATAGTAGTGATCCTATATTGTGTGCCAAGAGTCGTGGGTCTAATTCCCATTCAGAGCAAATATTTATATGATCGTATTTGTGTTTATTCTGTGTCTGGGTGTTAATTATCTTATATATATATATATATTTAAGTAGTATATTTGTGCTTCCTTTGTCTGTTTATCATCCTTACTACGGACTTACTACGGAATTTATTATTGTTATAAACATAGTTTATCATTAATATAACCTTAATTATGAATGATAAAACTGTCTGGTATTGAATTGCCCTAACTCAACTTTTAAACAAAGGTTTGTTTGCGCCGACACCGCCAGTAGGGGTTCTATTAACGCTAACTACTCGGTAATAATGATATCTTGGTCATCACCAGTTTTTTTACAGGTTTTTTCTGATGGCTCGTGTAATGAACCTGCACTTATACTAAGTTTTAAGACCCGTGTGTATTTAACTAGTCTGCTAGTGGGCTAGTTAAAATTAAAGATAGTTTACATATGTTTGATGACCTCTTTGATCCCGTAAGGTCATCAGGGTCATTTGTATTATAAGTATATCTTAATCTAACACTTTCTATAATACAGACGGGCCTGATGGCTCAGATAGTAGTGATCCTATCTTGTGCGTCAAAGGTCGTGGGTTCAATTCCCAGCCAGAACAAATATTTATATGATAATATTTGTGTTTTTTATGTGTCTGATGTCCGTAATACAAGTGCTCTAAGCGACTTATTGTACTTAATTACAGTATATTTTGTGTTTGTACCATGATTGACGAAATATTTTGAAGTTCCCAGTCCTTGATACTTCAGATCCCCCGATAAGCGCACATGGAAGATGTAATATTTGACATTTGCTTATACTATAAATATTAATTGACTTAAACCACAAACAAAAGATTACAATTATAAATGTATTTGTTATGTGGGTGCGTAACCTTCATAGTATAGTGGTAGTGTGTGTATTATTTACTAATTAAATGTATTTTTGATACTTATGTTTATTAAAATATTCTCTTGTTCTCATTTGTTAAAATAAACTAGTTTGATTTCATTGATTGAAATCATAACCTTTCTTATACGCTGTTGTTAATGAATAACACAATAAAGGATGTGGATCAAAATTAGTTAAGCTGTTTTGATTGTTACTGCTTTCATTGGTTTTTTGTATATAATTATAAAAAAGAGGCTATGTAATTCGGGATGTTTTTTGTTACAGAAACTAAACAAGAAAACTTAAGTAAACCTCAGTCTGAATATTCGAAAAATACTTTCGATATTAACTAATAATTTAAATCTCATAGATTTTTAAATTAAATTTGCGCTAATAAAAAATAAAATTCTAAAGATAAAAAGCGAAACTCAATTTATATATATATATTAAATAATACATGGCTGTCAGTTTTTACTAAGCGAACGTTTAACAAGAAATTTACCTTCACTGAGAAGTATTCGGATAATACGGTTATTATGCATACGTTTTGTGGCACAAAGAGACATACGACCAAACATGTGGTATAACGGCGCGAGAAAATTGAAATGTAATGGAATGGAAAGTCATTCACATTTCTGTTCAAACCAATTCCATGCCCGGACATATTTAGACTTTTATGAAGTCATAATAAATTATTAATAAGTCTAAAAAAATTCTGGATTTTATTTTGTTTAACTATATAGAATAATTTTTTTTGGTATTCACTAATAAATGATTATAGCACATTGTTGTCCACGATTATTTATTTGCAAAGAATTTATTGACCACGGTATGTGTGTATGTATCGGGTAAAAGAAATATTTTCGCAAAAGGATTTTACTTCAAAAGCTTTCATACCTTTCAGCAAATTCTGTTTCAGTCTTGTAGATAAATTTATTATCGAGAATTATTTACTATTTCATTTTTAGCTTGCAACTCGAATTTGAATATTCAATTTGGCGAAACGAACAATTCCCATCAGGCTAAAAGTCTAATTAATGGCCTTGGGGCTGAATATTGACCTCTTAGTTTGTTTTACTAATTTTATTAATGTAACAATAAGATTTAAACTTAAAATCTTAAGATTATTTTATAAGATTAAGTATTTGATGCAATAACTTTGTTTGGAATTTTCGGGATCGAGTCCTAAATCGTTTGTAATTTATGTATTGTAGTTGTTTGTAATTTGTGGCAAAATAAAAAATTACAAAGCAATTAATTCTTTATTTTCTGTTTATAAAATTTGTATTACAAGCACTATTCAAAAGATATTGCTCGTTCTTAGCAGACAATTCTAACGGCAAGTATAAATTGCTGAACTTTCACGGTTTTTGAGACTTTTAAAAAGAAGTTGAGCTATGAGTAGTGAACGCTAGGACGGCAGTGCAATTACTGTTTTTTATTCAATTAGGTTTAAACAAGGGTACTTTTTAAAAGTCAACAAGTCTACAATACGCAGTCACATATCAAATCCGTCATCGTGCTGCAAGCATAACCTTAAGACTAGACTGCCAACACTTGGTTGGTCCATAAATTGAGTTTACTGCAAGACCTACCAGAAAAGAAAACTGCATAAAAACTGACGAAAAAGCCCCGAAAGCCGCGTGTCATTTTTTGGTCCGGTTGACGGAAACGCCCTCAGCGACGGCGCTTACAAAAATTTGGTCTAAAAAATCAGTTGGAGCATTCAAATACCTTAACCTAAGATTTGGCGAAAACAACATGCATCACTCTAAAAGATTGTGTTGTCATTTTGTTATGATTTTACCGCGTAGTACAATACCCAACAACATGAGGTGTGTGGGGTACGGGGGCCGGGGGTCTGTCGTGGCAATGACATTCGCGACAGCCGATGGCAGATACCACTAACGATGTCTGCCGTCCTCAGCACGCATGGTGACCTTTAGTGCCACCTCATTGGCGGTCACAAGCGATGATTATACTTCTTGTTATATTTATTTGTTTATGGTCTATACAATTCTGCAGTAAATCGTTCACGGTGTAGGCTGTTGATTAGTGAAATGCAGCAGTGGAAAGTGACTTGGTTTATACTATATAGTGAAACTACATAATAAAAACAAAGTCACTTTCCGCTGTCGTTGTTTCTGCTTATTTTGCTTTGTTGCTTTTAAATAAGATATTTAACATTATATCTAACTCTTACTACTTTTGATTAGGTTATTTCTCATAGATAGAGTGATTCAAGAGGAAGGTTTATATGTTATATAACAGAGTAGAGAAATACTTATAATTTTAATGATATCCAATGTGATGCGAGAGAGATAAAAAATTGTTACTTAATCCTTAAAACGTTTATCTCTAACCCACAAATTCCATTTATTATACTCATAGCACCCGTGCGAAGCAAATAACCCTATACATATCAGACGCAGGTCCAATTCGCATGATACCTGCATGGTGGGTCAGGGCCCGTTTTCTTTCTTTTACCTATAAAGAATTCCATTGCTACTGCAATAGAAATATTTAAAAACTGTTGATAATAACGATAATAAAAGACACTTTGAGCACACAATACAAACACTGCTGTGAAGCAATATACCTTCAGTAAAATGGCGTGAAGACATTGCTATTTCTACGAAAAATGTTATATATGAATTACTTTATTTTTACGTTGCACGTTTTATGAACTATAATATTATCCAAATAACACTTGCTAGTAAGAAAGTACTATAAGAGACGTATGTGTCACTTAAATTGGAAGACTCAATATGATATTGTAAATTTTCACGGAGTAACGACATAGTTACCATAATGCTGGATCGATATTACGTTATGTCAAACTCCACACAGATAGATTCATGTCCTAGTTCTAACCGGGAAATCCTCGCTTTGGCTTCTTCAAATTTGGGATACTCTCGTATCTTTTTCTTGTACCTGGAGTAAATTTTCATATAAATGCTATCTATGGGCAAAGTGTGTAAGATTCGTCCAAAGTAAGTGGTAAAATAAGTAGTAAATGTAAGTAAATAAATAAATGGTATACCGTCTCACTGTTTTATTGATAGATAGTCTCCACGGTTTTTTTATATTAAGAAGTCAGCAAATAAGTCAGCAAACGTGACCGCAGCCTATAGACACTAGTTTCATCCCAATGATATTACTAGCGTATCGACAATCTTGTGAACTGAAGACACAATGTCATATTTACTCAATAATTTCACTACCGCTCTCACCCTTCAAACAATAATGTAAACATTGCTATTTTGCGATAGAACTAGGTGGGAGTAAGGTACTGATGCAGAGGACCTTTGAATGAGGTCTTCCTTTAGTAAAAGAAACATTACGAATACACTAGTCATCTGACGGGAACTCGGCTTCAGAGTGCCCAGCTCAGGAGGAGACAAAAAAAATTACATTTCTAACTATTTACATTTGCCGTGAGGCACCGGCAGAGTAGAATACTACCTTGTACCACCTCTAATAGTTGTTGTAAAAGGCGACTGAGGTGCCGGAAACGACAGATGGCGGTATATCCATCCGAAACAATGCAGCGCAAATGTACAGGGCGGGGATGGGCTTCAGCATCTCCATAGCAAAAGCTCAGCTGCGATTGCTTACACACGTTTGCCCAGCGCGGAAATTATGGGCAAAATTCCACTTTTCTTGGGGAGGCCTGTGGACTTTCAATGGCTGGTATGTATACACTTTCACTACTCGTAATAAAAGTACTGTGTTAGTAGCTTTAAAACGCGGTAAATTGTAACTTTTGTTGTTTTTCTTCAAACAAAAAATGTATAAAAATAAATACATTCGGTTTTAAAGGCATTAAAAAGGAAGTTATGATGTCTCTACGTTAAAGGAATCATGATATAAAACTTTGAAGATAATGTTTATGAGCAGTTTCTCGGAAAATAACGTACTCTAACAAGCGAGCCGGTAATTGTTTTTCCGTGCCAGTCGCAAGATGGCGACCGATAACGATGCGATTGTCGCAGCGGACGTCGATAACAGAAGTTCGTCGTTAACGCAATGTTCAGACGCAATACTTACATAGTGGAATGTAAAATACGAGTGTTTCGACGAGGTAGTGTAGATATATTATCAAAGATTCAGTGAAATTTTACTTGCTGTATTATTTGACTGTAAGAGTGCCTTTTTACATAAATAGTTAAAAATGCGAATGTATGCTGTTATCCCAAAAATGGTTGATAAATTGATCAATTTCAGCTTGATGGAATGGAATATATAGGTGACATTGTCCCTTGGACAGGACAGGGCTATTTTTTTATTCTGGAGAAGTGTACGGTTTCCGATTTAGATTTATTAAGCAAAAACCTATAGTACTAAAAAATCTCTTTTAAACCGCTTTAAAACGTAGTTTATTTTACTTTTCACATTTTTGTAAGACGTTCAGTTGTCTTCCCGGTTAAAAACGGTTATTGCTTAGATATTTTTCGAAAAATCCGGATGCAGTCTAATTTAACTCATCGGTCGTATACAAGTATATTGGTGAAATTCAAGAAAAGTTTGTCAGAATCGAGAGAATCTGCAATCAGTAATTCCGCCCCTTAAATTACTAAGTAAACAAAATATAAGGCGGGAACCAAATACATTACGCCAAAGAAAATAAAAACAAGAAGCATATACGAAACCTAAATACACAAATGTAAATATTCGTGACATAGTCTGTGATTATTACGTGGACGCGTTACCAAAGAGAAAGTATAGACGTATAAAACAAACAAGTAGAAATAGTACATAAATACTCTTTATATCAAAGGAGAGACTAAATGGATTCAGTTTAGCCAGGATTTAGTTGTTGCCACTATTTAGATACAACAAAAGAATTAATCTCTTATTTTATAATATTTCTACAAACTCAATGAGCCGCCGACTTCAGTAGACCTTTGACGTCAACTATAAATAGATAACTAATTTTATCTCATTCGGATCAATGAATGTTTATTGTTGTATATAAATTAGATTTGTATCTATTTTCATCACAGCAGATTAATTAAGAGGTCGATTTATGTTTGATAATAATGTTAATCTGTGATCTCTCGGCTCTCTCTGACAGCCTCTTTACAGTGAAGATATATATTACACTAGTCATAAGAATATCAGGATTAAATAAAAAAAACTTGCTAATAATGTAACTTTCTATTCCATGTCTGTCCATGCCTGCCTAATGTAAGGGGGGTCCGTTCAGCTACAGTGTTTTGGATTCATATACCGCCATCTTTCAGTATTGATGGAATATGGTATATCTATAAGAATAGAAATCTTATCTTATTCATCATCATCATATCAGGCACTGGAAGTCCATTGCTGGACATAAGCCTCTCCAAGAAAGGAAGAATATTGCCCATAATTGTTCATCCCTTTGCATTTGAGCTGGACTGTTTCCAATTCACATATCGCTCTCTGTCAGTTTTGGTACTATAGTCGTTTCTTACGACACCTGGTGCAGTGGGAGGTACTATTCTTCTCTGCCGGCGTATCTTTTTACAATTTTAGTATAAATATTCCACTTGCAAATAGTATTCTACCATTAGGTAGAAGTTTAAAAAATTGTAATAGAAATTATGGACAGACCCGTTTTCTTAAATAATATAATTATCCTGTTAAAGTTAATGTTATAAAAACTTAGTCTAAATAATTTCAAATAAGATAAGAAACTGGGTCATGTTTTTGTTATCCGGTTGACGTGAAACGTCTAAGCAACTGATAATGCTTTTTGGGAAATATTTTTTGATCCTTTAAGCTATCGGGTGGTATAATTCAATTTCACACGTGTAACATTAGGTTAGGTAGCTATGGTGCCTACTAACTTATTTTTTATTTAAATTCGTTTCTCACTAATTCAGCAAATATCATAATCATGTCAAGAAAAATCGGCTACATCCTTCCATCCATCATGCATTGAATGATGCATTGAACATCGAGGTAGACACGGATATTAGTTGCACGCCACACACATAGATGTCGCTCACTCTCACCTATTACTATCGTCAAATAGCAGTGTATGCATTGTTGTGTTCCGGTTTGAAAGGTGACAGAGGCAATGAAATTACTGGGTAATGTAACACACTTCAATCATGTCTTCAAGCCTCAATGTTGGCAACGCGCTCGTGATGTCCCTGTGATATTATGAGCGTCTATACACTGTAGTGACGTTTCCAATCACGCGGTCTGTATGCTTGTTTTTCGACCTGGTATAATAATAATAAAAAAAATTCTACGCTTTGCAATTCCTTATTTGTCCATATAAGATTTTATATGAAGCTTCGTGTACAGAAAAAACAAACGACTGTTTCGGCATCTTTCATGGAGCCCTGGAGTCTATGTCACAGGTCCCCACAGAAAATCTTCCAATTTCAAGTAATTAACAACATTCAGTGTTTATTAAAACTTGAACACCAAATCCTCTCTGATCTGTAGCTCGATGAAAACTTTGCAAATGTACTTTACTATATATTTTACTTTTTGTGTATGCAAGAATACGAGTAGCATTGATTGTTTTCATTTTAAATATATTTTGTGTTTTGTTACTCGTAGTATGTTGCAAAAGAGTGGCATTATTTTTCATAAATGCACAAGTGTGCAGAGTATGTATGCATAGACAAAGATTTCTGTAAGAAGATATTTTGATCTGATATTTATCTGGAAGTTATAAAGAGTAACTAAACTTCATTAGAAGAAGAATTATCATATCAAATATTGGAAGTCCACTGCTGGACATAAGCCTCTTCAAGAAAGAAGAAATATTGTCCATAACTACCGCGCTTGGCTAGTTTATTAGCAATCGCAGAGCGCAGCTTTTGCGACAGGGTTGCTGCCCGTCCCTGTGCATATCAGTTACCTTGTTTCAGATAGATATACCGCTATTTTTCTGTGTACCTTAATCGCCTTTTACAACATCTGGTACAAAGGGACTATGATACTCTACCGGTACCTCATGGCTTAGACGAAGAATATCAGCAAGAAACTAAGGAATTATAGAAATAACTGTAAAAAAAAATTGAAAAATTTACACAAATTGACTCCGAGCTAAGTCGCTTAAATCACTTGTATTACAGACATCAGACAAGAGGAATCACAAATATATCACTTAAATACATATTTAACACCTGCACACAAAACAAACATAAAAAATCTATTATATAAATATCTGTCGTGGGTGGGGATCATACCTACCACCTTTAGCGCAAAAGATAGCAACTATACTTAATGATCCATCAAACCCGTCAGTAAGAAAATGTTATAAAAATATAAAACTGTTTTACGCCGAAACGATTTGGATAAAATTTGGCACAAAGAATATTAATAGTCTGCAATAAATCATATGCCACCTTTTATCCCGAAGACATGTTCCAGTGCGATACATTTTTATTTTTCACGATGGAATTGGCTCACCTTTTTGAACAGTATAGAAGTTAGAGAGCTCCATAAAAATGTTCTTGGAATTAAAAGAGTTCCTCAGGGATGCCATGAAGACCTCGCGGATACAATCAAATACAATTAAATCTTGAAATTATTTATTATAAGACTAGCTACGCCCACGTCTTCGTTCGCATGGAATAGTGAATTTAGGCAGCAAGAATAGTCCAATTTTATTAATATGTATTGATTAGTATAATATAATAGTGAATAATCATAAATAATAATGAATGCAACGCAAGTGAAGTAAAGTGATTGTTCACTTCCTCGAATATTCCATTCCCCGCAGTGGTTCTGATCCGCCAGTTACCGAGCCGCTGGTGCATTTAACGCTTCCACACGGCGTGCTTAGTTTAAACCCAATCAGAGGCTCTTGAACTAGCTGTAAACTGGGCCAACTGACTGTTCACGAGCCGCTCACCACAAAGCCACAAACGCGCCGTTCGCTACACCACAAATCATCCAGACTGTTTAAACTACACTATACTTTTCTATTAAAGATTTACTCTTTAATAGAAAAGAAGTGGAACTTGTACTCAGGTAGTATGCATGCGACAGGCAATGCGTTCCCATTGCCACGTTCCAGTTGGAAGGGTGGAAAAGGTAGTAAAATTAATAATAATTGTATATCATTCATCATCATCATTACAGCCATTGAAGGTCCGGTGACGGACATAGGCCTCCTCGAAAAGGGGAAATTTTGCTCATAATTGCCGCGTTGGGCAATTGCAGAGCGCAGCGACGGGGATGCTGTTGCCCGGGGATGTTGGTGGGTTTGGTAACTTAGTCGCCTCTTATGACGCCTGGTGCAGGAAGAGGTACAATTCTACTCAGCCGGTACCCCACGGGCGATATACATTTAAACATACTCTTTTACCAAACTAAAATAATAATTTATTATACTAGCTAACCCGTCAGACGTTGTCCTGTTGTTTATGATATTGATGAAAAAAATATTGCGACTATAAATTTCAAAATAAACTATCCTACCAAAAATTGATAAAATCGGTACAGAAGTTGGTAGTGCATCCCAGACAAATACCGTGACACGTTATTTCTTTTTCTTTATATAACGATTGGTTGTAGCGAATGAACTCGACTTCACCATCTTAAAAAACAATGCAATGCGAACATTAATTTAAATATTTCCGTAAAAAAATACAGAAGTCTATTGGGAGACTGGATGTATTCGAACGAACTTGGCCAAGGTTCATAATTTTTACGGATTAGCAACTGTATAACAGTATTCACCTGCAGTCGGTTCTGCATTGGTCGCGGGATTTGATCTGACGGCGATCACCCGAGGGCGCCTATGAGGCTTGAAGTAGGCTTGAGTGGTCGTCGTTGAGGATGAAGTTAAATTTCGTAAAAGAGGACAAAGTGAGCCCATCCGCTCTAGTGCAGCCAGTTATCGTTCGATGGGACAGGAACTGCACGCGTTCGCCGTGCTCGGCGATGTACTGCTCTAGCAAAGTGTGTGTGAAGGAAATCTGATTGTGAAGTGCCAGAGTGAGGGTGAGAGAGGGACGCGTTAAAATATATTATTCCATAGGGCCCCCGCCCGTTAGAATAACATCTCTTAAATGCTACTACAGTAATAAAATTTTCACACCAACAGTCGCGATCTTAACTAAGTTATAAATATTTCAGTACAACATTATTGCTAATTAATAGCGACATTATGCGTATCATATTTATTTTAGACAGCAATTAATTAAGAAGTATTAGAAATGATATCCAATTAATCTTGTAGATTACCCCAAACTTGAAAACTTCTTTACTGAGACGGATCTCTGAACGTCAAGGCACTTGGACCCGTTTTAATCTCGGAGATTATAATTTCGTACCCTGAGGACTCTCATTACATCAAGACGTCGGACCGAGTGATAAATGAGGAACATTTCAGTTTCTTTCTATACATGTTAAGGAAATAACTACATTGCCGTGTTCCTCATTCGAATTTTGCCGTGCACCGCAATATTAGACATAATCGGTTCGTAAAGAGTACGTCCATAAAGCAGCGATATTTGATTTTTAGTCTATACTATTTTATTCTATAATTTGTGGTTATTCAACATGAATAATTGTGTTATAAGCAGATGAAATGGGAAAACCAAAAACTTATTTGATAAAAAAAGAGTAAGGATATATTATTTGCTTTATTAAATATATTTTTTTAATTTCCCGTCTTGTGCGGGGAGACCAGTATAATTTACATATATTTGATGACTCTGATGATCCCGTAGAGTCATCATAATCATCAGTATTATGAGTAATCTAGTACTTTTTATTTATGAAATGTTATTTGTGTTGAAAGTGTATTTGAGTTTGAGTAAGAAACATGTGTATAATATCCATTTCATTTATCTAGAAAAGGCTATTCAAAGAATAATTGTAGAAAATGAAAAGACATTAAGCATGTTCGTTGATTTGTCCTCTATTGAAGATTTTTTTCGGTGACCTAACTTTTTCACGGTCGATCAAGTGCTAACATTAAAATTACTACAAGACCTAAACTTGGTTTTTCGAATTATAGCTTTCAAACTACTAATGTATCTAGAACTAGTTCTTTGCCATTTCTATGAATTGAAAGAGTATGGTATTTCATATTTAGTTAGCGAACATTCTTAGCTTAAAGTCGGTCGTATTAATGCAAGGATACTAGCGTGTTGCCAACCTTACTACTTGAAGATATCATGTCACATTATTAAAGCAATGCAATGCTGTTTGTCGGTCGAAATAAGTGAGAGGTATGATATTTTGGTTATTACAACGACTTCGTCTACGTATGTGCATATCTCACAAATCATAGCCGTTAGGTTATTTCGATGTGTTATAGAAAAATTATATTAAAATATTTCCAGTACTTATCAGTAAGAGGAACAAATATTTATTTATCCTCTTAGATTTTCGTATTTATAATATTAGTAGAAAACAAGTCAAGAACAGCTTTTTTTTGGTCGTGGGCAGTTGTGTTGACACCTGGGATGTTCTATACTTTGGCCAACATTTGTAAAGTATAAATAATTACATAGTAAAAATAATGATATTGGTAATTTCACAATAGGTTTTACATAAAAATTTAGCTATTCTTAAGCTCTGTAAGTGACCCTTACATTATCTTAATAAATAAATAGACCATTTTGCTGGTTTGCAAAACGTTATTACGAGAGCATAATATAATTTTTGTCTTTTCATTTTTGTCCACAAAACAAATTTCCACCACAAAGCCACGTGTGACGGGTCAAAAACGTACAATTACTCCAACAAAGGCCATGTTACAAATGTCCTCAGCAGATAGTGTTTACTTTTTACCACTGACCTTTATGACATCGCCTAACATATAATAAAAAGGGAGTCTCCTATACAACATTAATTAGTTTTGTTTACTTCAGAGGGCAAATATATTTATATATATTTACATATATATATACTGTTTTCGCGATGGGGATGCTGCTGCCCATCCCCGCCCTGTGCATTTGAGCTACACTATTGCGGACGAATATACCGCCATCTGTCAATTCTGGTACCTCAGTCACCTCTTACGACACCTGGTACAGAGGGAGGTACCATTCTACTCTACCAGTTCCTCACGGGTTTATCATTGGTTAGTAAAATGTTGATAATTGACTGTTTTTCGTAGAATCTTTAAAACTTAAATTATGAAATTTATATAATAAATCAGTGAGCGATAAAAAATCGCGGAAGGTATCCTATTCTCTACTCCTATTAATCTTAATTATACATTGAATCTACTATTACTCTTAATTATAATTTGATTTTGGATCATCATCATCATAGCACCCGTAAAACGTCCGGACATAGGCCTCCCAAAGAAAGCGTAGTGGCAATCGCAGAGCGTAGCTTGGCGACGGCAATGGTACCGGCTGAGTACTTATTCTACTCTGCCGGTACCACACGGTTATAAAAGATTAAATTAAAATGCTTTAAACACACGCAGCAATTCATGAAAAATATTATATTTCTTAAGTTCGCCTTGTAAGAAATAGCCGCATTGAAAAGTCACGAGGGGAACCTTATAAGCTTCCAGCTGCCAGAACTTCTTGTACGATTAATTTTAAACTTTTATGTATATTCGCCAAGTTAGACGAGGCTGTTTTTTGTTGTTGTTGATTATTTGTTTCTTTGTGAGCGTACATAATCATTATAATAAAAAAGCTACTAAATTTATAACAAGTAATACCTAAGTCATAAAAGGATATATAGATATATATATATATATATATTTATTAGGTATAGTTCGCAAATATAGCCGTAAGGTACCGGCAGAGTAGAATAGTATCTCCCACTGCACCAGGTGTTATAAGAGGCGACTAAGGTACCAAAACCGGCAGATGGTGGTATATCCAACCGGAACAGTACAGCTCAAATGCACAGGGCGAGGATGGGCAGTAGCATCCCCGTTGCAAAAGCTGCGCTCTAAAATTGCCACCACGCCGGCCCAGCGCGGCAATTATGAGCAAAAATGCCCTGATCTTGGGGAGGCCTATGTCCAGCAGTGGGCTTTCTATAGCTGATATTATAATATAGAGAATAACCAAGACAATACGTTAACTGGGATTTTTTACTTCCCACATTTTCGCTTCACCATCAAGTATGGGTCAGTTTATTTTAAAGATAGTGAGAAAGTAGTTTCGAATAGAACCATAAATACTTTTTAGAGGGTGATATCAAAAACAAATTTAAAAATAAAAATCTTATTATTCCACTGTAAAGTTTGGTCCCTTATTTTCGTTCAAAAATCGGGAACGAGCACCTCTCCAGCCGTGATGCCGGTAGACAGCCGTGATACCTAAAATTGACCGATTTTAGTGAGCCGTGGTTCCGACTGAGAAGAATTGTACCTCCCTCTGTACCAGGTCGAAAGATTCGTCTAAAGTACCAAAACCGACTGATTGCGGTATATCTCGATCGGATACGTTGATGTTGATGATAAACTCTCCAGCGCCAGGTTCAAGTCGCCATAAATTAAACTGGGGTAAAGACTGCCCTGAATAGATTATTAAGTTCAAAAGGTTTGTCCGTAATAAATTCAGTCACAAAACGTTAATTTTTATAAAATAAGGTCACAAAAGATCTACACCGAATTTTATTACCTACCTACATTAGAAAGGCATGACCAGAATATCTCATTCAAATCTCTTCAGACGTCTTATATATTTCAACAAAACCATAGAATCCCACTTCGTGATTCAGTGCCAGGCTTAATTGTAGATGAGTTTTGACTTCAAAGCTTTTTTATTTTTATGCTACTTTACAGAAAGAGATTTTTCTTGTCAGAAAATTTTAGAATTCTTTAGTCATCGTATTGAAAATCATGATATTCTATTAACATAATCGTTGTTCTTTAATTAATATACTATATATATATATATATATATATATATATTAATAAAAATAAAAAAAATGTATTCTTTTATTTAAACATAATATTAAATAAATACAAGAAGCTATTGATAGTTTGGTGATGATAGAAAACCTCATATACCTCATTATCTCTACCATTACATATACTCTGTACCATTCGTCTTAAAAGGTACGAATACATAATTTTAAGTTAAAACAGATATTATACGATTTAGGAGTACGTCTTATGACCTATTTTTTAAATTAACAAAACTAGATAGACTACTTGAACAAAGTTAAAGAAAAAACTTATTAACATTTTAAAAGTACTTTACTTGGAAAACTTGTAAAAAGCATTAAGTCTCGTTAAACTCCTAGAATTTATATGACTAGTATTGACAAACGTTAATAAAATAATTAAAACACTTACCCAAAATATAAAAGTAATACAAATGCCGGCTGATAGATACCAACCGAAGAGACGGATACAGACCCAAAATAATAATAAAGATTTGAAAAATATGCCATATGTAGTACGGATTGTATACAATGGCAAATAACAACACAAAATAGTAGAAACCTTTTAGAATTATCAAAATGAACAATTGATTTTTGTTTAATATTCTTAATTTATTCACATAAAAGTGATAAAAACCAGGTATAACATAGATTAAATGAACTTATCAGATCTAAGCGCAGAGTAATTCAAGGACAAAGTTACAAAAAGGTTTAATTATTGTTTTTTTTTCATATTTATTTTGAAAAATGTCTTTCTATTTGTGAAATGAATTCTACTTATTTCAATTACTACATCTGCTTTATTTTCATTAACCTATATCAGTTTCCTCTATCTCAGAAAGCTGACGTGATAAATGCATAATTCATACTTAATTTTAAAATGGTGAATATGAAATGAGTTTTTACATATATACTGAGCTATATAAACAATTTATAAATAACTGTTTCACTGATAACTTTGGTAGATAAAAAGTTCAAGTAGATGATAAGTTTTTGGACAATTCTTGTTATTTTGTGATCTAGTAGGTACTTTAAAATGAGATGCGATGCACATATTTAATAATGGTGTCGTATTGGGAAAATATTTAATTTCACTCATTAACAACCCTATGGTATATATCCCTATCGCGGGCATTGCTAGTTTAACTAGTAATGCCCGCGACTTCGTCCGCGTGGAATAGTGACTTTGGGAGGCATAATAGCCTTCTATAAATAGACTATCTAACCTGAAAGAATTGTTCAATTTGGACTATCGGTTTCCGAGATTAGCGCGTTTAAACAAACTTTATAATATAAGTATAGATATGAAGGTGCCGCCATCCCTTCCGCGCCGGACCAATACCAGTGCAAGCACCAGATATGCCAGGTCTTACGGATGGACCAGGACCCGTTACTGTTAACGACTAGCACCGCGTGGACCGAAGTCCACTCCTTCTTGTCCAGAGAGGTACTGGAGCCATCGCTCACCACTCGTACTTACGATATAAATCTTGGTTCGATACATATAGATAGGATAAGCCCATTCCCTTTTTTCCGAGGAGGTGCCGGAGTTGTAAGGAACGCTCACATTCCGATGTACTTCTGTACATATCCCCAAGTTCTCTCAATCTATCCCAGTAGGGTTAATAACCAGACAGAACAAGTACAAAGGTTCATCACATATATGGGTGGGAATTAAACCCACGACCATTAATTCAGAAGATCGAAACACTATCGAATGCGATATCGACCCCGTCATAGTTTTAACATATTTATATATAAAGTATTAAGTCACACTTAAAGGCTTTCAAAGGTATACTTTAACTAATTGTATACAAATAACATCTAATAGCTAACGCTGAACTTCGCACCGTACCTAATTTAAACGTTAGCGCGGAATTCTCCTACATTTCAGGCAAAATACCATCTCATTACTAACAGCGCTGACAAATAGCTCGAATTCCTTCATCGCAGCGGAAAACACTGAATATATTATAATTTTGTAGAGACCACTCACACCTATCCTTATTTCAGAAGTTCCCTGTAAATATTACTAGTTAATATTTTTTAAGACATATGACATTTAAGTATGGGTGATAGAAAAACAGAAAATAAAAGGTATCAGAAGGTTTCGCCAATATATTTCGCAATCGCAACCACGGACTTTGTCTTGTTAGATAATATATTATTATAATCAATTAGGTAAGCTATGTATATGCATAAAAAATGTTGAAAGTATAACAGGGGTATAGTCTACTTATTTAATCTCTACATACTTAAGCCTTGGGGTGCTTTCAGAGTAGAATTACGCTCTGCGGTTGTCACCACGCCTGCTCACTGCGGCAATTATAGGCAAATTCCCCATTTCTTACGGAAGCCTATGTATGACAGTGGACTTTCTACAGCTAATACAGAGGATTTAAAAACAAATATTTTAAAATTATTCTCAGTGTCTGTATAAATACCAAAAATAAAAATCAATTTAAAATTATAAAACTCAGTTCGTTATCGGTCGTTTACATTTCATCCCAGACGGCTTGAGCTTCTACCGAATCCCTAAACCCATCAGACCCTGTTTATATTTGTCCGAAATGTTGGAGTTCGCGGATCAAAGGTTTAGTTAGTGCATATTATTGACCTCATTATGAAGAGGCAAGCTGCGCCGTACGATCTACGGTATATGGTTCAAGAAACATTATTTCTCATAAAGAATCACATTCAGTTTGATTTCACGTTTAGAATTTAATAACATCTATCACTCTTGAGAACGAGTGCCGTCAGATAAACGAAATCTCGATATAAAATATAAATACGCGATATAAAGCCCTTAAAAGGCGACTGAGGTATACCAAGTCAAATGCAACAAGACGGGGACGGGGATGGGGAAGCAGTATTCCCGTCGTGAAGCTACGTTCTGCCTGATACCGATGACCACCATGGCTGCGCAGCGCGGCAATTATGGGCAATTTCTTTTTTTAATATTCAAAAGTGCCTGTTGTTTGGCCTAGTGTCTTTAACGTCTTAGTACTCAACTGACCTTTTCTTTCTTTCATGGTCATTTTGTAAACACATTGTCGGATGTAAAGAAGACCCTCTAGACATATATATATATATATATATATATATATATATATGTCTACGTATACCTACAAGCTGACCCGACAGACGTTGTCCTGTCAAAACTATACACCTATGCTAACACGAAAAAAAATTGCGTCTTACTATTGGTGTACGGTCCATTCTGACTCTTAAATGAGTAAGCAAACGAGTACTATTTAGTACTTGTAATTTTATAAATGCAAAAGCATAAATATATATATGGTGTGTATATATAAGACTTAATTTAGATTGTTTTAGATTAATAAACCACCTCATCTCACCCTTGAAGCCGGAACTGATATTTGGTGGTAGAAAAAGAGTCGTCGAGCTTTTCTTCTAGAAATGGTGTAGCGGGAGAAGAGAATATCTGAAAGCAAATATAGTTTGCATAATTAGGAAGTTGAAAGACATGGAGCAGAGCGTAACTTCTCTTTCACAGAGGGAGAGAGAGCTGCTGCCCATTCCCACACTGTGGATTTGAGTTACGCCGTTTCAGGTGGATATACCGCCATCTGTTGGTACATGTACCTAAGTTGCCTTTTACGACACACGTTTACAATTATGTTTGACGTTTTTTTCTCAAGTTGTACATATGTTATTACAGACACAAATATTTGTCCTGGCTGAGGATGCGGCTGGAATGTTCGTGGTTGACAGTCTTTGAATAACGTAATCCAAATTAAGTGAAGAGGTGCGTTAATTTCAGATAGAACTGCTAACTGGATAAGCAAATAATTGAAATGGACTACGTTTTTCATCGGATTTGGTGTTTACCTTACAAAATTGCTGATTACCATGAAGAGATTAGAAAAAAATATCTTACCTATTCAGCGTAGACTGAATTAATAGATAGACTAGAATATAGAAGAGATTTAATATTGACCTGAGACCGATAGAATGGTGCACACTATACCAGGTGTCATCAGTGGTGACTAAGGTATCGGAACCGACAAATGACGGTACATTGACTGATTAATGCGACAGCTATGAAGCAGCAGCGGTACCGAGGCGTGGCTACGTTCTGCGATTATTACTGGACCGATTTGAGTAAATTCAAGTGGGGGCGTTAATGATTGAGATCCATTAATCAGCCCGGCATCGTAGTAGTGTAGTCTGATCTAGGTTATTTTTCAGGACAATGTATGTCGAGTCTGCTTATATTTATATAACACTAATTCTCGCAAGCAGTAATTTTACCCAGACAACGTACAATTATGTATTTTAATTATTTACGTTCTATTGATATCTAAATAAATTTATGAGATATTTTGTAGGACAAAAAGTGTAACTTATATATTTCTAATAAAAATAATAAATATAAAACTACATTTAAATTTATCATAAATTCTTTTTAGTTTTTCTGAACCGACCCAGCCCCCAACCGACTAGACCGAACTGTTCTCACTTTTAATAATAGTCGGCTGATACTATAAAAAGTTATAGCTATGGTTTTACGGAGTGATTATTAAAGCATCGTAAGATGATTATTAAATTAGATTTTCCAATTTAATGTAGACCCTTTCACTTGTTAAACAAATAATAACTCTACTCTTATAGACAGTCAGATACAAATCCAGATATAGATTAACTTTATATGTAGATATCATATGTTTTTTTCATTTTTGATCTAACTCGATAATATGTACCTTCAAGCACTTGTGTAACGAATATCAGACAATAGAGGTATGGCAATTATTTATTATATTAACTTTATTATTATATTATTTACTTGTTTATTATTAACATCATTATATGGGCTATCCCAATTACACAAATGTGTAGTTGTAACTAATATCAAATTATTCTACATCGAGCTTAATTATTAACAATTTGACGTTGTCGACAAATACGTCAAAATTCGGGTGAATTATAAAGAGTGCGTTAAATTTATTAAAATAAAGTAAAGACTTAAATGCATAGTTTTAACTTAAATTAATTTTAGACTTAAATGCATAGTTTTATATCCCACATGCAGAATAAACGCAAATGTTCATTATACGAATGTCATTCGTAGGCGGGTTTGCCATCGGCTCCGTCAAATTTAAACCATGACGAGCAAGGACATAATTCGATACAAGACTTCCGCTAGCGTAATCCAGCTCTGCTTCCAGTTGGGTAATGGAATGGATACAGCAAATCCGGAGCGACTCGGCACTTATTCAAATCGACACTATTTGCATGCAAGAGTTGCACAGGCCGCGAGAAAAAGATACTCTTTTACTTTTATGATGCTGATATCCGAGTGCGAGTCAAGCCTTTTCTTAAATCTTCTATAACGATTTGTGCAATATTTCACGTCGGTTTATTTTGAAATCCAAATTTAAAGTATTGTTTAGTTTGGCGTTGGTCGTATTTGGTCGTACGATTCATGAACTCGACCGACAAAGGTCATCTGCATATGCCTCACTCTCACATATTTCTACCGCCAAAAAGCAGTGTTTACTGTTCTCCGGTATAAAGAGTGGGACACTCAGTGAAATTACTGGGTAATGTGACATTATATCTTCAAGTCACAAGGCAACGCGCTAGCGATATCCTTGTGATGTTACGAGCGTCTACAGGCTGTAAAAACGCGGACTGTCTGCTTGTTTGTTGACCTGGTCTAATAAAAAAAGTCCTCAGACAGCTAGACTGCTGTAGAGTCTGGTGATTGTTCCGCCATCAAATACTAACCTCCTTTATTGTAATTGGTACTAATTCTTCTAGTGATTCCCACTTTTCTGATTACTGATTAGAATAGAGGACCCGAATATTACACTTTCCATATTTCATATGGAAAGTGTAATATTCGGCTTATGGGTCTATGGTACATATTCTATTAGTATATATATTATTAATCCCTTAGAAAACAGAAAAAACATTCGTGTTTTTTTCACATTTCAAAGAGGTTGTAGATTGGAGTATAGAGTTATGATTTCAGCTCAATACATTTACACATTTTTGAAATAAATGGTCTTGCCTGACGTAGACGGACAACAATTTGATTTTACAAGAGTTCCGTTTTTTTACTTTAGATATATGGAACCTGAGAAAGAGCAATCGGAATTTAGGACAGAATCTGGTTTCTATTTGTTACCAAAAAGTCAAGGCATGAAAGTAAGTCACGGCCATTTTCACGAGAAAAGCTATTGGGCAGATGTTACGGGATATAATTACAATACAAAAGCTTCCTCTTGAATACAAAGGCATTCAATCTATCGCAGATTTGTATACAGACCATTACAGCATATCGTATTTCAAGAAGCTTTCAGACGAATTTTGGCATCTTGGAATACATCTATGCTTTAGTTGATAAAAGTATTAATGTAATTTGATATCGAATGTCTCAACTGAATTGTGGGCAGCGATTGCATTAAAATTAAATCAAATCCTTAATTTTAAATCTTTTATACGTTAAATAATATTTACAGCAAAGCAAAGTTTTACGCTTTAAGTTAAGTTCTAAACCTTTATTTCTTTTAGTAGCCTATAAAAGCTCGTATGTCGCCTGCTTTATAACCTCACCCTCGCCTATTTCTAAAATATCAGTGTTTGCGTTGCTATGTTCTGGATTGATCGATGAGGGCGGTAGTAAATTATTGGGTAATAATATTATATTTTTAAGTCCCAATGTTGGTAACGGGCTAGTCTTGTGATAATACGAGCGTCTATAGGCTACGCTGATGATGACTGAATCATATTAAAAAAAACCTGTTGTCTGGTGGCAAAACAAAAGCAGTGAGTGAGCTTATTCCATTTTTAAAGAGAACGCGGGAGTATATTCTAAAGCCGCTCTGTGCACGATACCAAATAGGCTGCAAGAGAATAAAAAAAAGGTTAAAGAACGTTAGCTTCTTTTGTGTTAATTCTCGGCAGCGAATTCTGGCAGCTATTAAGACTGGCTCACGTGTAAAAATGAATAAAATTGCGGGTAAAACGCGTGAAATTTGCCGATACCGAAGGAACTCAGCGGCACGGAAACTTTTCCCCAAGTACTTCCCACGCCCCGAAAAGCCTCGAGCAAAAACAAGGCGAAAAGCGGTGTTGTATCAGCAACTTTTATTTTTTAACTACTTATGCTGAATATTTGAAATCAATATATAAATGTTGCCTGTTCCGAACATTAAACTCAATGCTAATCATATGGATTAGAAGCAATATAACTGGTGGTCAGGCACTGGTGAGCGTTACGTAGGACGTCCAAGGGCACACAAAGTGGGCTGACGTTCTGATGAATCGCGCTGGATGCAGGCCGCATACAACCGGTGCTTTTAGAAATCTTTTTCGGAGGCCTACGGTCGTAATGTCAAAGATTTTACTTTATGTCTAAGACCAAACAAATGTATTGTTAAAATATTCTAAGACGCGTTCACTACCCGGTATGGATCTATTTATATATTTTCATATTTTTCTGCACGCAATTGTCCCTAAGGCCTCTATCGCATCCCTGAATGACTATTATTATTCCGAGAAAAATTCTATAGCGCTCTCTGACAACTAAGCTGTATCAAAAAGTTGTCCCGATTTCTATAAGTCCCCTGAGTCCCCATAAGTATACCACGGAAATATGTTTTCAGGGTTAAAAGTAACCTATTTGTTATTCCAGACTATTAATAATCGCTGTGCCCAATTTCATCTAGATACCTCCATACTCACAAACCTTTGCATTTATAATATTAGTAAGTATGTTTGGCCTTTTTTAAGTTCAGGAACCGAAATGTTTAACAGAGAAATGTAAAAATTTTAATTAACCGGTATTAAAGTCTGTCTTATATCTATTTAATTGCTAAATATATTTTCATATATTTAATTGAATGATGCACCCAAGTACCTATGTACTCGTACATTTGTAATCTATTTGGGTGCCGTTCTTTCGTCGAAACTGAAACGACATTTATAAGGGACAATCAATAGGGTCAGCTGGGGTCTTGACACTTCATTCGTGACACAAGAATTTCGATTCACGATTATTAGCTATATTTTTTTTTTCATTTTCTACTCCTACAAATGTGTATTTTTTATTTCTGAAAATAACATCGCGATAATCGATTACACCATGGGCTACCGGCAGAATACAATAATACCTCCTCTGTACCAAGTGTTGTAAGAGGCGACTGAGATACCGAAATTGACAAATGACCGTCTTACCGATTCACTCCAAATACTGTAGCTCAGGTGTATCATATGTTGTGCGCCAAAGGTCGTGGGTTCGATTCTCACACAGAGCAAATATTTATGTTTGTGTTTGTTCTGTGCCTGGCTGTTAAATATATATTATATTATCTAATATTTGTGATTCCTCTGTTGTCTGGCATCTGCTACACAAGTGCTTTAAGCGACTTACCACGGAGTCAGTTCATTGTATGAAATGTTGTGGAAATTTATTATATTATTATTATTATAACATTATTGTTATGTGTATTTTATTCCATAGGAACCATACTTTTTACAAAAGTAATCTAAGAGCTAATTAAACTGTAAACTAAGCAAACTAAACTAGAGCTTTAGACGCGAAAAAATCGCAGAGCGCAGCTTTCGCGACGGGAATGCTGCTGCCCATTCCCGCCCTGTCCATTTAAACTGCACTGTTTCGGTTGGATATACCGCCGTCTGTCAGTTAAAGCACCTTTGTCGCCTCTTACGACACCTAGTGCAGTGGGAGGTACTATTCTACTCTGCCGGTACCTCACGGCATATCATCTTAACATATCTTAATCTATTGTTATCACAACACATCTCAACTATATTACTACTTATTAATATTTTAAGTAAATAACATATATATGTATCTAAAAAATAAACATCTGACCAAGGGGATACTAAGCCGTTTACCTTTTAACATATTATGAAAAAGCAGTATACTTTTTCAAGTAATCTGTATCCACGTCCTAAAGAAATATTGTCCCAATTTATGGAGCAATAAAAATTAGAAAATACTTTACCGAAAAAGTGGATCGTGAATAAAAGTTTCTCTGTAAATGTTTTTCTTTCTGAAAGCCTGAGATTAAGCTTATGAGGATAAATATCTGTAAAAAAACAAGACAATTATCATCATTGAACTATTCGATTGAATTTGCTTTACCTATTTGAACCTTTTTATATAGAAAAATACGTGTCACTGTGTTTTCCCGGGATGGACTATAAAACTTCAGAACCGATGTTAATGTTTGTTGTGTGTTGCATGTTTTATTTGCTTCTATGTGCAGTTTAATCCAGTGGAAAGTTAGGATAGTTCACATGTGCCTGTGTCCAATCGGGGTAGACTATGGATCTCCACTTGCTACGATCTTGGCCAACCTCTCTCGCTTCCCTTACTCGCATTAGTCACTTCATACCACTCGTTTATTCTTGGTACTTCTGTCCTGGCCATTCTTTAATAACTCTTCGACCTGGTTGATATATGTTTGCCTCGGTCGTCCTATACCAACTCTTCCGATCACTTCCGTTTTATATATTCATGCATTTATATATATCGGTATACAAGATTCTCGACCGTAATTATCTACACATATAAATAAAACTGGAATATGTGATATAAAGTTAACAGCTTATAAAAAGGCAACTTTAATCGTTACGTTAATTAAATAATAATAAAGCATTGTTAATTGGTCCAGTTTTACTGTAAGTTCACTGCTGGAAATAGGCCTCCTAGGGAATGAAAGGGGGAAGTTTGCCCATAATTTCCGCGCTGGGCAAGCGTATTGACAATCACAGAACACAGCTTTCGCAACAGGGATGCTGCTGCTTATCCCTGGCATATGTATTTGAGCTATTTGAACTGAAGGGCTCCTATACGAGAGTGGCTTCAAAAATAAGTTAAAAACATTTTTTTGCTTTCATATTATATACGAGATTACTGACGGTAGTGGGCATTGCTTTTGAAATAATAAATCACATTGGTTGTAAATTTTAATCGTTTTTAAGGTCTCAGATTTTTGACAAATACTTGGATTCTGAAACTTACTCATTTCTTTTATTGATATTTTTATTGAATTATCGTGTTAATAATACAATTACAATTTTATTTTTCGTATATCTATGTAAAATGATGTATCTTTTTTTTATGTAATTTTGTGTATATCATATTGTAATGTATTGTTTGTTTTTTCTACACAAAGTTTATTGTTCTGAAATAAACTGGTACAGGTGGAGGTATTTTTCTACTCTGCCGGTACCTCAGGGCTTTAATTTAAACGGTACGTTTAATTATAATTGTGTTGTACTCGTGATGTATGTGGTGGGTAACCCCGCCCACGGTATACATTACCAGTTAACATGGCTCAAACTGAAAATATATGACACTTGTATTGTAATATTAATAATCTCTTACTAAAAGCAATCGTGAAAGCTAAAGCACCATGGCAACCAAATCCCGAGCGATCTCCATTAGACAGTAAAACCACGATCGTTTCATCGCTTTTACTGCGCGATCTGGCGTGATACGGTAACATCCCAGCAAGATTACGGTCATTCTCCTAATAGACTATTCTATTCGGTTTACGGTTTTCCCGGTGGTAATAGTTTTTTTATTGGAAATGTTTGCCTGGGACCACTTCGTAATTTAACCGTTTTACCGTTCAGGGGAGATTTTTGCATTTACTTATGTTTTGGTTAAGTCCACATGACCTCTTACAAAGGTCGTCTCTTATTGGTATCTCAACTCCACTTATTTCTACCGTCAAATTGCAGTGTTCGTATTGCTGCATTTTAATTTAAATGCTGAGAGAGATTTTGAAATTTACAATCTTCAAGTCTCATTGTTGGTCAAACGCTAGTGATATCTTAGAGGTATTACGAGCGTCTGTAGGCTACGATGATGCTCACCATCACCGGACAGCATGCTTGTTTGTCGACATGGTCTAATAAAGATACAATAAGATTTTCTTGATTACTTGAAACTTGGTATTTCTCTGTAAAGGGTTTTATTTTAACATTGCTTACACATTTATCTTCATATGTAAAAATTCCGTGTCACAGTGTTTGTCGCGTATGAACTTCTAAAATAAGGTAAGGCAAAAAATATTAAAATCGGTTCTGTAAGATTTCGGTATCGTATCGTAAGAGGTGACTGAGGTACCGGAACCGATAGATGGCGGTATATCCACCCCAAACAGTGTAGCACAAACGCGACGAGACGGAATTGAGCAAATTCTATCTCTTGCGAAGCTACCCTCCGCGATTGCCACTGACTGCGTCTGCCTATCGCGGCAACTATGAGCAAATTCCCCCCATTTTTTGGTGACGCCAAAGTCCACCAATAGATATTCTACAGCTGGTATGATGGTGATGAACACATTATCTGAAAGTTGTATTAAAACCGCCATGTATAATATTACGCAGTAAACTGAGCTTGATCCACCGCAAAGAGACAAAATGTTTTGTTACCGAATACGGATTACATGTCACAAAGCAGATGGTTCTATACAATTTCACGTGCTATCTGAACAAATACAAGCAAATTCAGATACGTTGTGTGGAATTAGAGATTGGAAGATACATTGGAAGGCGGACTTTTGGCTTAAGATATAAAGTACCTTTTTGATTGTAAGCATTTCTTATATCAATTTCTTATATGAATGTTTGACATCTGTATTGGGTTCTTTACGAATATACATGCTATATATTTTGTCCACCAATCGGTTACTAGCAGGGAATATTATCATTACAATGTACCAGCGACTTTGTGCGCGAGGGCTATACTATATATCTCATCTCGGTGGAACTATTGTCATTTTTCTGAGAAAAATATAAAAACCAGATTCTAGACAGATCCCACGGGAACATGCTTTCAGGCTTCAATGTAGTCTATGTGGCAACAACATCTATCCATAGATCCATACAAACTTTCTCATTCATAATATTACTAGGATGTAATTTACCCATGCATACACAGACATAATAACTGTGTTTACTTGAATATTTCGCTCGATACAAAATACGAAATATTTTTACTGTTAACGAACACAAATTTTACATTGTGTGAGTCTCATATTTTAAGATTGATAAAACTGTATTAGAAGAGCCCCTCTCTCTGCTTTACATTAATGTAGTAGTAGCTACATAGCTAGGGCACTTATATACTATTCTTACATAGAGTTTAATATAAATAATCTATGTGATAACTGCTTATGTTTCAATATTACAAAGTAGTTTAAAACAATTATGAAACTCCCTCTACACATATACACACTCTATAAATTTGCTGTCGGTTACTAAAAGTTTATATACTAAACTAACATCTAGTTGAAAATTTAAAAATAAGCAACAAGGATACATTTTCATATTCTAAAAGTCTAATATAAGTAATTTTGTATCTTCAAATCTTAAAAAAAATACCATACAAACTGATTAAGATCGATAGAACTGGTGAGTCCAAAATTTGACGTTTATACTCCTTTCTTTCAATTTTCCAGCTTAGGCAAATCAATTCCAATAGTAACATTATATATACATATTAGTATTGTACAGTACTAATACTAAATTTAGGAAAATCAATATTAGTAACCCCTGTTTATGAATTTGGTTGATAGCATAAAATAAATATATTATTTATACTATCTTAACGTATTCGCAAGCTTTCAAAATTACCTAACATGTCACGTAATATTTAAGTTATAAATTTTTAGATTAATCATTTGCTGTATCGAGAATTACAAAATAATAACTACAAAAGCCCCAACAAGTTTCCGGGTAACAAATAGGCAAAGGATCTGCCAAAGTATTTTAATTGAGCCTAAAGAAAACTTTTTAAGCCTGTGTATAGCCTAATAACATTAAATTCAAAATTCACACTTCAACCCACCATTTAATCGTCATCATCATATCAGCAGTTGAACTTCCATTTCCGGTCATAAGCTATAAGAGATAATCGATGTTTCTAACATCGATGACGTCCAAATTGGATATTAGGATTATGATGGGTGACTATTAAGTGTTAAACAATTTGATTTAAACAGCCCGGTAGCTGATTTATACATAGACTCAATATATTATATGAAAAAACCGAATTTCAATCTAAACAGCCAAAATAAACTAAATAGCTGTTTTAGAAAGTTTTATTTAGAGCTGGTCAAAACAACGAAACAGATTATAAAGAAAACACCTCTTTAAGGAATTATTTTTATGAAGTGTGCCCGAAAAATACTGCGTATGTTTATTTTAATTTTTAATTGTATTTTCTATAATAACAAACTCATTATTAAATAGAATACACAGTTATTTCCAACAGTCAAAAAATCGATGTTTTTAGACATATCGATGTTTCTTGTACATCTATACTTTTAATACGATTTTACTATCGATTCAAAAATATCGATTATTCCTAACAGAAGCCGTTTAAATTTTATTATCGATATAAATTATGAAACTTCAGGAGATATTATTATAACCACGGGGACTCATTAGGGGAATTCGTTCAAATCAGTACCCGACGAATAATTTTAATCATTAGGTATTCTGGAGTTATTTTAAAGAGAAACCCAGTAACCTTGTTATTTATAACTTCACTTCATTAAAAGTCAAATAATAGCCAGGCAGCTGAAATAAATGTCTTATAGGCCGACCTTCGGATATGGGCATTCCGCCAATTAGGAGCTATTAAGCGCCAATTCTTGTGGGTGGAATTCATAATTACAAGTCAGGAAGTCCCGGATTTGGGAGCCGTGATTGGTTCACTTGTTTTCATCAATGCCGGTCGATCGAATGCCGACTTACTAAGATATTAATTTAAAATTTTCAAGTTATTTAAACTAAAATTTATATAATGTTGGCATAGATATATAGTACCTATTGTTGTTATTGTTTACACCACACCTCATTTAAAAATTTCTATCACTTTCAGGACAAATACGCGGATGCCACCGCGGAGCGCCGCTTGTTACAAATATAATACTCAAACACATATTTTAAACTCAGGCACCAGGCACAAAACAAGCCAAATGTCTATCACATAAATGTTTCTCCTAGATGGAGATTAAACCCACGACCTTTGGGGCATAAGATAGAAGCGTTACCAAATGTGCGATCGAGCTAAAAATACATACGGAACGGAGTTGCTAAATGCACCTGTATTTTAATACAGACGGAAGTTGGATCTAAACTTCACGCAGTTCTATAACACAATATTTTTTTATCATCATTGTAATACACCATATGATGCACCGGCAGATTAGAATAGTACCTCCCCTTGTACCGCATGTTGTAAAAGGCGACTAAGGTACCAGAACCGACAGATGGCGGTATATCCATCCGATACAGAGTATCTCATGTACACAGGGCGGGGAAGGGCAGCGGCATCATTGTCGCTAAAGCTGTGATCTGCGATTACCAACACGCTTGCCCAGCGCGGCAATTATGGGCAAAATTTCGCCTTTCTTGGGGAGGCCATGTCCAGCAGTGGACTTCAAATGGCTGATGTTATTATATGATGCACGGCTAAACACCATCACTAAAAACAACTCTTTCATGTCGTATCTTCATGTTTTTAGATATCAAATATTCTGTATTATTGAATCAATAGCATTAATTATTACATTCAATTAATTTTAACCTAATTATTAGCCAGGAAGCTAATTATGAGAAAATTGAAAGTAATTAACAACGTTCAAGACCAACAATATACGAGCCTCATAGAAGGGATCTGAAACACTAGCCTTTAAATACTCTACTTACTCACAACTATTTATACGTTTGAAAATTTTAATTTAAATAAATTAATAAATAAAGTATTTATTTTTCTCTCCACAAATGGTAACATGTAATAAAGGCTTATAATATATATAAAGATAAATCACTCGTGGGAGACTGGTGCCCGTGTAGGGTCAGATACCCGTGTTATAGGTCAGCAAATAACACACAGTCACAGTCAAGTTACAGTCAATTTACATTATATTTGTCTGGCTGAACATTAAGAGGCTGTTTTACTACTATATGACAAGTAACTATTTTGTCATGTTCGTGGGGTACTGACAGAGTATAATAGTATCACTCCCAGTACCAGGAGTCGTAAGAGGCGACTGAGGTACCGTTATAAGATATACATCCGAAACAGAGTAGCAGCATTTTCGTCGATAAACTACGCTTGCGATTTAATCCTGCCAGTCCAGCGCGGCAATTATGGGCCAACTTTTCATATTCTTGGGAAAAAAGTGATACAAAACTATGCGGATACACCGAACATATATCGTCATAATACTTGTATGTAAATAAAACACTGTGTAATTAAGGTGTTTGTGCAGTATGTATAAGTAATTGTAATAAAAATAAATATTTTGAAAGTAATAATACATTTTATTATTAACATTTAGCCGTGGGGACCGGCAGAGTAGAACAGTGCCTCCTCTTGTACTAGGTGTCGTGAAAGGCGACTGAGTTACTGGAACCGACAGATGGCGGTATATCGGTCCAAACAAGTGTAACTCAAATGTAACAGAGTGGGAATTGGCTGTAGCATTCCCGCCCCGTAACATTTGAGTTACACTCATTAGCGTGATGGTGCCCAGTGCAGTAATTGAGGGCAAAGTCCCCCTTTCTTAGGTAGGAGTATGTCCAGCAGTGGATGTTCTATGGCTAATGATGATAATGATTAACATTTAGAACTTTTCTATATGAAAGTGGCAATGCTTTCGATCGGCAAACGCAAGGCTGACATGACAAAACATGACATGAAATTTGAAATAAACAAAAGTAATGGGAATTAATCACGAATTTGAAAGAAACAAAAGTCATGGGAATTAATCATCTCTCAGTATTCTCTATACAACGTGATCTCAAAATAATGTAAATCTAGTGAAGTAAAATATATGGCGAGGGGTACCAACACAAAAGAATAGTATACCCCTCTGTACTTGATGAGGTTAATGGTGGGGGGGTATATCCAACCGAAACAGGCATGTCTCATCTATGATAGTAGAAGAGCTATCATCATTATCACAGTCGACGTGTGCTGATGCTATTTTAGTATAATGTACAAATAGATGCGTATCAAACAAATCATATATTTGTTGATGACAGGTACCGGCCTTGATTCGGAAATTAAAGCAACCCCTATGAAAATATGACAGTACTTGAAACGCCATTTTCAATAAAGCTTACTACACAGTAACTTTTATGTTTCCAACTGGAGATATTTATTTTTATATTCCAACTAACAGCAAACATATGACGGTCAGAAATTCAATTGGCGTAATAGACATATAGGCAAAAATGTTTGTATTTATTTATTTCAGATTTTTGTTGATAGTTTCAAGTAAAAGAGGATTCAATTTAAATAAATATTTGGGAAAAGAGCTTTAACATAATTCAAAATAACTTTTTTAATTATAAAGTTAATTGTTTTTTTTTTCTTTGTTGTTCTTCCATATTTCATTTATTTAAGGGATCATAAAGGATATTTTGCTATTATTCAGCAACACACATACGAGGTAGACCTCATTCAAAGGTCGTCTGCATTGGTACCTCACTCACCTATTTGTCCGGCAAAAAGCAGTATTCACATTACTGTGTTCCGGTTTAAAAGGTGAGAGAGGCAGCGAAATCACTGGTTAATGTGACATGATATCAATTCACAAGGTTAGCAAGGCGTTAGTGATATCCTTGTGATAATATAAGTGTCTATAAGCTGCAATGACACTATCACGCGAACTGTAAGCTTGTTTGTCCACCTGGTTAAATAAAAAGAAAATAAAACGTACATTAGAAAGTCTTGTGCTGAATCTAAAGTAAGTTCGATCCCAACCCAGAGCAAATATATATATATATATATATAATATAATATTTGTATTTATTCTGTATCTAGGTGTTAAATATATCTATTTAAGTAGTTTTTCTTGTAATTTCTCTGTTGTTTAATGACTTATCACGGAATCGGTTTAATGTTTATACATTGACCTGATTTCGTGATAAGGGAAAAAAAACAAATGCACAAAGCGATAGACCAAACAATGTAAATAAGAATCATAATATCGCTAACGATATCAAACGCTAAGTTTAGCAAGTTAGTAATTAATTTTACAATAAATTAAGTAAGAACATGGTAATATCCACATTACCATGTTCAAAAACAATGCTTGGACTAAGATACTGGTTGAAAGAAGAAAATTCTTGATAAATTACCATATACTTTTCTTGTATATTGGATTGGACAATTATTTAAGTTTATAGATATGCCTTAGAATTGAACCCAAATTATAATTATACTCAAATAAAATTAGATTCAACACCGAAGTATTCCCAAAACGTGTCAATGTACAGGTACCAAGCAACAGGACAACGAACTGTAATAGTGTCAATGAAGCTAAAAATTAATACCTTGAGGTCGTCGTACATTTAACACAAATCATTAAATTAGGCTATAACTGAAATTGAAACAAGCTATTGCCAAAGCGTACATCGACCGCATGTCTCCATCTTCATTCATCTGTTAACGAGAACAAATACATTTAAACCTGTGAATTTCTTGTTATTCCTTGAACAAGTCTATATCACTCCCTGACAATACTGTGCTGTGTAAACTGAGTAAAACTTGGTCCCTATTCATCACCATCATACCAGCCATTCAAAGTCTACTGTTGAATATAGGCCTCCCCAAGATAGGGGGATTATTGCCCATAATTGCCGCGTCGGGCAAGCGTGATGGAAACACAAATATCATCACATAAATTTTTATCTTGGATGTGGATTGAACCCACGACCTTGGCGTATAAGAACGAATCACTACCATCTGCGCCATTAGGCCCGTAAAATTACTGGGTAATGTGACATATCTTCAAGTCATAAGATTGACGACGCGCCAATATATCTTTGTGATATTACAAGCGTCTCTAGGTTGTTGGGACGTTTACTATCAAGTGGACTGGAAGCTTCTTGGTGAAACAATTTTAATAAAAAAAGGCATCTCTTGGGGAGGCTTATATCCAGAGTGGACGTTCTACGGCTAATATAGTGATGAATCACATTGAGCAGTTGCGCGTTGTACAAAAAAGAAAAAAATATTGCTTTCCTATTACTCTTCATTTGGGGCCATTTAATAATAATATTGCACAAACTATTTGTATCCTCATATCTCTGCTTCATATTGAGAAATTTTCCACCATTTCCTAACGTCAGACGGTAATCGGACATTGACCTCTATTAAGTTGATTTCTTAAATCAGGATGTGGGGTTCGTGCACCCGGGGTCACAGTTTTATCGGTTGTCAAGTCGAGATTTGGAGCAATATAATACCAATTTATTTTATATGAATAAACTAGCTAACCCAAAAGAGGTTGTACTATCTTAACAATACTTATGTGTTTGTCATATAAAAACTATTGCAACTATAAATTGAAATATAAACTATCCTATCTCTCAAGTTAGATCAAACGTTACGCAGTAAGCAAAATATATTAAAATCGGCTCAGTATTTTAGAGTTTCATATTGGACAAATCTCGTGGCATGAAACTTTGGCGAGAAACGAGGAACATAAAATTAAATATTGTCTACACTTTTATTTGGGTATTACCCAAAATGTGTCAAAATGGGCACGACTGGCTGTTCATAGAGGTGTGTTGGATCCAACACTGATATGTGGTAGTGAATGATGGGTATGGCAGAAGAAGCACGCGAGTAGAATAAATGCCGTTGAAATGAGAGCACTTCGAAGTATGGTGTGAGATTGAGAGATAGATTAAATAATAGTGTAAACAACCGAGATTGGTCAATCACTGGGGGCCAATGCTGCTTTATGATTACTAAGTTAGATGAGCTACAATTGGAATATCTGCGACATCTACTATACTCCCTGAAGCTTGCTTGGACATCTTACCAGAAAAAAAATAAACTCGGCATCCGAGTCCAAACCGCCTTTTTAAGAGTTTATTGATTCTTGCCCCTATGGTTTTTTTAGTAAAAGCATCAATGAACTACCTACGAAGTGGCAAAAGTGCGTAGATAACAACTGTGCATACTTTAATTAATTAAATATATTTAAAAAAAAATTATATCCCGTACAAAACGTCAATTTCATATGTAAAGACATAATATTAAGTTACCTACTGATCTATAATACGGCTTTAATAACTCGAGGCCCGTAAAATCTTTTAATTAACGAGAGGACTACTACAGAGTTGGATCTCTAGGAAGCTAAACTCGAACTATTAATTTTCCTTTTGCTCATAGCATCGGTTTTATAGGATTAGACGGGGTACCGGCAGATTAGAATGATACCTCACTTTACACCAGGTGTCGTAGAAGGCACCGTAAAAGCATAACTCAAATGAAACAAGGCGGATATGTCGCAAAGTTATTTATGTAAATGAAATATCAAAACCTAATTTAAATTACTTGCAGTAATGTTTGTAAAATAATTATAAGAATCATTTACTCATACATATCCAACTTATTATGTAGTTTTTAAATCCATTAGTAGTATTAAGTTACATTCAGTTAATTAGTAAACGCCTAATCGAATCCTAAAGTTCAGATTACGGAATATTGACCTCTGGATGACTACTGTTTCTCATAAAAGTATATCTATATATCAATTATCACATTGATCACAATCTAATACCACCGATATTCTACGATAAGCCCATTGTATTGGAATCAGATTCAAGTTTGCAAACTCCACCTGATCGCGCTGAAGGCCGCGGTAAGTTTTCCTGTTTTACCAAGGGCTAAATTAAACGATTACAATAAATCCAATCTTGGACGGCAAGAAAATTTCTTGGAAAAGGTTCAACTATTTACAGCCTTAATATGCCTACTACTTTAGTGCCTCGTTTAGTGACAAAATTACGTCCTAGGTAGATTTATTGTGAAATTGTACATGTACACCACCTTATGTTACATAATATAATAATAGTGTGGTACTTGACACTACCAGGGTGAAACATACTTATAACTAATAAAATTGAACTTAAAACTAGCAAATTGCACATGCATTTGACCTATATGCAATTTCCGTGCATTATTTTATTTTTCTTACAAGAATTCGTTTACAGTGTAGTATGATTTTTTGATGAAGTATACTTTTGAATATATTGATATTGCTTTCAATTTCATTTCATTTCTTTATCCGAACCATAACCACGACTGAATAAAATTTTGAAAGAATGATTTAGAGGCTATGGTGGCCTGAATTAGGTACCTCCCTCTAACCTATTTCTACCACTATATAGCAGAGTTTGCATTACTGTGTCCCGGTGAAGGGTGGGAGAGGCAGTGAAATTACTGATTAATGTGATATAATATCTTCATGTCACAAGATTATCACCGCGCTAGTGATATCCTTGTAATATTACGAATGTCTATACGCTGCGGTGACGCTTACTATCACGCGGACTGTATTTTGTTAGTCGACCCGGGCTATAGGGAAAAAATATATATACATTAACCCAATCCTTTGAAATCAACTATTCGCGTATAAAGTGAAACTAGCAGCGCTCCGCGGCTCTACCCCTTTGATTGATCCTAGCGTGTAGTCATATAAACTTATTCAAACTAAAAAAATAGCCGATGGTTGGATGACTAGTATAATTAATTCAGAAATCGCCACAATATAAATGAAACACACATAAACTTCAATACTGAAGTTTGTGTGTGTAACCATTACAGGTCTTGGATTGGATGACCTTCGATAGCCTATACACACTTTTCAGATTAATTAGACCTTTATCGATAGTTTAGCATGTTTTCGTCGAGTTCTGGATAGAAACTTGAAACTTTGTTTCAAGCTCCAGGCGTCAGTTCTAAACCTTTCCACCCGATTGCTCACTTACACTAAAACTACGGTTAAAGCTATCAATTCAACAGGCCTTTATCCAGTACACACGGCCGAAAATCATCTATCCAAATCGAATCTGTCTAAAATGTTTGATCGTTTTTAAATCTACTACAATATAGATGGGAATGCGAAAATACACAATTAAAAACTTAAAATAATTAAAAATTTCTGAAAGTCAATCTTGAAAATGTTGGAATAGAAATGTAAAAAGTTATATAAGCCGTTTTAATGTCGTTAAAAAGTAGTTTTACAATATTGTTTTCTATTTTAATCTATATTTTTGATTTTTTCCGTTCCTCTTTTAATGTTCTTGTTTTACTATTGCCACCTCTTTTAATTTCTTTATCATTACCAGCCATTGAAATTCCATTGCTGGACATAAGCCTCTGCAAAAAAAGGAGGTTTTTTGCCCTTAATTTCCGCGCTGGGCAAGCGTGTTGGAAATCGCAGAGCGTAGCTATCGCGACGTAGATGCTGCTGACCATCCCCGCCCTGTGCATTTGAGCTGCACATTTTCGGATGGATATATACCCCCATCTGTCGGTTATGGTACCTTAGTCGTCTCTTACGACACCTGGTGCAGTGGGAAGTACTATTCTGCCGGTACCTCACGGCACATTTAATTTCTTACCTTTGTTATTTATACCGGCTACATTATTTGTGTTATCTTTCGACCTGGCCAGGCTTTCAATGAACTACATTTTCCTATTTCTTGATATTATTTCTTTACATACTTATTTATTAGCGTACATCATCTCTCCTTTAGAAAAGAGGCATGGGTAGCTGGTTCTGCCGGTAAGAAATGGTGATCAAGAAAGCCCCTTTCTATTTCGCCAGATCTGACACCTGGAATGTTTAGTAGGGTATATTACTCAGCAAGGCCGAGGGAGAGCGTCCACTCACATCATTGCATCTGACAGAATACGTGTGACGTGATAAATAGATATAAACCCTAGTTGAAAAGGAAAGTGCCGTAGCTGAATTTACAGGTTAATTAATTTTGTGGATGGTAAACATACCTGCTACATAAATGGGGTCCAAACCAGATGTTTGTATTGAAAACAAGTACATCTCTAAACCGAATCGAAAGACCTCAATTGTGTTTGGGTCAAAAGAAATCTTGAATATGTTCTTTTATAAAAAGAGTCCTCGAATTAGAATACACCCCTGTATTATATTGAGTTCGATAATTCGTTCAGTCGACTTAATTGTAGTGTTTTTAGGCGTATTCAATTTTACTTATTTAAATGTGGAATACAATATACCAAAATGTAGAAGCAATATAAGTCATTATAAAATTGATTATATCGATCAATTGTAATAATATTAACCGCTTCAAAGCGTCACAGCCTATAAAAATTGTAAAGCATCATTATTCAAAAGCTGTGATACTGCAGTGAACAATTGAATTGAGCAAAAAGGCAAAATGTCTCAAGAACGGTCGACGAAGATCAAAAAGGAGGGTTAATTAGAAAGGGACCCTGAGGTTTTATGCTTATTTGCATTTTGAGGTTACATTTTCGATGCGGTCGATACAGCGACACAGCGTATTTTATTTGATGAAAATTTTATAATATTATAAATTGTAATTTTATTCTATTGTCACTCTGGAAATGAATAAAAAGTGTTATAAAGAAAGATTAAGGCTACTTTATTTTTTTACTTACTTCGAAATACCTCTTAAGTGAGTGGACGTCTTACAGCTTATAGTAGTATATATACACTCATTTGCAAAAAAAATTCGTTTGATGCTCGTTTTTACAGAAAACCACTCTTTATCCTACATTTTTGGTGCGAAGTTCCAAAAGATAATATCGGTTTTCATAACTTTTAGTTAATTTTTATGAATTTATTTCGTATTCTTATTTGTCAAAGCTTCATTTATTGCTGTTTAGCTGTCTCAATAATGTTAGAGACGGTGGTAAAAGCTACCAAAATCATTGCTCCGCTCGAAAAATGTTGCAGCCAATGCTTCGTGGCTCAGAGGCTAAGTGTGAGTCGCTCGACGGTTCAAAGGACCTGGCAGCGGTATCAAGACACCGGTTCCGTCGAGAGAAGGCCTGGTTCTGGAAGAAAACCATGTACCACGGGATGATCGTTTTTTGGGAGTTGAACGTTGATAAATCGCAAGTCTTCGTATGTGGACCTTAAGAACAACCTCGAAGAAGTAAGAAATGTGCATATTAGTCTATGGACGTATAAAAATAAAAACTAAGTCATCGCCCGGCCCGCGGCCCTCTTTTACTTCGTGAGCACAGAGTTGCCAGGCTTAGGTTTGCTCGAAATTGTGAGTCATGGACTCAAGAAGACTGGAATAGGCTATTTTTCTCCGATGAAGCCAGGATATCTCTGTTTGGTGAAGATCGACGTCGGCGAATGCTACGAAGACGAGGAGAACGCTTTGTAGAGGTTTGTTTTGAAGAAATCACACCTTATCGTGGGGGCTCTGTTATGTTTTGGGCGGGAATCAAGTCAATGGATCCCACAGAGTTAGTCTTCATTGAAAACGGCTCACTGACTGGACATCGATACATAACGGAAGTTCTAATTCCTCATGCACAACCCGCATTGGCCGCTTTAGGCGAAGACTCAGTTTTTATGGACGACAACGCTCGCGCCCACCGGTCTGGCGATGTGGAAGCGTATGTGCAAGAGGTCGGCATTCGCCGTTTGGATTGGCTAACTCGAAGCCCCGACCTCAATTCTATAGAGCATGTGTGGGACGTTCTGAAACGACGTGTGAGATCAGTACAACCGGCTACGCAGACCATCAGAGAGCTGAAGAATATGATTACAGCGAAGTGGGAACGTATTCCGCAAGCAAGTATCCGGGATATCCTCGCTAGCGTACCCAGATGAATTCAAGCTGTGATTTTAGCTAGAGGGGATCACACTCGATATAAATCACTTATCTGATTTTACTTTATTAAAGAAAAAACTAATAAAAATCTTTGTTAACTTTTACTTCACGAGCATATAATAAATAAATTCCCACAACATCTCATACCAGACTGCGTAATAAGTCGTAAAAAATTTGTGTTACCGACATCAGACAACAGAGGAAACACAAGTTTTCTACTTAAATACATATATTTAACACCCAGACACAGGACAAACACTAATATTTATCCTGGTTGAGAATCGAACCCACGAAATTTGGCGCACATTATACGATCAACTACCATCTGCACCATTGGGCTTGTCTTTAGATTATAAACTTGCTTGACTTAATATCGAGCCACAATTGACTTCTGAGAGACAAATACGAAAAATTATAATAAATTAAATTAGTATATTTGATGTTCAAACGACAATCGAATTCGAAAGATGACGTATTTGTTGGGTCTTCTGCATTGGTATATCACTCTCACCTAATTCTACCACCAAATAACAGAGTCTGCATAGCTATATTCCGGATTGAAGGGTAGCAGGCGCAGCGTAATGTGTCATAATAAGATCAAGTCACATTATGATGAAGATAACAAGAATGATAACGCGCTAGTGATATCCTTGTGTGATAATACGTGCGTCTATACACTGCAGTGACGATTTCTATCATGCGTACTGTTTCATGTGCTTGTTTGTCAAACAAGCTTAAAAAATTGCACTAAATATAGTGTCAGAAAGGACTTAATACAACAAATGTATTGAACATTTTGCAGTATGCTTAGCGATTTTCTTTTTTTTTGTTTGCTAAACAAATTAGAATTCATAGAAAAATATCGGGCGTTAAATGTTTTCTGAGATAATCAATTAGGATTGGAATCGCGGCTTGTTTATTAACCGATTAAACTCACCATTATTCGGCCTATCAAGTCTCGAATCCCTGGATGTTACTAATTATAATGTTAATTTATGCTAGCCGCCGATTTAAGATGCTAGATTATTATTTATTAGATATTATATAGATATTAGATGAAGACATTCTCTGCTTTATTATTTAAGCTTATACAGTAACAACTGCCTATTAAATAACAGTTATAATTTGATAAAAACTTTTTCATGTTGCTTTAGAAATAAATACAGATTTTATTTGTGAAGTGTCGGAAGATGATTATAGTACATACCTTCCTCCGTAGATGTAATAGGTGACTGCGCTAAAGGTACCGACAGATTTTAGCGGTGTTTTATGCATTTTGCAATTGCCACAACACCAGCAAAGAGCAGCAGCCATGCGTTCACAACTCCTGAAAATTCGATATCGTGGATAACTCTTAGTACTAATAAATAATTTATTGAGGTCGTTAGATATGACAATTGAAAGACGGTCCTATTAAATACAGATAGTGATCAGGATTACAAAAACACAAAACAATTAAATAGATAAAATAAATTCCCACAACATATTATACATTGACCTGATATTATCATAAGTCGCTTAAAGCACTTGTTTTGTTGTTTGTTACGGACATCAGACAACAGAGGAATCACAAATAAACTACTTAAATACATATATCAAATACTGAGACACAGAACAATAATAAATAATATCATATAAATATTTGTCCTGGGTGGGGATCGTACCCACGATCTTTGGCGCACAAGACAGGACACAGGTGTGTTGTGTGTTTTTGTGATTTTGTGATCCATCCATGTGTGCCATCGGGGCCATCAAATTCAGGATTTCCCGATGGTTGACTGGTAGATAATTTTAATAGGCGTTAAGTCCAACATGTGTTAATTATATTTTAATGTGCAAATTGTTAAATAAATAAATAAAAGCAATAGAACGACAGCTACAATGATTACACAGTACACATATCGCTAGTGTACATACAATGCCGTGTATTTAATAAAAAAAATAAATTCCACAACATCCTATCTGGCTCCGAGATAAATTACTTAAATCACTTTTGTTACGTACCTACACTAGATAACAATGCAATCTCAAATTTAATACTTAAATACACTATTAACATCCAGACGCAGAACAAACACAATTATTCGTCATATAAGTCCTAGTTGGGGATCGATGCCACGACCCTATTATATTTGTGACGACGAGATATTATATTTGTAATTCCTCTGCTGTCTAATGTCCGTAATACAAGTGCTTTAAGCAACTTATATCCGAGTCACGTTAATGTATGTGATGTGTGATTTTATTACTACGAGTCAAATTACGAGGATTAACTTTGAAAACAGCGTAGAGATGTAAATTGAGCGACAATTACCAGTTCCAGTCCATAAGATCTATTTTGTTAGAGATTATGTCAAACTTTAAACTGTTTGTATTTTCCCTCATCCACTTTAGCTAAGGCAGTTTTCTCTTCTCGGATTAAGGGCACCACAGATGATGTCACTTCTGATTGGCGGGCTGGTATTCAATTATGCATCTTAATTTAGAAATAGTAAAATACATATTTCGCTAAAGATTTTTGATAAAAGTCTGACTACTTCAGGTATAAAGAAATATAACTAGCAGTTGGAAATAAATGAGATTATTATTAACAAGCACGTAAGAAAGGGACATCATAACAAAAATTTAATTGTTAGTAGAAACTGCTGCTGATGCATGCCTTATATTAACGATATTTGTAAAAATCTCTAGAAAAGATCTCCTCTAATAGCATGCCCTACAGTGGTCGGACTGTAGTTGGTATATTATTTAATCTTCAATTCAGGTAGCCAATTTTTATTGAACGCTCAAGAGTATTTATATTATTTCGTCGAAATATACTCTAAAATTTAAAAGACTCGTCCTGCGTTGAGTACCTAGAATCCTCTAAGTACTAAAGACAACGTTTACAATATTATTTATTTAGGTAGATTTAGTAGAAGCCGAATAAGTTTAATTCACTTCTAAATGTACAAGGAATCTTAAGTAAGGATTACATTTTGTACATCATATTTACATGGCGTTATGTAAATATAATGTAAGAGACCAAATTGAACATTTAGAATACTTTAAAAGACGGGCCTAATGTTAGAAACGGATAAAATATAATATTATTTAATATAAAAATAATATATATTATTTTTATATTTTAATATTATTTTTATAATTTGGCTATAAAAAATAATAAATTCACTCACACATCTCATACGTTAACCGGACTCCAAGATAAGTCACTTAAAGCAATGTCTTCAAGATATAAGGTAACTGAGAGATTACAAATAAAATACTTAAATACATATAAAAAACACCCAGACAGAGGACAAATACAAATATTCATTATTTAAATATTTGTTCTGCGTCGGGATCGAACCCACGACCTACGGCGAACGAAAAAGGATTAGTACTATATGCGCCCTTAGGTCCATCGTAATAATGAATGCTTCTGTACCTTAAATTTCCATAATACTTATTCTAGGTTATCCATTTAAATAGTTACAAGCCTAAATTACAGTATGTTTTTCCGTCTTTCCAGGTCTAATCACACCATAAGCTGGTCACAGTGCAAATAGCCTAAGAAAACAATATGGATATAAACGACAAAGTCTCCGGTCCCGGGGGGGTCGCCCAGAAGAACTGGACCCACCCGGACAATGTTGACAATCTCCCGGAAGATATGCAGTTCAACCATGGCCACGTGGTCACAATTACTATATACAGCGTGCTGATGCTAATATCCGCTACTGGCAACATCACGCTGCTGTCGCAACTGATACGACGCCGGCGGGCGGGGCGCGCCAGCCGCTTGGACATCTTGCTGATGCATTTAGCCATCGCCGATCTGTCGGTAAGCATCATATACAGGGCCCGAGTAGATGGGGTTAACAGAGAAACAACGGGTTCTCTGTCAAGGCTATTGGGTACTGCGTGCTCAGAGACGAGCCCGAACGCGTGGCATCAGTTTTTGCCAAAGTTCTGTCATGCACTGAAATTTAAGAAGTTTTCGCAGTGACTTATATGTAGTTAGCTATAAAGGTCACCCCTTTTTTGGATTAAATATATAATTTCTTGTATACCTTCATCATTTTTAATTTCTATTCTGTTTTTGTATGAGCATTTATGGAGGATTGCAATCTCATCATTTATTTGTAATCCATTATTTGATTTTGACCGCTAGTAGGTTTATACACCCCTAAATAAATAAAAATATGTAGACGTAGATATATACAGGTCGTCTATATTGGTACATCTGTATTCTGGTTTGAAGGGTGAAAGAGGCAATATAATTACTGGGTAATGTTATATAATATCCTCAAACCACAGGTTTTGCAACGCCGAATAGATATCCTTGTGATAATAAGAGCGTTTAAACGCTGTGGTGATTATCGCCTCATTATCACGTGGACCGTATGATTGTTTGTAAACTTAGTTATATAAAAAAATATATACTCCATAAACACGTAGTGCTTTTAGTCGTGCGAGGACTTAGATGGTACCACTAGTAATATGCTTATATCACGTACCAAAAAATGCAGACATGTTAAAAACTTCAAGCGACTTTCCAGAAAAATATAAAGTTATAAAACTGCCTACTTACATAAGATAATTTATTTTTTCGCCGAAACCCCATAAAGAAGGCTCGATTCTTTTCATCACTTGCTTTTATTTGGTTTTTCGTTTGAATCTTAGATACGATTATAAAAAATAATGTAAGTAATTTATATTATTTCTTAAAAGGTAGAGTTTGTTCATAACAACAAGTCATGGGTTTTTTTTAATGAGTTGATAGTCTAGGTGTCGTACTATATATACTCTGAAATGAAATGGAAAACGATGATTTCTTTTCCTGAGCAGAAACAATAATGAAATAAGTATCTAAAAGTTTTTTTATACGTTAATAGACGCTGCTACTTCTTTCGTTTTTTATATTTATTATCTTAATAGCCGTGAGGAACTGGCAGAGAAGAATAGTACCTCCCCTGCATCAGGTGTCGTAAGAGGCGACTAAGGTACCAGAACCGACAAATGGCGGTATATCCATCCGACACAGTGCAGCTCAAATGCACAGGGCGGGATGGGCAGCAGCATCCCCGTCGCGGGAGCTGCGCTCTGCGATTGTCGATACACTTGCCCAGCGCGGCAATTATGGGCAAAATTCCCCCTTTCTTGGGGTGGCCTATGCCCAGCAGTGAGCTTTTAATGGCTGAAATAATAATTATCGTAGTTTAATACATTTTTTTAACTATCGTCACCGTCACGAGCCTATTCCCGAAACTAGTGATGCCCAAGAATTTATAGTCTATTCTTATATTATTACTGATATATACGCTTCTATCGCAAACTGTATGCTTGTATGTCGATATGGTCAAAGATAAAAGAAGAAGAAAAAATACTATACCTATCTAGTAAGCCAAGCGTCGTGAGTTTGCCCTTTGGGACCAGGGTGTGTAAATTTATTATAAATTATATATAATATTGATTTACGTAATAAACAATATCAATCAAGTATTATATTTTTAATATTAATTTACTAAGATGACGAGAATATAATTCACTTTTTTAGACAAGAAAAAATTAGTAAACACTACACAGATGGATTACAAGAAATGAGCATTCGACTATCTTGCTCTATAATTATACACATGTCTGATATTTAAAGGTGAAACTTTATATGGAGTCACCTTGGTAAATGAAACATTAGCAGTTGAAAATTATTCATTCAGGCGTCTTAATAATTTCACTTTGTCGTTGATTCTTGTGATTTTGAAGATTTAAGTATAAATAAGGTTGGATAAGGCCTCACACGAAGGTCGTCTGCAGTGGTACCTTCTTTTACCTATTTTAACCTAATAGCAGTCGTCGCATGTTCGCTATGTTCCAATTTTAAGAGAGAGACAGTAAAATTATTGGGTAATGTGATCGTCAAGTCATTAGGTTGGCAACGCTAGTGATATTCTTGTGATATCACTAGCGTCTATAGACTGCGGTGAAGCTTACTATCATACGGACCATATACTTGCCGATCTGGTCTCATTAAAAAAAGGTCGTCGTAGGAACCTCACTTTCATCTATACATCTATGACTGATTTGTTAGTGTTCATATCTCATGTACGTGTGCATTTGGTAGTGTTCAAAGGACACCTCTGTTGTCCGTAAAACAAGTGATTTTAGCTAATTATTATGGAATCACGGCAATATTATTGATTGTATCGATTGTGTGCGAATTTATTATATTTCTTACCTTGAATAGTAGTGCTTGCATTACTTTGTTTTCAAAAAGATTTCTCTATTGAATTTATCGTTAGGCACATCCGATTTTCAAATATTCTATGTGTATTTCGGAAAAAAATTAAAGAAGAGCCAAGCCAGAATTACCTAGAAAAAACGAGCGTGTATAAAAGTAATGCTGGTAAGGGAAGCGAGAGAGGTATGCCAAAATTGTAACAAGTAGAGATACATAATCTATGTCTATCCCGATGGGATATAGATTATTAGAGATTTACAAAAGGATTGGTTACAGGACCTTGTCTAGTTTCTTCTACGAAAAACGCCTTGCTGGCTACATCAGAACTTCCACACGGAGAGGTTCCTTATCAAGCCCGCACAGCAGAATTTCAGCAACGCTGTTTTAGAAGGATATAGTGACTTCCACCATCCATCAGTTCTGATACCTAAGACGTAACTATCAATACTTGGTACCGATGGAAGTACTATTATACGCTATTAGTAGCCTGCGACCTTTCAAACAATTAACAACATGTACCGACTACAAATTGAACCTCGGTTCTCTATGTATGTTAGTTGAATGGATTTACTGGTATCTTTCGCTGTCTTGTTCGAAATATATGAAACACTTGTGTTACGAATATCAGACATTAAAAGCATCACAATTATACTACTTAAACACATATATTTTACAATCAAACACAGAACAAACATAAATATCATCGTATAAATATTTGTCCTGGGTGGTGGTGGTGGAACGACCTTTGGCGCACAAGACCGGGTCACTACCAGATGGTAGTGGCACGTGGGTCTAAGAGAATCCATAAACAACATAGAAGGACAGGTTTTAAAAAGATCGTATCGCAAACGATTACAGAGGAAAATAAGATTTACTTTTAGCTTTATGAGAGTTGAAAGAGGCTTCCCAGGCGGCAAAGGCATTATTTTGTAAATATTAAATCCGATCGGGGCGCGCCTGTCTCGCCTTATCTAATACCGCAAATTGCTTTTATATCAATTTCACTTGGTAGGGCTGCCGCGGGCGCGTCCCCTAACCGGAAGTGAAGGATACACAAACAAATTTTGACTTGATGTCTCGTCACATCACTATAACAGCTGCAGAAAATTCACTGCTGGACATAGGTCTCCACAAGAAAGGAGAATTTTGTCTATAATTGTCGCGCTGGGCAGGCGTCGTAGCCACCGAAGACAGAAGCCCAGCGGTGGTAATACAGATACCTTGACTATATTTTTGCTACACCTTTTCGGATGGATATACAGTCAATAATCAGTTCTGGTACCTCTCTCGCCTCTGGTACAAGAAGAGGTACTTTTCAACTCTGCCGGTACCCCATAGTCAAATAACTAGCCTAGTATGTTATAAATATCAAGCAGGCACGTCTTCGTTGAACGTGCACATGCAAATTAGTAACTTATTTAGAGTTGGATATCAAATAAAAATATGACAGATTTCTTTAGGTCCGTCTGTCGCCTTGTGTATTGATAATTAATTAATAGAAAATGCTCTATTACTGCTAGTATCTTGTTTTATTGTACGTGAATTAGTAGGATAACTAACCAATGAGGGGCACACGCGAATTCGTCTACATATATTATATTAATAAAATAACACTTTCAACGGCTTTAAACCTTGGTTTATTTAATAAATAACAACATTTTAATTTATATTTAAAGGTAAATAACGAATACGCTTAAAACGAAGATACATGCCTTTATCTGTTTTTACATTTCTTTGACCTTAGAAATTATTCATTAATAAACAGTTTCAGGTCCATCATATTAATTTACTAAAATAAAAATAAATAGTCCTTTTTAATCAGTTTATATCCACAATTTTTTTACACGATTTTTTTTATTTGAATCTTATGCTATTCAGCGGATTATATAACGAAAACAAATAGAAATATAAAGATTTCTTTTGTTTTACTTACAAAACCTTTTTAATATACGTATAGTTGGAATACAAATACAAAAATGGACAGTGTTCAATTTAATCAAATTCCGTGAATGTGTCGTATCCGAAAGAGATCAGCCCTAACCGCTGACCTTTTTTAATGGTCATCTGATATCAGAAGTATATATTTTAGAGCACTTATACCGAATAAAGTGACAAACCAATCACAAAAAATTGTTATCCCATAACGTATTCGGATATTCGCTACATCCATGACCGAACAGCCCTATAATTGGGTATGCAAATGAACGCCAACCCTTTTAAAGCGACATGGCGACAGGCTAAAACCGGTCAATGGAAGTTGAACTCGCGTAGGAAATGTTTTTTTTATATAATAACTTACACAACATCTCATACATTGATCCGAGATAAGAAGCTTAGAGCACTTGTATTATAGATATCAGGCAACAGAGGAATTACAAATATGATACTAAACTTTAAAGGGCCCGATGTCGCAGATGGTAGTGATTCTATTGTGTGCCAAAGGTCGTCGTAGACAAATATTTATATAATGATATTTATGTTTGTTCTATGTTAGGGTATTAAATGTATGTATTAAGTATTATATTTGATGCCACTGTTTTTGATGCTTTAAGCGACTCATCATGAAGATATCAGAGAGTATGAAATGTTGTGTGATTTATAAAGAAATACATACACATAACACCCAGATTTAGAACAAACATAAATGTTCATAACATAACTGTTTGCTCTGACGCATTACCATTTTTTTGTCATAATCATCATCATGATAGCGGTAAAAAGTAAAATTAAATTTGTCGTAAGTTCGACTACACTCGACTCATATTGATGAATATTTTTATTTGTGTGTTTGTTCATTCTTTCATTGTGTCTTGGTGTTAAATATGTATATATAAGTGTTATATTGGTGATTCATCTATTGTCTAAGTGCTTTAAGTGTCAGGCGAGTCAGGTCAGTGTATGAGATGTCAGGGTTTTAAGTGCAAGCAATTCGAACCTCGATACACAATAAAGTTAATAAGAAAAGTGACCTTATAAGATAACCCTATTTGGTAACCAGGCAAACTAGTTGGTAACTAGTTGATAACCAGGTTAAGCCTCAGCTACTGGTGCCTTTTTTTGATTGGCTAAATTCATTGCAAGTTTTTCATTGCAGAACACTACAGATACTGCTATAGAGAGATGTACACCACACCAGCCATTGGAAGTCCACTGGACATAAGCCTCTTAAAGAAAGGAGGTTTTTTGCCCATAATTGCTGCGCTAGGCAAGCGTGTTGGCAGTCGCAGAGCGGAGCTATCACGAAGGGGATGCTGCTGCCCCGTGCTGTGCTGTGCACTGTTTCGAATGGATATACCGCCATCTGTCGGTTTTGGTACCTTAGCCGCCTCTTACGACACCTGGTGCAGTGGGAGGTACTATTCTATTCTGCTGGTATCTCACGGCACGATTTATATATCTGACCTCATTTCGTATGAGGTGGTCTGCATTGGTACCTCACTCTCACCATTTCTTCCGCCGAGCAGCAATGTTTGCAGTGTTCCGGTTTAAAGAGTGAGACAGGCAGTGAAATAACTGGGCAATGTGACAAATTATTGTCAAGTCACGAGCCTCTTTAGGCTGCAATTGTTGCTGCATTAAGCACCATTAATATATCTTGCGGCGAATACTTGATAGTCGACTCTAGTCGTAAAAAAAAGTATAGATTATTAAAACTATTAAAGCATAAAACCTTATGCACCCAGAGAAGAGGTAAGTTGTAATAATTTTAAATAAGTAATATTTTTATATGATAACAATATATCCCAAAAAATTATTATGCCAGCATAAGGTGTAAGCCAAAAACAACTATGGTTGAAAAATAGTAAAGAAAAAATATGCCAAAGTAAAGTAGGACACGAACCCTTGTCTCCCATAGAGTACACTACAAGTTTTGTTTACGACGTTCACCCATCACCAACCTTACCGTTACATCTGAAGCCGCTATCCATTTGGAAAAGTAAAGTAGGACAGTAAAAGTTAGGCAAAAATAAATCTTTCTATTTACACTCTTCCCGAGGAGGTGCTGGAGCTGTATGACTCGCTCATGGATGTGAAAGTAGGACAAACCTTGTTTTGTTTATGACGTTCACTCATCGCCAACCGTAACGGTTGCATATGAAGGAGCCACTGTCTCTAAAGAAAAGTAAAATAGGACAGTAAAATTTAGGCAAAAAAGTGTACTTTCTATTTACACCTGAAACTATAAATTGTTATTAATAGTCTGAATTCAAAAATATATGTTTGTTAGGATTTCATAAATTGGGTGAAATTTGGTATGTACATATGTAGATTGTATTCAAAGTAAGGCCTAAGCTACTTTAGATTCCGTAGGAGCGGGATGTGACATAAAATGAAATTGACATATGAGATGGGAAATGTCAAGCGGCTATAGTTATCGGATATAACGCTCTGGGCTGACATAGAAACGCGTCAAGGGACACGTTCCGAATCTATTACTTATATTCGTTTTTTTTATATTCAAATGACAAACCTATTATTTAATATAATAGTTGCAACATATAAACACGCAGACAAAGGGAATAAATAGAAACGTTGTTGATTTAACTGAATAAATTAAATTGCTACCTACACATAACTCTTCTTCTTCAAACTCAAATAATACTTCATTCAAGTAGGCATTACTAACATGTTCAAACCGACACACATAATAACAATAATATGTCTATGAATGGAACAACTAAAACCCATGTTTATGTAATACAGATGACCCTGATGACCTTCTGAGATAAATTATGGGTCCTAACAATTTAGACCTACCGACCATCATAGTCATTACAGCCATTGGAAGTCCACTGCTAGACACAGACCTCCCCGAGAAAGGGGTAATTTTGCCCATCATTACCGCGCTAGGCAAGGGTGTTGGCAATCGCAGGCGCAACTTTTGCAACGGGGATGCTGCTACCCATTCCCACCCAATGCACGTGATCTATACTAACTCGAATAGATATACCGCCATCTGTCGGTTCTGTTACCTTAGGCGCCTCTTACGACACCTGGTTCAGGGTACGACTCTATGGGTAGCGACACCAGACGGGTCTTAAAGCTAAGTTATTAGTCAAGATAACGGTCCCTACAAAAAACTATGCACGTTTCATTACTTTTTTTTGGATGGATACGATCACGGACGGTAATTTGATAGCCGATAACAGTAATCCTATCTTGTAACGACTTCTGCGCTTTTTTAGTAAAATAATAAAAATTTTCATAACCTCAAAAAGACAACATTTCTTGAATAAAAACTCAGAACACATAAATACCCTATATCTAAATCTAAATTGTATATATTTATCACATACTAATGTAGAACATTTTTTAACACTAAGTCGACAAACAAGCACACGGTAATAGTGATCGTCACTGCAGCCCATAGACGCTCATATTATCACAAGGATAATCACTAGCGCGTCGCTAACCTCGTGATTGGAAGATATGATGTCATATTATCCAGTAATTTCTCTGCTGCTACCCTTCAAACTGGAACATAAGAATGAGAAAATCGTTGATGGACGGTAAAAATAAGTGGTCACATTACCGAGTAACTTCACTACCCCTCTCATCCTTTTGTTCTTGTTGATATAGGACTGAGTGAGGTACTAATGCATACAATTTTTGTATGAGATCTCTAGCATAAATTTTTAATCATCATATCAGCAATTAGAAGTCAACTACTAGACATAGGCCTCCTTGAGAAATGGCATAATTATGCACATAATTGCTGCGTTGGGCAGGCGTGTTGGTAATCGCAGAGCGCAGCTTTCATGAAGGGGACGTTATTGGCCTTCTCCGCCTTATGCATATGTGTTAGTCTGTTCCAGATAGGTATACTGCTATCTGATTCTGGTACATAAGTCACCTCTTACGATATCTGTACAGAGAGAGGTACTATTCTACTCTGTCGGTACCTCACGATAAAATATGATTACAGATATTAAAAAAAATACTTTTCAGTGACAGGGAAATGTCTGGTGCTTGGTAAATAATATATAGAAAGTCATCTGTCCTTATACTTTTGTTTTATCAGGCCCAAACATGTGTCCCCTTGTTGTAATGAGAGCATTTGTTACCACCAACCGACAAGGCTGATTTTCGTTGGGGATGCGGATTTTCACTTTGAACTGAAGAGCTTTGTCGTTGTTGGAATCTCAAATAATAGAATAAAGACTTTATTATTTGAGTATATGTAATAATGTTAAATAGTTGGTTCAAAGAGAAAGTAAATAAGCTATTAAAATGTTGGCAATAGGGAGTAGGCGTATATTACGTAATCGTTTACCGCACAGCAACAGGCGGGCCGCATAAAAAATATATTTTATTATTATTCTATAATTATAATAAATATATATTAAATATTTATAGTAAGTAGAAACATTTTATTTTCAATTTTAATTTAATTAATAATAATCCCTATCCTTATATATTTTATACATCTAGATGGGAAATATACATTTTTAAATAAATTGTTTTATAGCGTTTGTAACCCAAGTATTTTAAACCATTAACCTTGGAGTAGTCAGGTCAAATATGATAGGTCGTGTGATGTTATATTGTAATTGATATTTTCTTAATCTTAATATAAATCGTAGTCGGTTGATAATTTCATCAAAGTAGCGTTGGTGAAGTAACTGGTACTTCAGTGTATAAATTTCTTTAGGGCACGTTGTGACCTCGGAACAACAAGCCCAAGCTTTTAAAAATCATAGATAAATATTGTTATTTTTATTTTTCTTCAAAATTCGGTGCAAATCTATTTCTAATTTTACTGCCAATAGCACTGTTCCAATTGCTGTGTTCTGGTCTGAAGGGTGAAAGAGGGAGTGAAATAATGTGAGTGAAATAGTGTAATAATGAAAAAAATTGGGTAATGTGTCATAATATCTTCAAGTCTCAAGGTTGCCAACGCGTTAGATATCCTTATGATATTATGAGTGTCTATAGGCTGCAGTGACGTTTATTATGCGGACTGTATGCTTGTTTGTCGACCAGGTCTAATAAAAAAGCAACTGAAATATTTATATAAAATGCCATTACTCACTACAACACTTGGTTTGATTTGTGGTTTAAATTAGAAAGTCGATCAGTCGGCAAACAAGATCGATTCCCAACTTTTTCACTTACAATATACGATTTAGGCAAAGTTTACATTTACTTTGCAAACTTATAATGGGGTTCACATTGCCAGCACAAATATGTAACTGACTCTCGCATATTATAATTTTACAATATTAAATCACTGTTAGATACACGTACAGTGACACGACATTCTTAAAATAAATTTGATTTTATTTTGTTCGGTTTAAATGAATAAAAGAATTTTGAGATTGTCACTGACAAATGACTCGCAATGAACTATTATATTATTACTGATATAATAGTTCATTGTCACAATCCAAAATACAGAAAAATTTAGCCCTAGCACAAAAAATAGGATAACCTACGTCATTAGCTAGTTCCTTCCAAAATGTTACAATTTTTATTTGGGCCAGAGAACAATTCAAACCTGTAACTTATTACACTAGTAAGTAAACCAAAGAAATTAAAACAAAATAATTATAATGTAAATTCTATTGTTTGTGTGTGTTTATGATTATCAGATAATAATAATAAAATTCATACAACAAGATTGATGATTGAGATGAACTAATTCGAGTAGTTAGCGTAAATCACTTGTGTTACATATATTAGACAACATGAATTACAAATATAGTATGTAAATACATATTTTAATAAATAAATAAATTCACACAACATCTCATACATTTGCTAACAGATATGTCGCTTAACGCACTTGTGTTACGGACATCAGACAACAGAGGAATCACTAATATATTACGTACATAATTAACACCCGGAAACAGAATAAATGTTTGTCCTATATAGATACGGGATATAACGCACTATTCTTGGCGCATAAAATAGTGCTCAATACTCAAATATGCCACCGGGGTTGTCAACAAAATCAACAATTTTATGTTCAACGTAATAGTTAACTTACAGTAAACGTTTTCCGTAAAAGATATTTTTTTAGGGGTAAATCACGTATATATATTGTACTTAATTTTTACATTAAAATCTTAAGAAACCCATTATAAAAAACAAAAGTGGTGTGTTCATGAAAGGGTTAGCGAAAAATGTAAAGTAAAATAATACTGACACTTGTCAATTACTCATTGTCAGCCAGTGAGTGTTCCATATTGTAGTAGTAACATGACAATTGAATGTCTATGAAAAGTTGCAGGTGACAGTTTGATTTTACCTATGAAAACAGGACAGAAAAAGTTTTTTACGTTATCTGTGGTATTCTATTTATTTTCACAAATATAGACCTAAATATATAGATATAAATAATAGACCGCGATGCCGATGGGGCCCCGAAGCGCTGGAGCCGGAAGGAAAATCTAATAATATAAAATATAGATAAAAAAAATATGTAAGGATTTAATCTAAGCCAAGCTTGCGCTGTGCGCTACCATTAAAATGTCAGGTTCTCTATTTTATAATTACCTACTTTAAAGTATACCTAATAAACTTTATCATAATAGTCATGGATAGTCCACTGCTGGACATAGATCTCCTCAGAAACGGGGAATTTTATTTGGGGGAAACAAAGTGTAGCTTTCAGACATCAAAACTGCTGCCAATCCTTTCTTTATTGCGTTCGAGCTACGCTATTTCGGATAGATATACTGCCATCTGTCGGCTTAAAATACCTGGTACAGGGGCAGATATTCTACCTTTCCGGTACCACACGGCATCCTATAACTATAAATATAATTACTACATATATTTTACTTTATTCCAGGTGGCTTTCCTGATGATGCCGTTGGAGATAGCGTGGGCAGGCACAGTGCGCTGGCTGGCAGGCGGGCCCATGTGCCGCGCCATGATGTTCGCACGCACCTTCGGCCTATACCTCTCCAGCTTCGTACTCATATGCATAGCTATAGACAGGTCAGTATATCATCATGGTAAGCCATGTCATTATAGCAAACCACAGTATATTCCGCGAAAATTGGCAGAGTTTCTGTTTTAATTAGACCAAATCGATAAGCATACGGTCCGCGCGATAGTTAACATCACCTCAATCTATAGACGCTCGGATTATCACAAGGATTCGCGGGCTATGTCGTTAACTTTGATTATTTTACGGATCTTTTCATTTCTAATTCGCAGAGACTCTGAGTATTGTCCTCTCCATACCTTGTTGGGTTTATTGGAGTTGGCTAATAAGGCCAATAGTTGTCCTACCAACGCTGAAGTCAGATTTTGCATTGATTAAGCCTTACTGCCTGTATAGGGCAAGATTATAAGCCTTATGTACATTTAAGCAGCCATGGTCTCACTGGTTTGATAGACTATTTGTCCAAATGTGTATCCAAACATTTGTCCAGATATTTAAGTGACCATTGTTAATATCATCATACCAGCCATTGAAAGTTCACTGCTGGACATAGGCCTCCCCAAGAAAGAGGGAATTTTGCCCATAATTGCCGCGCTGGGCTAGCGTTTTGGCAATTGCAGAGCGCAGCTTTTGCGACGGAGACTTATCCCCGCCCTGAGCATTTAAGCTGCATTGTCTCAAATGGGTATACCGCCATCAGTCGGTTCTGTTACCTTATTCGCCTTTTACAACACCTGGTCAGGGGGAGGTACTATTCTACTCTGTCGGTACCTCACGCCAAAGGTGATTTATAGTGCTTAAATTAGAAATTAACCATTATTTTTACAAATACACAGGATGAGCCACTTTCCCAAATTAACAAGGGTCAAACCAAATTTACTAATAAATATTCACTCTTTCTTGGTGTGAGTGTTTAATGACGCGGTTCCCGTGGGAGTGCAGAGGGTTAAAACATTATTAGGCTGCGGCGGGAACAAATCGGATGGGTTAATTGACTAATTTCACCTTATATAATAAGTAATAACTATGGAGAGTCACCGACATTAACTACCCTACATGGGTGTGTTTAACCTTTTGTAAAGATTTTACCAATTTACGTAAATCTCTGCCGGTACCTCGCGGGAAATTTAAATAAAATCTTATAAATTGATTAGACGTCAATATAACAGAGCTATGAGAAATATATCGCTACTAAATGTAAATTTCCATTACTTTTTTATTTTTAATCAGCATTAATTTCATTAATTAAGCATGTATTCACTCATTACAAATGTTTTCTTTACGCTGATGTTCAAGTAGTGTTAGCATCGTTAGCTGAAGAGATAGTAACGATTTTGCAAGATTCCTTTAAAATGAAAGTTATGTAAGTAAATGTAAGCAAGACGAAAGTAATGGTGATTGAAAAGGAGGAACGTATGATAAATTCTGAAATTATGTTCGAAGACATGAATTTGAAGTCAAAGAGTTTGTGTATCTGAGGAGTGTTTTACGAGAGATGGAAAGTATGAAAAAGATATTGAACGGAGGAACGGAACGGACACCACCAAAATGCGCTATCAGACCCGTCAAGGATCAAACAACATTTATATATTTTTACAATATATTCACAGTTATAAAATTCATAATTAATAATAAATCCAATCATCTCAAACACAGAAAAATAACTTATATCTCCCATGTGTTAATATTTTAAAATTTCGAGGTAAGTCGCTTCAAGCACTTGTGTTACGGACATGAGACAACAGTGGAATCTCAAATATAAAATACTTGAATACATATACATAACACAGACACAGAACAAACACAAATATCATTTTATTGTTTATCTTGTTCAGGGATCGAACCAACGACCCTTGACGCACAAGATAGGAACAATACCGAGTGCTCCAATTTATAGCGTCGAAACTAGTTGAATAGTCACATCTGCAATTTATGTCTCTACGCTATGAATATCTTTAGCATTAGCCTAGGATACTTAACCCTTCCAGTAAAGCATTAATGTACTGTATTTATCAACTAAATATTGACTTCAAGGCCTCAATTTGAAAATTAGCGTGCATTACATAATACCTAAGTCGATAAGCGGACTGGAAATACCTATTGGCCTGATAATACAGTTGTATGGTTTGTTCTTTTTCCGAGAAACCTTTGGTAAGAGCACTTGTGATTCCGAGAAGAGTCCCATGTCGCTCCCTGACAGGTAGTTTGTGCAAAAAGTCGTGTCGATTTGAAAAAGAGAAAGAAGTGTATGGAAAGTCAAATAGCCTTTACCAGGGACACATATTTTGAGATAAAAAGAAGCGTATAAGTTTTTCAAGACTAGCAGATTATTAGTCTGCTAAATTTCATTCGTATCTTTTCATCCATTCCACCGTAAAAGAGCAACAAACATACAGCCATACTGACAAACGTTCACATTAATATTAGTAAGTAATTGAATTGAATTACTGCACATAGGTATTAATACTCGTATATAAAGAGATATTGTTGATAGTGTATCTAATGTCTAAATAAAAAAGAGGGGATTAGTAACGATTTATATTACGATTTAGGAATAAGATTTTTGAGTGGCTATTTTAGGTTGTAGTTAATGGTAGACTGGGAGATAATGTCAACTGGCATTAAGTCCGCTATTTGTACATTTTGTAATTTTTTGTTCAATAAAGTTCAATAAATAAAAAAAAATTGTAGGTGAATATTTGGGGCCCGGTGGCGCAGATGGTTGTGATTCTATCTTGTGCGCCAGAGGCGTGGGTTCGAGCCCTACCCAGAACAAATGTTTATATGATGAATATTAGTATTTATTTGGATGTTTTTTATCTAAGTTTTATATTCGTAATTCCTCTATTATCTGATATCCGTAACACAAGTGCTTTTAAGCTACTTACCTCGGAGTCAGGTCAACGTATGAGATATGGTGTGAATTTGTTAGCACTAGGAGCATTATTTATTCTGCTAATGGAACGTCTATAGCAGAATCTAGTTCAAGATTACATTCAACTTAGGCGTACTTCTTCCAACCGGTAGCCGCCCCATGGTCGAAATTCGACCAAGACTCATAATTTTTTAAGTAGCAACTTGTTTTATTTCTCGTTATTGTCATTAGTATTAGCAAATTTTACACATTCAATAACACCAAAGAAAATATAATCACTAACGCATATAGACAAAGAATGTTTATTTCATTTAATTATGTTGTGTGTTATTCAAATAGTAGTGAGTTTAATGTTTGTTTTAATTAATTAAAAAAAACTATTTTAGCATCTTTAAAACGCAGTTTATTTGCCGTCTACATATTTAGTTCTGGTACTTTCTCAAGATTGAGAACGGTTGCTGCAAGATTAGCGAAACGTCAAGCTAACAATATAATAAGTGAAATATAAACAATTAAGAATCGCGGTAATTGGCGTAAGTCATCAAAATCCACGTCACGATTGTGCGTCATACAATAACAACGAATTCGTTGAAACACTGAAAAAAATTTAATTATATTTATAAAAAATTAAATAGAATAAATAATACAAGTTAAATTATTAGTATTTACCTTTATATCTAATTTTCGAAGCGCGGTATGGTTTATCCAATCGTTCAAATGTCCAATCCTCCCTAAGCCATTATACCAGCTCTACTAACTCCCTTTGCCAAATATAGGCCTCCCCTAAAGATCTTCAACAGACCTAATCGTAAAAGTTGTTCCATTTGGAGATTTGTCAGTTTAGTTAATTCTTTCATAATTGCCGCCCTACATGCGTGGTGGCAGAACTTGAATGCCCCGGGTTGTTACATCTGCGGTACTTTCATTAGCTATTGAAAGTCCGCTGCTGGAATAGGTTTCCCCAGCAAAAGGGGAGTGTTACCAATAATTGCCACGCTAGGCAAGCGTGTTGACAATCGCAGAGCGTAGCTACGCGACGGAGATGACGGCATGCGGATGAACAGCTGTTCATCCCCACCGCGTTCAATTGAGCTAAACTGTTGCTGTACACGGATGTATATACCACCATCTGTCGGTTCTGATACCTTAGAGGCTTCTTACAATGACTTGTACCGAGGGAGGTACTATTTTACTCTCTCGGTATCGGATATCAGATGCGGTACGTTATTTCCGATAAATAAGCTGCAGATCCCAATACCCCAGAGTCGCCTCTTACCTGGTAAAAAGGGAGGTATTCTACTCTGTTTAGTAAGTCAATCTTATTAAGTACCTATGTATTACCTCTATTCTAAAATTAAGAAACATGGTAGATAACGCAGTTCCAACTGAATACGTTTTATTTTGATACTTGCAACAACACCTCACAATTTAAAATATAGTGAAAACGTGTATAAAACAGCCTGATTAACAAATATACATGATATACTACCCTTACTAGCTTTCCGTCCGTGACTTTGCCGCGAGATTTTAGCTTTATGTCTCGTCTCGTGGGAACTCTTATTATTTCGGGTCTATTCAGTCTCTGACGGCTAAAATGTGCAAAAAAACGTGCTGATTCCCTAAATAAAAATAAAAACTAAATCTATGTCATGAGAAAATGTTTAGAACATTAAAAATAGCCTATGTGTTTGTTTGATTAATAATATTAACAATCTCTGGGACAATTTTTTCATAAAGATCTAACCCATACCGGCACCTCTTTTCTTTTCTGATTTTTGGACTCAAATAACAAAAACCCAAACAAACTTACACATTTAAAATGTTAGGGGGATACGGATTTCCTTGAGGATAATCATTCTCCGTTCTGCCACTTGCGTGCGTAATAAAATCAGTCCGCACGTTCGGCGCGGTCAAGCTTTTTAGGTAGCATTAGGCTCCCTATCTTTTTTCCGTCGCGTCTATGACAGATGATGGATGCCATAGACAAAGAAGCGTGAGAGCTTTTTGATTGATTTACTGACTCGGGAATAATAAAATAAATCATACAGCCTTACTAGTCGATAAATTTACTAAAACATATAAATCTGGTTCATGTAACGGTAATCAAAAACGACGGAGACATAAAACATCTGAATCTAATTTTAAGAACTTTTTTCTAAAAGCCTTTAATTTGCATTGTTTTCGTAGAGAAGGCCTATTCCACAAACTAATAAAGTAAAAACTAGTGGTCACAATTTGGTGTAGCAGCTAATTAACTATTATGTAGATCCAAAATGGAATTATCATCACACAAAAAGATTATTTTTATGAGATCAGGTGTTGCATCTTGATTAGAAAAATACCCTCGGATTGAACTTGGTCACGACGTAATTACTTACATTATTATTTTCGTTTACAGTCATAGGAAGTCCACTGCTGGACATAGGTCTCCCTAAAGTAAGGGGAAATTTTGGCCTTAATTACCGCGCTGGGCAAGCGTATTGGCAATTGCAGAGCGTAGCTTTCGCGACAGTGCATTTGAGCTACATACAATACTCTGTTTCGGAAGGATTTACTGTCGTCTGTTGGTTCTGGTACCTTAATCGCCATTTACGATACCTGGTATAGAGGGAGGTATTTTACCCTGCCGGTACCTCACGACTGATTTCTGATTGATATTTTGTAGTAAAAACTTCATGTGTATATATCTACGCAATATCCTTACAAATAATCAATCAATCAATCCCGTGGCTACAGCGCTATTTGGATCGCCATTTGAGAATATTAAGTAATTAGAATATTTGGGTTATGACCTAATCTGTCAGACCGTAATTAAAGTGACATTAATATGAGATTACGACGCTAACGTATCTTCGTGGGAGTTCAGTAATGTCAACACTAAAATTGGTTCTACGGGTATGGCCGAATAATAGGAGTACCATTGGTTAATCTATCGGTAATCTATGAACACCAATCCGGGTATCCAAAATATCAAAGCTTATTAATTTATGTTTACTGAAAAAGCCGGTGTCAGCCGGTTCAGTTCTTTAAACATCTCACTTTTTAGGTATGGCAATATAATTTATTGACGGGCCTGATGGCGCACGCTTTTTTGTTTGTTCTGCGTCCATTTTAGTATTGTATTTGTAATGGCTCTGTTGTCTGATATCCAAAACACGAGTTCTGTTATTTACTCTTCTCGGAGTCAGGTCAACGTTTGAAAATAGTATTATACATTATTTAATTCCATTATAATTAGGATGCTAACAGGATTCATAAGTTTTTTTTTTGAAACACCTTATTTTAAGCTTTTATAGGTCAACGTATGATAACAGTATTATTTTTTAAATAATGCCATTATTATGTTGCTGAAAGGCTTCAAACTTAACACATTATTTTAATTTATTAACTTAAAACATTTTATAAATGACACCAAAAATAAGCTTTAATAATGTCGTGGTGCAGGCTCTGTTATTGTATAAATTACATGTAATACATAAAAGAAAACGTTTCTCTTAATTATATTAGTTTAGGTGACACTCTTTCGTTCTGTGGTTGCAAGTAGAAGGTTGCTGCAAACGTTAAGCCCAATTATATTGGCTTCTTTGAAGATCAGCAATTAGAAAATCAGCCACTGTCAGACGTAGGCCTCCCCAATAAAGGCGAAATTTTGTCCATAATTACTGCACTTGACAAGCATGTTGGCAAAGGCATAGCGCATTCGCGATGGGTATGCTGCTGCCCATGCCCGCTCTGTGCTTTGGAGCTACTCAGGATGGCTATACCGCCATCTGTCGGTTCTGGTACCTTAGTCGCCTCTTACGGCGCCTGGTAATTTGATGTACTTACTGGTAATGTTTATTTTTGAATTCAGATATTATGCAATCCTGAAGCCATTGAACGTCGCGTGGGAGTCGCGCCTGCGTCACGTCCTGATGACGGCGTGGGCGTGCGCCGGCCTCGCCAGCCTGCCGCAGAGCTTCATATTTCACCTCGCGGAGCACCCAAAAGTCAAAGGGTATGTACAATCATCCTTTTTCCTTTTACAACAAAACACTCTAAATAGCCGTGTTCACATTGCTGTGTTGCGGTTAGAAGGGTTAGAGAAACAATGAAATTGTTGGGTAATACGACATAATATCTTTACGTCACAAGGTCTGCGATGCGCTAGTGATACATTTGTGATATTCGGTAACGATTATCATAACTTAGATTGTACACATACAAGTCGACCTGGTCTTTTAAATAATTAGAAAACAACTTTATGTACTACAGTACAGTGACTATCCCCCATCGTCTCGAAGATTCTAGGTAGAGCCGGAGTGTCTGAAGTAACGCTTTTTTTACGGACGATCCTTAATTTGGATTGCTCAAATGTTGGCACTGGAAATTAGTGCCAGAGGGATGGGCGAGGCCTTAACTAACGGCCTAGCCGGCCTCGTCACCGAGAACGACTATGTGCCTGATTGTTAGTGGTTTCGGAGCGGGATTCTATCACTCGAGGGCGCCAATAAGGCCGGATCTTGACTCGAGTGACTTATCGGGGACAGTTAATCGTTGTTTATAAAAGTAAAAGACTTTGTGAGCCCGGCTACGCTAATGCGGTGGGTATTTGATAGAGGCAAAAGAACGAACGCGGTGTACTGCTGTACGAAAATAATGTAAATGTGTTTATTATAAAAAAAAGGGCTAGTCATGAAGTTTGTATCATCTTCACTGGAGTCACACATTTGAGTAATTCTTTTATGTGTAGAAACCTGATTCTTGCTTGGACAAAAGTCAATTAAGTTACGAGATAAAATAATAATATTAAAAAGTAATCACACAACACCTTGTACATCGACCAGACTCAGAAATATGTAGCATAATGTTCTTGTGTTACGGACATCAGATATAAATACTAAAATAGTACATATAACATTCAAACACAGAACAAACACAAATGTGATGAACATTACACAAATATTCGTCCTGGGTGAGAATCGAACCTGTCGGCAGTGTTACTACCATAATTACATATTTATTTATTATATAAACGTACAATACAATTAGTTTTTACAATGGCTCTATGAAAAGTGTGTATCCAATAATATTTATAAGTCCAAGAAGGTCTTCTTAAAACAGAAATGAGAGGCAGTGGCCTGTGTTTTATCGCTAATTTAGTTTTATTTTATTTATAACACAAACATTTGTATTATCATAGCAACCGTAAAATGTCCACTGCTGGACATAGATCTCCCCAAGATAGGGGGCACATTGCTCATAATTGCCGTGCTGGGCAAGGGTGTTGGCCATTGCCACTACCGTTGGCAGAGCGTAGCATTTTAGCTACACTGCTTCGGATGGATATACCGGTACCGGTACCGCAGTCGTCTCTTACGACTCCTGGTGGGGAGATACTATTTTACTTTGCCAGTTCCACTGAACTTGTTTTGTGTAGAATAACAATATTAAGATTAACGATAACTACCTTTAGATGTTACATAATTATTAGTATTATGTTTCATGTGCTTGTTATTAACTTTTTAATACGTGAACTGTCCAATCCAATCTCGTTCTGCCCATAAAAATGAACACACTCCATTACATATCTTGTGATAAAGTTCATAACAGATTACTTACGCGTGTAAGTGTCAGTTGACAAGGGTAAACGCTTGCGACGCCTTTCCGCACTGTCGGGATTTTAAGGATAATACAGTCTTAATTTATCTTCACTCTTCAATTATCAGTTAGTGGAACAGTGATTGTTTTTTTGTTAATATATTTTTGATGGGCCCGATGGCGCGATCCGTAGTGACCGTTTCCTGTGCGCCAAGGGTTGTCAGTTCGAACCCTAACCTGGACAAATATTTAAGTCTGGATGTTACAACATGTATTTAAGTATTTTATTTGTGATTCCTCTGATGATAACAGATATCCATAACTCCAGTAATTTAAGCGACTTATAATAGAGTCAAGTCAATTTATGAGGTGTGACATGAAATAAAAAAGGTAGAAATAAAAAAAATACTAAAGTTGATAAACTAACTAACAGCCAACATACGGTGCTCGCCGTAGCATTTAGCCGACTTGTTGTTGAGGCCTGAAGATCTTATAAGCCGTTACCTGGTAATTTTCTGCCTCGGGGCATCGTTTTAACTACTTATGATAGCTATCGGCAACTAAAACTTAGTGTTTGAAACTTTAAGCACGTGTAGGTACCAAAGTTTGAGACCTTGTAAATTAATTACACATTGTAAATTCAACTATTTGAAATTAATGCGCATTAGTTTATAGTTGAATTTGCTGCTCTTCTTATTTCGAACGTCAATTGAATGAAATAATTAATCGTCTTTCATACTTAATATTGATATGCCAGTGGATTTGAATGTATGAAAATAATGATGAACAAAAATACTAGTAGTGTTTTAGACAATCTGCTAGATTTAAGGTGGGCCAAAATCGACTTGAAATGAGTTGGTCACAAACATACACACATACATAAAACTGAAACTAAAATAAAATGTGTAAAAAATATATACACGCAACATCTAATTCCTGACTGAGATAAGTCACTTGTGTTACGGACATCAAAAGCATCACGAACATTATTAATACATACTTAAAACCCAAACACTGAACAAACACCAAATATTCACCATGTAAAGATTGTACTAAATGAGAGTCGAACCATGGCCCTTGGCGTCCGGAATACTACTATATACGCCATGGGACACTTCAGAAAGCAGTCGATGTTACTTGATTCGCATAATCACGGATGCAGGCCGCATACAACCGGTGCTAGTGAAAGTCTGTTAGGAAGGTCTATGTCCCACAGTAAAAGTCGTTCGCCTGATATGTTGAGGATTCTCAAATTGTCGTGACAACTCCGTATGCCAAGACATCTGATATAAATAAGATTCCAAACATAGATCGAATTGATGCCATTTGGCGCAGCTGAGAATGTTTCCGGTACAATGGCTGCAGAATCAAGACTGCAAATTCAAATTGAGTTCATAAATATATATATATATTAATAGTTTCTCGGCGTGGTTTCATTTCTAGTTTGGTTTCTTGATAGGTTTAAAAAAACGTTTTTTTCTAACTGTGAGCCGTCCCGTGTTCATTCGTTATTTGCTACATACATACATACTAACTTATGATGTCGCTTGTTACGATCTTGACATAACTCTTTCGCTTCCCTTAGCCTTTTCATACACGCTCGTTTATTCTTGGTACTTCTGACCTGGCCCTGCTTTAATACTAAATATTAAATTTGCTACTTCTCAGTACCAATTTATAACTTTTTATTATTACAATTGTATATACAAGAAAAACGACTTCTATTCTATTCTACTCTACCGGTACCACACGACCTATTCAACAGTACACTAATAATTCTAATAGCATAATACTAATTAAAAACTGTATAGATAAATTTTAAACTTCTTTATAGTTAGAAGTTAGTTTTAATTAATAATTGTGTTTATTTAAATATGTCGTTACAATTTATTCGGTGTGGAATAACCAATTATGTTTAAGTCCATTAGCATTTGCGAAACGGCCTAGACGCAGGAACTTTTTTGCAATTTTTCTTAGTAAGTTACGCTTATATGATTGCAAAAAAGAATACAATTAAACTTAAAAAAAAGTTATTGTGTTACTAGTGCGCAGTTTCAGTGTTCTTATCTGTTCTGGTCAGATGTTTATGTCAGTATCAGCTATTTTATCAAATACAACAGGTACACATTTATTTCAACATTAAATCATAATTAGAATAATTAAATAATTATTTATAGACATATACATAATGATCACATGTATGGTCACAGAAAAATAAATTGGGAAAAGTCAACTTTGCTAGCTAGCTAGCTTTGTTTACGGACAATCCGGCCTTCTATTATATGGGCCTCCGCCGCGACCCCTCATATATATACATATACAAAAGCCTCCAACTCGCGGGAAATAAATGTTCCGCAAGTGGTGCATCGAGGTGAACCCCGAAAAGAGCGCAGCCATGCACTTCTCGAGTTTCAGTTTTCGAGTTCGATTTTATGTTTGCATCGCGATCTCGATTTGCGATGATCCGCGAGTTTATGAAAGAATCGTCGCGTCGTTTCCTCGACGGGGCAGTTAGACATCCTACTCTGCTCATAGTAAAATCCGCGACGTATGTCATAAAGAAAAACGTCCACATCTGTCATCGTAGACCGCGCCATGTCTTAGAAGACCCACCCGATAAGATCACCACCCTCTCTGGCACCATACAGTCACTAAAACTCCACAATCAATTACACCGCATATTATAGAGCAGTACATCGCGATCGATCATCGGACCGGCGAACGCGTGCTACCGGCAGCCCCAGCGGCAGCTGGGCTCACTCCGTCAGTCCTCCTGTGCTTTAAACTTAACAACGACAGCCGCCCGAGCCGAGGTCGAGCCTTTAGAGGCGCCTTCGAGCGATCGCTGTCGATCCCGCTTACATCCTGCAAGCCTTGCGGGGGTGACCGTAGACGGTCGTAGCCACGGGGCACGCCCCTCTCACTCGGTGGCGCTGAAATTGACGTCTGACTCTCCAGAAATAGGTTCGTCCGAAAGAAAAACTTTTTTCCGCGCGGTTTTTCTCGCGATAGGTTCTCAGAACAGGTCGCGATTTTAAAATCGCGGGAAAATCGGTAGTCCAAAACCTAAAACGATACTAACAAGAACAACTTAATTTAACCTTTCAAACAAAAATAACGTATCTATTTGTGTAGCTACATGTCTGTTTCTGTGTAACCCATATTTGTTTAACAATCAAAATTAATTTACAGGTACTACCAATGTGTGACATATGGCTCACTGCCGACACCCTACCACATGTTTGCATACTTCCTCTTCAATATGCTGCTTATGTACGTCGCCCCCCTCGTGTCGACGCTCTATTGCTCGTCTGCCGCTCTGTTTGAAATCATTCGGAGAGCGAACACCGCCAATGGTAAGCGAATTTGCAGTAATATATTTTTATGTATGCTGCTTGGTGTAGGACGTTGTGGTGTGTGGTTCAGTGATGGCCGTTTTCGGTGAAAGATAATAATGGTTAGTTTCTAAGATAGTATTGATTTTTCAAATCCATTTTATAGTTTTACCTTGAGTGATATATCAATAATAAATTTTAAATCATATCATGCCACTTGTCAACAAAAACTATTATTTATTTAGTTACAAAAAATTATAAAAATGTATGAGAAAATGAAGTAAGCTAATGTTGAATGCATCGAAATACATTTCTAGCGGAAAACGTTGTCAGGCACAATTTCGGAGGTGTTAATTATAGTACATAGAAACTCGGGTCAGCCCCAAATGCCAAATCAAACAACTGTCCCCGGGGCCAAAGGTACTTTATAGCGGAACTATTTTGATTGGACATTTCAGGATTGAAATTAGTTCGTAACTATGCGAATGTGTAGCCGCATGTTTTAATAAATTCCCGAATAATTGACCATCCACTGATTTGGGTAAAGCTTCTGTTCTGACCTTTAATTGGCCCAGATTTTAAGGATTATCTGGATTAGCAGTTACAGAAGTTTTAGACTAGGTTTGTATCTGTAAAGGTGGCCTAGATCATTGTGATTGTATTAAAATAGAAAACCATTTAACAAGTGTTAAAAATAATTTGGTAGAATACAATAATAACGAAATATCATATTTGTTTTCTTAAATACATTTTTAGAAATATTTTACTACATTTATATTTTTTTGTATTTTTTCATTGCTCAAAAAGATAGTTGGTTAGGATATCTAATTCATAAATATCTAGTTGTAACTTAATTAATCAATAAATATAATAATATATTGGAAATATTGTAATTTTATATTGTGTAGTAAATGCTTGGTAATGTATATAATGCTTTCATGTTATCTGTTCTTTGTATTAGATTATTTCGAGAAAGAAGCTTAGAGACTACTTGATAGTAAGCGCCTTAGTCTATAGTCGCTCGTATTAACACAAGGATATCACGAGCGTGTTTCTCACTTACCAACATAATAATATAATGTAAAACCGGAACAGAGCAATGCGAACTCTGCTGTTTTGCGGTAGAAATAGGCGAAAGTGTACTACCAACGTAATGTAGACGAACATTGCGCGAGCCATACCTCTATGATTAAGTACTATGAAGTTATATTAAAAGCAGATTGATTGTTGGCTTAAAATATTTTTCTACATTTACGATTTTACTATGAAACAACTTTTTAATGTTTCGATTTCATTCCGACAATCATTGTTCTCAAGATCTTGAGTTAAAAAATCACAAATAATTATAGGTTATATTGTGTTTTATTTTTTTGTACATGCTCGATGTCCTAGCCAGCTGCCTGCTGGTAAATAGTACGATAAAGAAAACAACTACAAAATTTAAACTATTAGTAAAAGCTATTTTTAGTTGATTTGGGTAGTAACCTAAATATGAGACATGTTACAATTTGTTGCTATTATAACAAATTAAGAAAAAATTTTGTTATAAGAGATTTTAAAAGAAAACTTCGTTTAATATTTGAAAATAATACTTGGCCCTATTTATGTCATAGAGTAAGATATTGCTAACATTTCGATCAATGGTAGAATATTAAATTGGTTGCTTATTAAAGCATTTTTAAAATGTTATTAGTTTCAAGTCTAGACTACACGATCTCCGAACCCAATTCTATAACGGTCCAAGTTATAATATATGTTATCAAACAATTACCAGAAGCAACTCGAAATACGTTAATAGAATAAAAAAACAATATTTATTATAAGTATATTATTACATTTACTGATTAATTAGTCACAAACAGATATTTATGAAATAGTTATCCAAACCAAATATATTTTTGAGCAGTTAAACAACAAAATACAAAAATGCACAAATATATGAAAAATATTTTTTTTATTATTTAAGAAAACAACCGTAATATTTCGTTATAATTTTTTGCTACCATATTATTTCGCGAAGAGAGGATAATTTGAAAGATTGATTGTATTGTCCCAAATCTCAGTAAGATAGTATTACAGACACATAATTTAGTTTATATTTTGAAAATTAGAGTACAATTAAAATAAATTAAATAATTTACATTTATAATAGTCATAGATGACTATTTTGTAAAATTCTTGCAATTTTGTTATCCGGAAAAAGGGACGTCAATTTCCGACAATACAATTTATAACTCGAATATTTTTTTCGCACCGAGAAATGATAACTAACAAAAAACAATGTAAAATAGAGTATTTAAAACAACTGTCACTTGAATATTACAGACAAAATGCGGCGGAGTGGAGTCGGCATACTGGGGCGCGCACGGGCGCGGACCCTCAAGATGACTGTCACCATAGTGCTGGTCTTCTTCACCTGCTGGACACCATACTACTGCTTTTGTTTGTGGTGAGTTAGTAAACATGCGTTAGTATATATTCTTCTTAGTGACGGATAGACAATTTAGCTCTTTAACTCGTAAGACATATAGGTTAGGTAGAAAACTATATAAATAAAAATCCTTTTAAAAAATCAAAAATCTTATACTGATATTGACACATATTGATCTGTTTCGTGATAAGTCACTTTAATCATAATGTTACAGACATTATATAACACACGAATCACAATATAAAATTTAAATACATATTTTACACTCAGTCACACACAAATATTCACATGTATGTTTCACTGGGTGGGGATTGAACTGACGACCCTTGATGCACAAAATTGGATCACTACATCTGCGCCAACGGGCCCTTCGTATTTGCGCATAACTCTACATCGACTGCACCAATTGATTAATTTTTACCTAAACTAAAGCCCACTGCTAAGTGGAAACTTCGCTGATTTGTTAATTTTGTTTTGATATTCTCAACCGTACATATAATAGTGTATATTTTCCAAATAAAGTTATACGCATATACACCACAATTCATACACACACACACACACATACAACTCACACAACATACACACACACACACATTTATATTTTATATGTACACCCATGCATTTATGTTTTATTAAGTTTTTACTTAATTTTTTTCTAAATTCGTTTAAAACATATATTAATAGTTTGTATTGTTGTCTAAACATATTCACCGGAGTAAGGAGACCTGAAATACAGGGCATCTCTCTAGCTTAGGCTCCAGACTATCCTCATCGCACAATTTTATATAAATCATTTTAATAAAAATTTCATTGCAATTTTTATTAAAATGATTTATTTTGCTTTATGGCAATGGTGTAAATATATAAATTATTATTATGATTAAAATTAAGATAAAAAAGTAACAACTATTAAGATTGCAGTCCACTACTTGTCCAAAGAGGTACCGGAGCTGTAATGTCGCTGAAGCAAACAGACTTATGAATTTGGCTGAAATGGTTATGTTTAATGTTGCAGGTACTGGATAGACAATAATATAATCCAGACGTGGGACCCGGCGCTGCATAGGGCCATGTGGCTTTTCTCATGCACCAACTCCTGCGCCAACCCCATAGTCTACGGGATTTTCAACAGGAACCGCTGGATGTGGCGATCAGGACCGGTAGGCACCATAAAAATACAAGTGCCAATCTAACAACTTGCTGCTAAGTTCTTGATAAATACTAACTAGTAGATAAAGAGGATATACATCTTTGATATGGATCTCACTGCATACATATACGTAAGTATGTATGTATATATATATATATATATATATATGTATATATATATATTAAGTAACTTACATATATAATACATTAAGTATATACATGGATATACATTGTACAAACCAACAAACCTTTTTATGGTGTACAAAACTGTAGTACATTATTTTGATCTACCGCGCATGCTAATACCAAAAATTAAAAAAAACAATCAATTTAATTTAAAGATATTTATCGTTTACTACAAAATAAATGTAACTTACACTTGAGCTTCAATAACAAGTGGTGGTTATGCTATTAAATTGTAACTTATATGACACATTTGTAGGTTTAACATAGTAGCGCCATCTATTGATTACTTACTTAATCCAGCCAAAAGATGGCCTTCTGTTAAAATCGTTTGGAGATAACGTATAATTGTGAATGTCAAATAATCGACAAATAATTTGCAACAACATAATATTGCGGCTATAAATAAGATGTAAGCTACCCAAAACGTACCAAAATTTAATATACCAAATTTAATTTAAATCGTCAAAAAGTAATTTAGGAGTCTACCGGGGACAAACAACATGACATGTGATTTATATATATATATATTAAAATGTACCTATGTTATAAATACGTCATGTTTTATTTATTAATAGATAAAAAAAATAATAACACACAAACAATACAACATGTCCATTCTAAAGTTATGTACTGTATTATTTAATATCAAAGTAACAGCTTTTAAAATTATGTACATAGATTAAATAAATATAGATTAGAATTAATTAATAAAGATTAAATTTAGTCAAATAAAAATAAAGAATGATGTAAAGTAACAAAAATAATTACAACAAAAAAACAACAAAACAAATTGTTTGACTGTTTAAGCTAAATGACTGGACAAATTATTATAAACGGGAATATCACAAAAGCATAACAATAACTCAGTTATGTCCCAAGGAATAACTGAGGCAACTTTTGCTTTTTATTATCCTCACGGGACAGAGAACTACAAGGGCAAAACCGCGGGACGCTGCTAGTTATTAATAAAGATTTAACTATTTTGTGTAGGCAAGGTGCCGCACCGGCAGCGCGCGCCGCGGCTCCAGAGTGCCCTACTACGGGGAGTCAATGGAGATATCCGCGGCCACACTCGCCCGGGCACGGAACTCCGTCGGAGAGCGCGGTGTCCGCAGGGACTCCTCCTACGCCATGACAAATGGCACCCACAAGCAAATAAACAACAACAACCACGTCACCAACGGGATGGTGTAACCCGCGGGAATGCACACGGACGGATAGCCAGTGCAATTTTGTTTGTGTATTGACACAAAGTGACGAAGTGCGATGGTGCAGTGATGATTTTAAGTTGTGTAATCGTGTTCATTGGTGCAATTACTGTCTACACAGAACGACTAGTTTTCACTTTATATCGTTTCCTGCGGTCGATTGGTATCCTAGAAAAAATACTGTCCGCTAAATGCAAAATTCATGTCAATCGCTTTGTGAAAAAAATACCATATCTATCCCACATAACTGTATATTTTTGCAGGCAGTTTACGACCATCCCTCAGGTTCAAGCTATCCACATACCCAAACAAACACGCATTCGCATTTCTATATTATTGTGGACATGTGGACATAATAGATCAGACAAAATGTTAATTCATTCCGAAACACATCCAAACATTAATGATGGGTTGGACTTTCACCATAGTGATATATTTAATACTATCAAATTTCAAAATTAAAAAAAGTTGAATTAAGCCAAAACGATCTCTGGAATAACACTAATGAACACTAATAAAGCATAATATAAAAAAACAACTTCTTAAAATAAATGAAAATCCCAAACCATCTACGAATGACAATGATAACTTGCCAGGAGACGAAGACGTTGACTATATTACGTTACTAACGACTGTACAGTAGTGGCATATACTTGCATGTTTAGTGATAAGAGTTTCCGATTAACTTGCATTCGGGCGTTATTTACTTGCGTCTGCATGCAATTTAACCGTCGCCTAATGTACATATGCCTTAAGGGCGCTACGCCTTAAAACGACAGCTAAAAAGGACGTTGTTGTGTTCGAGATTAATAAAAGTAAATAAATTGTTACATTTTGTTATTGGACTAGGGCATATAGTTCTTTCTAAGTCTTATTAGTGAATGCTTATAGATTTTGTAAATTACTCGCGATTTTATATCAATTGAATTACTGTCGTGACATTAATTACCACTTTTATAATTTTTTTATATAGGCATAAATACAACTCTCGAAGCTTGTATCATAATTTTTTTACCATATTTAACGCAAACACTTGCTTCTTTTTCATATCTATTATAATTGAGTTTAAACTCTTACGAATTCTTTACCAGAATCAATTCACAATCGCTCGTTTTCATAGAGGCTGCAATAGCGTTTATACAAAATAACGGTTTATCGTACCGTTATTTAACGGATAACCGGTTGTTAGTTTTGATTACGTTTAAAATAGCAACTGTTGCTGTTATTTTATTTTTTTAGTTTGCTTATTATTTCGTAGGGGTATATTCTTAATGAGTGAGAAAGATACAAGCGCATTTTGCCAGAAATTATTTTCACACTTATTTAAAATAAACACTGCGTAATATGTAATTCCTAAATGTGAAAAAGAAAGCTTTAAAAGTTAGTCTTGAAACATATCTAGGATTAATAGGATAAGAGACTTTTTTTTCAGTGCCATATTTTACATCCAGTGTTATTTTATACATTCCTAATATAAATTAGTTATGTTTTTTTAATATGATTTTATGTGAATGTTGATACTCACGACACAATTGACTTATACATTAAGTTTGATACATTCCGACAGACACGCTTTAGTTATGTATATAAATATGTATTTTATAAATAAGACTGACTGACTGACTGGCGTAAGTCCTCGAGTAGGTATAATTATACCAAACTGTTGTTATTCTCTGAAGGTTGTTTTTGTTTGTGAGATATAAATAATATATAATATATTGAATGATTTAATTTAGATTTTATTTTGTAGCATAATGCGTATACTGGCTGTGAGGCTATAGAGACTCAGCTCTACTTACAAAAACGAAATTTTTTATGTTTTAAATATAAGTTGAAACGAGAGTAATTTTTTAAATAAACAGTTGAAACAAAGCATTTGTTTTTTTAAATTCCCGACAAAATTCAATGCTTTTAACCTGAAATCCCGTTTTGACTATTTTTTTTGTCTATGGATATATCGGTCATGGCTTGCATATTTAAGAGTAGAAAGAAGTGTTCACACATAAGGCGAGAGCTTGTAATTGTTTGCTGCATGTGAGACGATAGTTTGTTTAAGAACTGGGAACGACTAGATACGATAATTTATTAAATGATATAACAACTTCGACATCATGTACAAATTCTCACATCTCATACTTTGACGTGATCCCGTGATAAGTCGCTCAAAGCAATTGTGTTACGGATATCAGACAATAGAAGAATCACAAATTTTACACCCAGACACAGAACAAATACAAATATCATCATATAAATATTTGTCCTGGGTGAGGATTGAAATCACGACCTTTGGTGCAAGATATTACCACTATCCGAGCAAGATATTACACTACCATCTGCGCCATCGAGCCCGTCGTCTGCTAAAATCTATTAACCAATAGATTTTTGTAGTTGCAGCTAAGGCATTCAGCCCTCCGGTAGAGACGAACCGCTAGACTATTAGCACAACAATGCAAAATACTAAGAAGCATTATTTTTATTGCAATTAGTGCTGTAGAAAGGGTTCCATCTAATTCCAAGATGAACATCTGTGTTTTTCCTGTGTAGTAATTCTAGTACTTTATGCGTTTAAGTATTTGCAATATTGTGTAAGTAATACCTAAATCACAAAAAAATATTTAGATACCTTATTTATGATGGAAATTATGGGTAAATATATACGCAGTCTCATATTTGCAACAGTTGTGTGATATCCGTAGCGCTTTAAGCTATTAATCTTGGCTTCAGATCAATTATAAGATGTTGTGCTAATTTAATTATTATATTTAAATTAAGAAAAACATTAATCTTACTAAAAACGTCATACAATAGTTCATAGACTACACGTTAGTGCCCTTATGAGATATGAGCTACTGGCCAGTAGTAAAGGTAAAAACCGGTAACCGGTAAGTGGTCCGACCTTTACCGGTTTTAAACTTATTGTGGTTACTTTTAAAAACTGATAACTAATTTGATTCAATAAATTGAGTATTTTCGAGTGTGTAGAACCTATCTTTCCCAAGAAAATAACAATGTAATTAAGTAAGCTGTTTGTAGCATTTGGGCTTAATAATAAAAAAGAAATCACACAGGAAGTGTTTATTAATTAAAATAACATCAATTATTTTTTATAAAGATAAGGTTTAATTTAAACAGAAAATAAATATAGGTGCAGTGAATCAGGTTTTGTACTAACATTTACGATGTTGGTCAATTTTTGGTTCCAATACAATTTGTATATAAAATGTGGTTTATCGAAAATATCGTATATGAATTCACTTAATATACATAAGCAGAAAACATAACTGGGAGAAAGTAAATAAATAGATTACAAACAGACTAGAAGAATACAAACATTAAAACTTCTACTTTTACATGATTACAATAACCCACATAATATTATCAAGTTGTCTGACTTTACGCTTACTTAAGTTTCCTACAATAATATTTAAAACTGTAAAAGTTTGACATTTCTTCGAATATGCGTTTAACACTACGATGTACGGTGGGCAACATATCAACCTACACATGTCTGTTCAATTTTTACAGTCAATTTTGAACTTAATTGCTTACAGTTTTAGATTAATATCGATTGCAAAGTGACAGATTGGGGTAGGTTGATAGGTACGTATAATTCAAACATTTTAAATCACACTATGACAAAAGACTCTGAACATGAAATAGTTACATTATACTGTTAAAATAATAAACTTTAGACACTTATAGTGTTATTTGATCAAAACATCAAATGGAATGCAAATGATATACGTTATGCAACTTACAAATCAAATCAACAAAAGTCTTTGACTAACAACGTTATGGCACGATACTATTGAACATTTATATTATATTTAGATTAAACATCAACTACATACGCAAATGTACATCCATACAAAAATATCCATATATAGTTTAACAGATTTCAACTACAGAATTATAGTTTAGCAAAGTTCGTTCCAAATCTAATATATTTTAATCCAACAAATACGACATGATAAATAGGCGTATAATGTCTATTCTTATAAATGTTAGTGCACAAGAGTACATGCAATAATTATCTCGACTTTAGCCGTGTCCACACTTGACCTGAATTATGCGACGAATACGCATTGCTAAACCTAACACATCAATGTATCTTCTATAAATGACCCGATATATATGACGACACTATGGACTTCATCATTAATCTTGACTTCATCCTAAAGCAACAATTCAATTACTATCTCGCTCTTATACTAATCTTTTATCAGCGATGGTTTACGACTATGGGAACTTATTCTCAGGTTTATATGAGGTAAAAGAGGTCTAAGAGATTATTTTTTATTTGACTAAGTCGACAAACACACATTTGGTTCACATGATAGTACGTCACTGCAGCCTATATACGTATTATCATAAGGATATCACTAGCGCATTGCCAACCTTGTGACTTGATGATATAATGTCACATTACTCAGGATTTGAACTGCCTCTGTCACTTCAAACTAGAATACAGCAATGCGAACACTGCTGTGTGGTAGCAGAAATAGTTGAGAATATGCAATGCAAACTACGTTTGTATGAAGTCTACTTATAAAGATTTGCCAGATATATACTAATTGAATTATTTATTTTCTTTAAAAACTAATTAATCTATTAAGGGCCTCAGAAGTTGATCTTCTGCCCTGTTAATGAGCTTAGTTTTTAAGTGAAATAAATGCGCGTTAGCATGCGTCTGGTGTGGGCACGGCTTAGGAAATCATCAAAGTGTTTTTAAGTACAGTAGATTCGTCTGCTGTGGATGAAGTCCCTTCTTGCGCACTTTCTAAGCAATATAATGGCACATCGAGAACACACCGACACATTGTAAGCTCCCACCTCACTAACAATAATACACAACAATTAGTATCTTTCGATTTACTTAGTAATTTTACAGACGACATCTACCGGAGGTGTAATCTAACACAAATAGTGTTGACCCCTTTTTAAAACGATTACTGATTCATTGCTACGTTTTTACACACATTATATTTTATAATACATTGTTTCTCTTAAAAATTACTATAAAATTTTATACATGTCTACAAAATATGAGAATCTTCAAAAAGTTACGAATTTCATGTCTACAGTTCATATAGGCCAATGTATATATTATTCAACTACGATATAGATAAGACGGAAAGTAGTACGAACAGTTTACGGGCAGCATATAACGATATTCACAATTCTCATCTATGAACAACGCGAAGAATCACAACATAAATATATTACGCTATTAAAACATGAACGTTATTGTCCTGGCACAAAATAACCGTTGCGACATTTGAACACAGAACGGCGTGAACTGTTGTCGAGTGGACGTCTGTCTCGCTCGCTCCGTACTGGCCGGACGTGTGTCCCGCTTGCTCAGTGCTCGCCTTTCTCCAGTTCGGTGAGCTCGTGCGCAGGCGCGGGCTCGATGTCGTTGTTGGCGCGCGTCTTCTCGATGTCTCCCTGCGACAGCGACGTTACAATGATGGCGCCCAGTGCGTCGCACACCACGTTGATTGTGGTCCGGAATCGATCACTGGAATATTTCGCAAATGACGTATAATTACTGTATTAAAAATATCCGAATGAAATATGACAATGCATTTTATTAATCATATTAGCTATCAAAAGTCCACAGTTGGAATCCACTGTTGTTTGGAAAGCCTGGAGCAGGTTCCTGTTGGACCTACCCGGTACCTGATTTCCTTTCGAGAACTTAACCCCTCAGCCATCAATTTAACTACCACAAAAATATGTATCAAGCTCACAGTAGCCAGTCGACCGCGAGGATAATGGAGACGTCCTCGGCGGGCAGGTTGACGGTGTCCAGCACCATCACCATGGTGACCAGCCCCGCCTGAGGGATGCCCGCCGCGCCTATGCTTGCCGCCGTTGCAGTGACACTACACAGCATAATTACAATGTTTAGAAAAATATACAGTATCTATTATATCAGAATTTTGTAAAGTATATTTATTAAAAATATGATAGGACGTTAATAAACTGAGCATTTATGTGATCAAAATAAAATGTGTACAGATTCTTTTTTAAACAAACGAACCTATGAATAATGACAAACACGCAATCCAAACAGTCTATCCTTTGTCGTAAGTTTTAAGTTAACATTACAAGTAAATATTCGATATAACAATAAAAAAAACTACTGTACTGTTATAGCCAAAATATCTTATTCAAACCATCAAGTTCACAGAAAAGGGAGTTGTTCTGTATACCGCATAAAAATACAAATAAGTAATCACATATGACTACATCCCATAGAATATATAAAAATTGGTAAATATTTTCATTTGTTATTTTTTATGAGAGTTCCACAGAAGACCTAAGAGGCAGCTTTTTCTGTTAACAAAAACGCTTTCTTTATATTGTTTTCAAGTAAAAAAAAATCTCCCATTTTTACTATCCCTTTAGGAAATTAGAGAGTTTAGTAATTACACTCATATGGGCGCTTTATAATCTCCAATCAGCCCAATACTTCTAGTAATCTATGAACCAAGAAACACATTCAAAAACGTTCCTCCAAAAACATTACCTCACAGCGATGATCTTGCCGAACGACATCTCCACTTTCCTGAGCTGTGCGATGAAAATAGCGGCGACTGCCTCGTACAGCGCCGTGCCGTCCATATTGATGGTGGCGCCGATGGGGATCACGAACCGTGTGATGCGCGGGTCCAACCCCATGTCGTCACAGCACCCGATCGTGATGGGCATAGTGGCCGAGCTGTTGACCAACAAAAGGCTAAATCTTCTTTTGTTCTATTTATCATCATCAAATAAAATAAACTGAACTTGAAAAAATCCCCCAAAAACGGGGACATTGCCAGTAATTATTAATTGGGCAGGCGTGGTAGCAATAGCAGAGCGTAACTTCGTGAGGACAATGCTGATACCTATCCTCGTTTTGTTGCATTTGAGCTGCACTGTTTCGGGTAGATATACCTCTGTTGCCACTTACGATTTCTGGAACAGGGGAAGGTTCTATTCTAATCCGTCGATACCCCATGGAAGTGGAAAATGGAAACTAATTCAAATTCAAGAAACGTTTAGTGATCTTAATTTTGATAGCACACTTTAATTGATGATGATTAACTAGTATTTCTCCAACAACAATAGTTACTTTTTCTTATCTCCCATATGCCCTAGCCACCACTGTACGAGTTTGATATAAATATATAAAACTATTTACCTAGACGCAGTACCAAACGCAGTAGCCATGACTTGCCCCATCTTGCCAATGTACCGGCACGGCAGCTTCTTGGTGGCGAGGATGAACAGGATGCTGAGTGTGCCAAAGCCGTGCAGGAACAGCCCCAGCAGCACCGTCATGAAGTACAGCCCTAGCCGCCCCACTAGTTCCGCGAACGAGTCGATCTCCATGATCTTGGCTGTTACGAGGAAGAACACGCCGAGTGGCGACAACCTGGAATGGATCGGAATATTCATAATTTTTTTTATATGTATATAAGCATGTTTATAGATTTGCCTGTTTTTAAACGGTTCGTGATGAAGCAATACCTTTCTTTATAGGTAAATCATTCCTAATCTGATAAAAGTCTATTTATTACATAATAAAACTATATCTATCTTATGAACACATTTTCTACCTATTAAGTTTCATTAGCTCTTTTCCACCCTGGTAGAAATCTCTTTCTGCCATATAACTGCCCATTGTACTTCACAATTATTGTTCTTATTTATATGTATTGACTTATATTGAAGATATAGAGAACAATTCAAATAATTTTACATATCCAACGAAATCATATTTTTTTGTTAAAAGTTTGAAAAATGTTGTACATAGGGACCACTCGAATTTGTCCATATTTTTAACGGAAGCGTCGCGCGGACAACTTATAGTTGACTTACAATCTTACTTTCATTTAAGATGCAAATGATTACTTATATGCCCTAATAATTCCTCAAAGTCGTAACTTGTGGTAAAACAATTTCGCACATGACTTACGACGGATGAAGGAGACGCGGCGCTGGCCAACCAAGCTCGCTCAAGGTTGCACATAATATCAGTTGTAATCAAAACGACATTCCCTTGGACAAGACGCGGGCAACAGCTAGTAAGGATACCGTATTGTATAAGATAATCCATATTTAATACGTCAAAGAATGAAATGGTTGCTGTGAAAAGAATATAAAATCCTTAAGAAATAAATATAATATAAAAGAGACTTACGATCATCGCATATATTGGCTTGACTTCAAGATAAGTAGCTTAAGCACTTGTGTTATGGATACCAGACAGCAGAGGAATCACAAATATAATTCTTAAATACGTATAAATTATACCAACAAATACAAATATACATCATATAAATATTCGTTCTGGGCACGGTTCGACCCCACGACCTCTGGCGCATTATTTGTTTATATATTGAATAAACTGTGCACTATTTAATAGAATTATGTTTAAGACGAAGTTAAGAAAAACGCTTTCTCACCAAATAACCCATCCAGTGATAATCATCATCGCCTCAGACATGGAGTGGAAGAAGTTCTGCAGCGGCCGGCTTTTATCTCCCATCTTACCCAGCGTGATACCTAGAACCACGCTGAAGCAGACCAAACCTAGCACGTTGCTGCCGCTAGGATAGTCACCTTTGATCTCGTAGGTTTCTAATTGACCTGGAATAAAATATATTAGCTAGCGATAGTTACAAAGCGGTTTTAAAAGCAACAGAACAATCAAAACATAAAAACCTAGACTTGACTTAATATTATAATGCCTCCATGATAAAGAAGGACTACTTTTTGAAGGTATATCAATTGATATCTCTTTATATCTCCTCTTTATCACCACTCTTTCCCCCATCCTCCCTTACTACCTCCTTTCTGTCCACACCTTCCTCCACCATCACTCTCTCACTTTATTCTTTTCTTTCTATCTTTCTGTCATCATTTTCTCCCTAACTTTCAATATCTCATATCGATAGTAGCTATATAACATTTTACCTTTAATTGCCTTGGTGTCGTTCGGATGGTAGATCAACTTGGTTCTATACGAAGCAATAGTAGCCTGCGCAATATTTTCAGGGAACACATTCCTATAACAATAAAACAGGATAATACAGATATCTTTAATATTTGTGTTTACTTTACTTACTCGTAGCTATATGTAAAATTAAAAAAGATGGGTGAGAGTCTTTCAGAAACTAAACACCGATTATATTATATAAAAAAAATTTATACAAAAATTACCTGTCACGGTGTTGTGTGAGATGAACTTCTAAACTACCGAACCGTTTTTTATAAATTATGATCTAACTTAAGAGACAGGATATTTCATATCTCAATTTCAGACTGCACAACGTCTGTCGGAACAGTTAGCATTATATATATCGCACTCTTAAAACAAAACTGTTTTACTGCAAATATCAAAATAAAATACTTTTCATTACTATGATAGCGTTAAAAAAGGTAATATAAAATACTAATAGTGTTTCGCAACTCTTTGAACCAACAGATAAATAACATATCAAAGGGGCCCCTGAGGATCAAAAGACGGTGCGTGACCGGGCGCAGTTTAGCCAAATTAACAAGGTTCAACTTATAAACACCTGCTTGGAACGAGGTCGAAAGGATTTACTATTCGTGTATATTATATTCTTAGTTATTCTCAATTTCGATCACATTGACGATCGACCTTCAAGAAAAGGATTTATTCACTATAATAAATTAATAAAAAAAAATATTTATCTATTTTCACTGCTAGTTATAGGGCTCACCGAAAAAGGAGGAATTTTGCTCATAATTACTTTGCTGTGGATTGTTGCATTTCAATTAAGCTATTTCAGGTAGATACACCGCAATCTATCTGTTAAATATCATTGATATTGATATCACATATTGATCTGGGAAATATTTTAATTTCTACAAACTATATTCGAACATTTAAATTGAATACCCTCATGTCATCAAGAACGTTTAAACTGTCATATAGTATAAGATACATCATATTACTTGGTAATTTTACTGCCCATCTTATCCTTATAACTCAAAAAACACCAATGCGATGACTGCCATTTGTCGGTATTACCGGTCAGAAGTACCAATACAGATCATCATTGTACAATGTCTACCTCCAATTTATACATATATATATATATAAATTGGAGGTAGATATATATATATATATATATATAAAAAATTTAGTTTAAAATAATTAAAAACATTAACACTTGAAAGCTGCAATTCTAATCAAGCCATACAAGGACTATAGTACTATTTTTAATCTTTTCCTAGCAACATGCAAGATTAATTTATCCAATAAAGAGTTCCAAGAAATAGCTGTGAAAACACCGTGAGCTGCTCTAGGTCACCTAGGCAATTTTATTGTTACCATCTGGCCGTAATCCGTTTGTCGCCTCTCAAGTGCAAGGCCTCACATTCAATGGGCTGGTACCAGTCTATTAGTGGTACTCAACTTTTGTGATGGGCTTGTTAGCTGACGGTCAGCTAAGACAATTTCTCTGATCATAATGAAAGTTGTTAAATAACGGACTAGCAGCGCCTCACGGTTTCACTCGCGTTAAGTTATAGAAATTTCATACTAATTTTACACCCCTCTTTTACCCCCTTAACGGATGATTTTTCAAAAATATTTCACACGTATTTTATGACTTTCAAAAAATAATTTTAAAGCGAAAATTTTTAAAAAATAGCAAAGTTTCATACTAACTTAACACCCCTGTTTTACCTATTTAGGGGGAGAATTTTCAAAAATCCTTTCTTAGTGTTTCCCGACGTTATAAAAGGAACACACTACAATTTTCACGTCTCTAATATTTATAGTTCAGGCTCTGCGTAGTTATGTATGTCAGTCAGCTTCTCTTGTTATATATATAGATTTAAAAAAGCTTATTACTCTTTTTCATTTTTCAAATAATATTTTTAAATCTCTGTAGATATTTGTCAATAACTTAATAAAAAATTAAATAAAAAATGATGATATTTAAACTCTACACAAATACTTAAATTTAAAGACAAAGAAATTAAAAATAATTTTCATAATGTAATTTACCTTTCATACTCACACAATTTTTTTACGTTTTCTTGTTCATTGATTACAAAATAATTTTAATATATCAATTTGTCTTTTTAATAAGCCCTAAATCACCAAACTGTTAGTAAGTAAAAAATAATATTTAAAATATTTGTTAATACAATTATTTACTCGTATACTGGTGGCAATATCGTTTGAAACATTTTATGAAAATCAAATTTGATGGAAATGAAAATGCCATAAATTTATTACACCAACGCATCACCGAAAATTCTGCTTCAGTTATTTCCATCAACAAATATTACCGGGAAGATGGAAGAGAGGACGTTGCAAATTGAGTTACACATTTCAGTCAGAGATTTTAGCGTGTAGGCACAATTGTATCTTCTAAGCATATACATACATCTTTAACATTCGTATTTATATATTAACATTTTTCGGTATTATTTAAGTAACTAATAAAATAACAGTTGGTGTTTAAGAAGGGCCAGGTCAGATATACATATAATAAACGAGCATGTATAAAAGGAATAATGAGAGTAAGGTGTGCCAAGATCGTTTCAAGAGGAGATCTATAGTCTCTGCTCTACCCAAATGGGACACAGGAGTGATATATGTGATAGTTGATTATCATCATTATATCCACCGTAGGACGTTCACAGTCTCAGTTATCATGAATTCTTATTTATTAAACCTTTAGCAACAAATATAATACATTGTACATTATCAACAGGTATATAAGTCGACCATCAGGTAAAAAAGTGCTAACGCGGTACCAATTATGATAAAATAAATAGTAAAATATTAGAACTTAGCTTGTTAATGACAGTAAATAATATTTAAGACCAGTAACAGCCATGGATGACTCATGGATTGGGGACTTTTATTTAGAAAAAAAGTTGGGGGGAAGTATAGTCACTATACAGATAGTAAAAGAGGAATCAACCCATATAAACCATAGCACACAGTTAACAAAATGAAAAAGAGTTCTGGCCGACAACACTCAAATATCAGTGAATATGGAGGTAAATAAGCATGGTAATGTAAAGAAACAAAAGAATTGAACCAAGAACTGATGCAACGAAAAAAATAGAATATCAAGAGAGACAGCATAATAGATTCAAATATTAGGTGATATTACTAAAACCAGAAAGATAGAGAAGTATTTCTTGAAATAGGCATAAATGGAAAGCGGGGATTCCTTTCTCCAAGGATTTGGCAAACCAGAGATAAGAAAGAGAAGTAGTTACTTCAAAGTCCTATTAAAAATTTTAAACGCCGTGATGTACGGGCATAGCCGTAAGGTACCGGCAGAGGAGAATATCACGTCCCACCGAGTGTCGCAAGAGGCAACTAAGTTACCAGAGCCGACAGATTGCGGTATATCGATCCGAAATAGAGCAGCTTAAATGCACAGGGTGGGGATGGGCAGCAGCATCCCCGTTGTGAAACCTGCGCTCTGCGATTGCCAACACGCTTGCCAAACTCGGCAATTATGGGCAAAAATCCTCTTTTTTTTCTTGGAGAGGCCATTGTCCAGCAGTGGACTTCCAATGGCTGGTATGGTGATGATGATAATGATGATAATGATGAAATGCTTACTGATGTACCAATAAATAGGGCGTGTAAAGTGAAAACTCACTCCGGAAAGACTAAATGCTTAAATTCTTTATAATTTTAAGCGATAATAGAGTCGAAACGTAGGCCAACTAGTGTTTTATTTTAAATAAGTATAAGATCTATTATGTACATAGCCTTTGAAAATTCCTCGACTTATATGTGCTTACCGAATACCAAGTACCATGTGCAGTGGGACGACATAATGGCACCTAGGTCATACCTCGCGCCAATCTGTCGCATCGTTTGTTTGATTGATGTCTACAGGGCTGGCGTTTATATTATTTTCTAGTGTTTTAGCCTATTATTTATCAGCAACTGTATAGTCTAATATTTAGGTTGTATATTTAAGCTTAAATTCAATTTCTCGAAATACCCAAGTGTATTTGAATTATGTAGCAAAGACAGTTATGTAGCATATGTATGAAGGTATGTATATTTATATAAAGTAGGTATGTATATTATAGAAAAAAAACAAAATAGAATTGAAACGTATGTGTAGAACTGTTGGTAATTTTATTCTGAATTCTAATTCAGAAACTGACATCCCTAATAACGCATATCTAGGGCGGAATATAAATAGTGCGTTGATGAAGACTGACGATCGGGGAACCATGGCCTGGACCACTTCTCTCGCCCTACACGTGGCAGACAAAACATTGAATACCATGCTTCACTACACGATTGTCTTGCCTGTTCAACACTTGACCCCACCAACCTATTATGCAGCAGCAATGTATGCCCAACAATGCGAAGTGTCAGATTACGTATGTGTCATTGACTGTGATGAATTGGTACGAGATAAAATTGCATGTAATTAGAGGGAATTGGGACGTGTGAGTGCAGATGATTGTGACGAGGAAAATAGTTATAATTCGATGGGTGAAAAACATGTAATACGTAAGATAAATTACTGAATACAATAAAAAATGGCTGGACACAAAGACAATCAATATTGTATTAAAATATCAATCAAACTAATCACAAGTCGGTTCTTGATTTAACTATTTTTACGATACCAAAAGTTTTTTGTATGCTTATAATACAGCAAGTAATCGACGAGGGATTTGAGACGGTCACGGAGACACCTTTATGACATTGGAGACATAAAAGCCATTATATTGATATACAAATATGCAATGATAAACGCCAGCATTCGATACTCATGTAGGAAATATATCATTGTCTTTATATAATACAAGAATCGATTACCAATAAATTGAACAAATTAATAAATCACTACTAGATCAGTCTCGTGCATTACATTGATCTCTTGACGTGATACTCCACTCGACGTAATCAACAGTGGTTGGTTGCAAATACTAGTCTATAAAACTTTAACGTATGCCGTCCACTGCGGTATACATCCAGCTGATTTTAGGTAGACTATCAGTCCACCTCGGGGGTGGGTACGCTGCGCTTGACGGTACTAAGTTACCATAAAAGTCACAGCAACGTTAACCCATAGTAAATGATAAATAAACCTCTATAAACAGATGAAATATAAATGAAATGCGGGAAATGAACCAAAAGAGAACGAAGCATAATTTTTGTTTTTAAATATACGCAATAATAATACATTTATTCCTTTTTACGAAAAACGTTTTGTGGAATGTTAATGGAGTTATTAGATTACCTAAATAAAGGCGTTTGCAGCCCAATTGGACATAGCATAGGTAAGCCGGATGGCAAAATTAAACTGCCATCCAACACTTATAAAGGGTATTAAGCCAATAAACGTGTTATGCATAACACTGACACATTTGCTGACGTTTGAACTGATCACGTGATGCTGATGACAATTACTTAAGAGAATTAAGCTTAGGACTCACCATAGCTCTCTTAGTGGTAACGAGCAAAGCAACTCCCAGTAGCCTTAACCTTGCATTAATGTATACCCTGCTGTATACTAATATCTCATAAAGGAAGCGCATAGATTTATATGCATATGTTTCTTTCCGGTGGCTCGTGTAATAAGTCATCTGGTACCGGCAAACTAGTCTAAACTAGATCTAATTCCTTTAGGTGATTCTTATGATCCCGTAAGATCATCAATATTATCAGTATTATTAGTATAGAATCGAACACCTCCTATTTAATTACTTTTTTTTGGTGATTCAAAAGTTCTTGTAATGGAACTATTTGAATTAAGTTTATTTTGAGTTAGATTATTTTTATATATTGCAATCCTAAGCGGATTGTTTTAAATTCATATTGCACAATAGCAAAAACACTCCTTGGCAAAAATGTAGGCACTACACGTAGCCTAGTATCCGTTTTGGCCGCAACTGATCATAACTATACCACAGGTAATAAAAATACTGTTTCTTATCAAGCTACTATAACTTACCTTATTAGATCCAACAAAGTGTCCGAAGTCAGGGTGTCCTTGGTGATGACCTTGGTCGTGTTTGGCGCGGTGTACGCTTCCGAGCTCCTGCCAGGCTTGATGGTGGTGACGAGTGCGATACCCAGCATCACCGCGCAGATGGTGGTCGTCATATAGTAAATGATCGCTCGCAAACCAACTCTGAAAAAGGAGAACATGATAAGAAGAGGATGCCAAAAAAGTAAATATAATATTCATTTATTATTATGTAAATATAAGCATTGGAAATTTTAATCATCATAGTAGCCCTTGAATTCCTCTGCTGGACATAGGTCTCCCAACCCCGCCCTGTGTTTAAGCTTTACCGTCTAAGATGGATATGCCGCGATCTGTCGGCTCTAGTACCTTAGTCGCCTCTGACGACCCCTGGTACAGGAGGAGTTACTATTCTACTCTGCCAGTATCTCACGACAGCCATTATTGCAGCGCTTCCCGTGGTGGCATTCGCATAGTGTAGCTTCCTGAGGGGAATACTGAAGCTATTCCGCCCCGTTACGTTTGAGATACACTGTTTTGGGTAGATATACCGCCATCTGCCGGTTCCAGTACCTCAGTCGCCTTTTACGACACTTTTTACAGGTGAGGTATACAATTCTGCCGGTAGCTCACAAAATTTGATCTTAATTTCGTATTCTTTAGAAATTCTCTCCATTGTTAGTCAGCTAGGCTTCGTTTTGTTTTTAACCACATACATAGATACATACTTTTTTAGTATTCTTTGCAACGTGGCATATTTTGTCAGTGTGGTGTTTGGTCCATTAACTAGTAAAATATTTAATCTTATGAGAAATGATAAAACAAAGATTTGGTTTAATTATTAATTATGTGCAAATAAATGGTAAGACTCATAAATACAAAAAATCCTTATAGGTCAAATTTTGAGAATAATATATTAGCAATTTTAACTAAAAATGCTATGTAAAGGTGTAAACTTATACATATAAAAACCAACTTACTTGCCAGAAAGACTCAAGTCCAGGGATCCAATTGCAGACACAATCGAAGATACGAGAAGGGGAACGATCAGGCATTTGAGCATCCTCAAGAACAGCTCACCAGGGAACTGGAAGTACATAACCTCGCGCCGGGACCACTGGTACCCAGAGGCGCGGAGGCCCATCCCCAGGAGTGTTCCGGAGACCACGCCGATGATGGTCAGCATGGTGAGGAGGTTTCCCCGGATGAAGTTGCCACAACAGTTCTTCGGGAGTCGGAGCGGCATTTTGGAGTCTCTGCAAAAGGTATTTAGTTATTTATAGTCTATTTATTTGATTGTCGTTTCGGTAACCTTACGGCAATAACTCTTAGGATTACGCAAGTTTCATAACTTGTGTTTTATTATCAGTATTGAACACGTAAATGTTAGAAGTTATTATATTTTTAGTAACTAATAGAAATAGATTTCCTTAAATTGATAGACTATATAAATATCATTGAGAAAGAATGTTTCAAACATATAGTAGTGGCTATGAGTTTGTATATAAAAAAGGTGTAGTGTTATTTATAAAAAATCTCTCACGTAAACTTGCAAAAAATATATTTGTAAAAAAAAAACTTGTGAAATTGTTTAAGTATGAGTGTATGAAGTAGTATAAAATTTTTCATATAACTTAATGCCTGGCCTGTTGGCGCAGATGATGGTTACCCTGCCTTATACGCCAAGTATCGTGGGTACGACAGGTAAGGACCCATCCCATCCAGGACAAACATTTATGCATCTGTTGTATGGTTAGGTGTTAAATATTTATTTTACCTCTATATTTGTGATTCCTCTGTTGTCTGATATCCGTAACACAAATGCTTTAAGCCATTTATTTTGGAGGCAGGTGAGATAAAAAGAGATATGTAAATTTGATATGAATGAATGAGACTTTATTTATACTACTACGTGTCACAGTGAACGTCCCGAATAAGCTTTTAAACTACCGATTTCATTAAATTTTTTTTTGTTTTCTGTGTACAGTTTGATCTAAATTAGAGAACTTTATAATCGCAATATTTTTCTTACGGTAAACATAGATATATAATTCAAAGAGGACAACGACTGCCCGATCAGTAAGTTTATTATCAACTAGCTGTGCCCGGGAAATCGTCCGCGTGGAATAGTTTTTTTGGGTACCATACCTCTTTACCTTAACTTATATATATACTTTGAATGTCATGTTTATTTATATCAAATCAATGGTCTGAAAAATAAGTTTAAAGTTTCTAGCTCTAAAAATAGCGATACTTCCATACATCTTTTCATCCCCCCTTTCTACCCCTTACAACCTTTATTTCGAATTAAAAAATCTTATGTCTTTTCTCAGGGTCTAAAGATTGACTGTGCCAAATTTCATTAAAATCGGTTGAAAGGTTTAAGCTGGAAAGCGTAACAGACAGACAAACAGACAGAGTTATTTTCACATTTATAATATTAGTAGGGATATAAGATACATAAATTACATTTTTAATATGTGCAAAATTAAATCATCGCAATCAACACTTGATGTCATTTATGATCACGAAAGCCAAAACTTCTACGTACATATAAAATTTGTAGTCGTCAACTTCGTCCATCGTGTCATCATTGGAAATAACTGATGGCCAAATTTGGTCAAAGGCCAACAGCATTCTTCGCGGGATATTATGGTGCAAACTTCAATGTGTGGTATATTGTGGTAATGCTTTTAAAACCGTAAGCGTAAGAAAAAGAGACTCCATTACCCAATTCCCGACATTTACAGATTTGGAAATAGTTTAGTGAAATAGTCCAAGACTCGGATATGTGAACTCTCGGTTTATTTGTTTGGTGCTATGTAGTAAAAAGTTTTAAAATTTTGTGACCTTAGATTTAGTGAGTCGCTCTTGACAAATTGGAGATCTTACATTTTCGGTATGCGGCGCAGTATATTAATGATTTACACTTCAAGGTATATTTTAATTTCGACTTTTATTGCCTTCCATGAAACAATCATAACAAACAAAAACAATTATTATTATGGTCCTTGGGGAGGGAGATGCATCTTTGCCAACTCATTTAAAATGCTATATGCTGTTAAGTATTAAAGTATAACTTTTATGATGTAATTATCTTTAAACTCGAACGTAATATATCTATAATCATTTGTTTTACGTAGATTATTCTGTACATTTATAATATTATACTACAAAGTAGAATAGTACCTCCCCCTGTACCAGGTGTCGCAAGAGGCGATTGAAGTACTAGAGTCAACAGGTGGTAGTATATCCACTCATAGCAGAGTAGCTCAAATGTAACAGAACGGGGATGGGCAGCAGCATTCCCGTCGTGAAGCTACGATCTTCGATTGCTACTACGTTAGGCCAGCGCGACAGTTATGGGTTAATTCACCCTTTATTGGGCAGGCCTCTGTCCAGCAGTGGGCAGTACTGTGATGATGATTCAAATACTCTATGCATATATTTACTCATATTTTTGCTCATTTATTTTGTATATTTTCACTATATTTTCATAATTTATCCTATCTCTCCCAAATAGTAGAGGCATAAAGGATATGATTTCATCTACTAATTCGATATTCCATGCACTTTAGTTAACAAACACCGGCGCCGACACTGCAGAGTATAATAACTATATACTTTCACAAAAAAAACGATCGATTAAAACCGGGTCGCTCTGAATCGCTGCATGTGTAATATTAGCCGACTCTTGGCAGACAGCAAGACAATTGTAGTCTGTACCAATCCGCTATCCACGTGGAGTCACCGCACTTGCAAATATCTATTATATTATGGACTTTATGTTAACCACTTTAGGCAAGTATTTGTTTAGCACTTGCCGCATATTATTATGAAGTATTGTATATATATAGTATGTATATATTGCTATAGGTGACACATGGTGCACATATTTCAAGGGAAAATCGAAAGTATATCATGTTATATGGGACACAAAACATGAATCGATTCTTAAGTATTACTTTTACGTCATAAAATGTATACGTTCCTCATTCCAGTACACTTTTGGTAACAGACAATATATATATTTTGAAAATAAATTCAGTCGGGCACGCACTATGAATTTGGTGGTTTGGCTTTCTCACTGACACGTCTGCCTATCGTGTGAGCTCGATCTCCACCTAGGACAATTATTTATGTGATGTACATTTGTGTTTGTTCTGTGTCAGGGAGTTAATAATGTACATACTCTTGTATTGTATTTGTAGTTCTTCTGTTGTCTGATATCTAAAACACAAGCGCTTTAAGCTACTATCTCGTAATCAGGTCAAAGTATGAGGCTTTAAAATACTTCGGAACAAATCATTGCTTTGGTTTTAAGTTAACCTGAATCAAGAAAATTTTTTGGCAGAACACATAAATCTTTATAACATACAGATTAGAAAAATGTTGTTTTGAAGCTGAAATTTGTCTCGACAGAGATTGTGAGCGCAAAAGGTAAACAAAGATTTATGGCTCAAAATCACTTTTTACATCAGCATTAAGGAATAGATCATAATTTGAAATTGACGGTAAATATATTGTATTTATAGTAAATAAATCTCAAATGTTATCAAATTAATATACTGGTGCTTATATAATTTTGTCAGTTATATAAAAATATTAAGATTGAAATTAAAAGTTATGGTGCAAGTATTTACTAAAACTTTACGGCAAGCAAGATTCTATAGCTTATGAACATGCTTCCAACTAAAGTCAGAGAAATTGTGTGGCGATATCAGTCGAAGAATCACGATTCTAAATTTTAAATATACACAACAAAAATCTATTATGGTCCTTTTTTTATAAAAAGTCATGGGAGGAGAAAGGGAACACAAGAACAGGTGTTCGAAATTCCAAAACCGTAACCGCTTTTCAAATTTGGAACGCTAACTTTTTGCAGCGCAACATTTGAGGCTGGCATGCGCAAGCGCACGTGGGAGCGGTTCCCCCCGCGGATGTGCCGCGGAAATCTTTATTTAGCCGGATCGCGATCAATCCGCTACTCCCCTGCGCTCACACGACCAACCTACCTCACGCTAACCGATACAGGCTGGTTGTAATTTAGACTTGACGTTTGTTTGCCAACATAACACCAGTATATTGTATTCCATTAAAGTGTCCGTAATTTTAAAAGATTTATATACGATTTCTGTCCGACTAACAAAAATATAAAGCGGCTCTATATTTTTTGTTTTATTCTAGTTTTTTGTTTTACCTCAAAATCGCGCGCACATTTCACATGTAATTCAATTAAGTTATTTCTATAGTTTTGTTATTGTTTCAATTTATACATTAGTTTCATTTTCATACACCTCAAACTGCCTCATTTTTATTTGTTCTCGATACAAAAGTTAGTTTAGTTAGTTAGTTTAGTTAGTTAGTTTTTAGTTAGTTAATTAAGTTAGTTAGAGATGATATTATAATGTTATCCATTTTTGTTTTGTTGTGCGTAAACAATCATCGTCATAACAGCCGGAAAAAGTTCACTGCTGGACATAGGCCCCCCCAAGAAAGGGGAATTTGCCTATAGTCGCTCTGGGCAAGCGTATTGGTAATCGCAGAGCGTAGCTTTTGCAACGGGGATGCTACTGCCCATTCCTGCCCTGTGCATTCAATCTACACTGTTTCGGATGGGTATTACGACACGACACCTGGTTCGGGGGAAGAACTATTCTACTACGCCGGTACCCTACCGCAATCTTAAACATTTAACAATTTAGTTCATTGTAACACATTCACTAACCTAATATTATCGGAAGGCGTTATTGTTTGAGAAACGGATTTACTCAGGGTCGGTATTTTTTTTATTGGACCAAGTCGACAAACAAACATACGAATCGCGTGATAAGCGTCACCGCAGCCTGTAAACTCTCGTATTATTACATAACACTAGCCCGTTACCAACCTTATGACTCCAAGATATTATGTCACATTACCCAGTCTTTTGCCGCTGCAGCTCTTCAAACCGGTATACAGCTATGCGAACAATGAGGTGCCAATGCAGACGACATTTATCTACCTCATGTAATATTGGAACTGCTTTGCATTGCTGACTGAATTTTCTTATGTTACAGTTTGTAACTAAGATGTAGTATAAACCTTGTTATGTATTTCTGCTATTGCAATTAATTGAAAGCATGCATTCCGAACAGGAATGTTATCTGATTCGATAAAGTTTTTCGTTATATAAACGGTCAATTAATTCATATAACCAAAACATCATATCCCACTATATATTTCGAGAACAAAGTAAACTAAGTAAAGACGTACGAGATCAATTGAATCATCTAATTGGATGTGTCACGCAGAAGATTGAAGAGTTGTTCTCAGCTCCGTTCCGCTAATCGGTCACCTTACTCCTTCAGGATACGGCAACGTTTTAGCTTCAATTTATTTTAAGAACAGGATCCCTTGTTACTACTCGACTAGTTGGTCAATTGGTTGATCAACTGGTTGATATGGTAGTATTAGCATTTACTCGCAGTTTAACCAAACCCACGCGTTTTGTGTATGCACCTGTGTATTCAAAGCTTAAAAATAGAAATTTTTTGGTCTTTCTCATGGAAATAACAATTTTAGTGCTAAACTTAGGACTAAAGTATTCTTTTAAATATTAGGTATAAGCCTGTATTATGACATACAGCGCTATATTCCCTTCAATGTAAGTCTAATACAGATGAGGAAAAAATACATTGTAATATTAACTACCATTTACCACTAACGAAATTTGATACTGACATATGTTCACTCTTGAAAACGGTTGGAGCCGGAATTGAAATAAAATTACTTTAGAAGTTCATAGAAGTGCATAGAAAAATATTGAATTTGTAATTACAAATATAATATTCACTAAAAAAAATTGACATGCTTTAGGCGGGTTAAAAAATAAATGCATACTCTTTAAGTGTTTGGCGATAACATTCAATAATCTTTAACAATTATAATTCTTCCTCTTTTTACAAATGTCTAAAAGTAAAAAAAAATTGAACTCAAATATGTCCTTGAAAAGTATTTTTGTACATCCCAATGACTTAAAGATATTATATTATTATCACGCCACTCAATTTTTTAGTAAAAATTATATCAACTGCGTCCTAAGACTTTAATGGTCTCAGGACGCTAATTATGAGTAGTATTTCTCTTCGTCATATTTTTTACCATCATCATCATATCATTTTAGCCAAAAGACTTCCACCACTGGACTTAGACCTGTCCAAGTAATTTTCAATTTATATCCTTGTTCTCCTTTACATAAATACTGTATTACGTTCACAAGTTGGAATGGAAAATAAATGCTTAAAAACGATACCTAAATAGAAGCTTTCAACATAAGCTAGTATTTATAAAAAATTAGGCCAACGCCGCATATTATATTCAACATTTATGCGTAATTGTTAAAATTTAAAGTAATTATATTAAGTCACTTCTTTTTACATAAAATATCTCTTAGTGAAATTCTCTTCAAAGTATACTAAAATTCCTTCTTAACACATCTGCTGTCAAGATTATTTCAAATTCTGCCAATAGTAGTGCCCAACAAACAATACACAATCAAAAAGTCTGAATTTGACAATGAAAACCTAAAAGAGGTGTGTCAAAGCGCAGAGATCCCAAAACCACCTGCCTCAGCTCGTATCAAAGGCAGGAGAGGGTAATCCTCACTTGGCCCCCTTCGGAGAAAGCGCGCCGACCTATATAGGGGATTACCCGTAATAACCGGCTATCGAGGCTCCCGCACAATCAGCGCTATTATGCGCTTTAACCGAAACCGGGTCTCAATCACTACGCTCTGTCATTATGCTGGGTGAGATGTTTTCAAGCGCTTTTCCGCTGTATTGGTTTGGGATTTTTGAACAAAGAATTCTGTTTATTGCTTGGGTATGCATTTTTCTTCTACAAAAGAATACGACAGCAACGATTATACTTGTGTGGACGAAGGCATTCAAACATACAGCTCTAAATTTTTAAATGTATTGATGAAATTTAATTAATTTTAGCAGCTTTCAAAATCATTTTAATGCAATAGTGTATTGTAATTCTTAAAAAACAGTGCCCCTAAAGTAATCGGAACATCGAGCATAAAAAGGCTTTGACTTAATATAAAGTATTTATTATAATTAACGATAAACCCTCAAATTACAAAGTAATCAGTAATTATTGAATCCGATATTTTTACTGTACCAATACCGTTAAGAGAAAATATTTTGTTGTTTGTTTGTTTGGTACAATTTAACATAAAATTTACTGGACCAATTGAAATAATTATTTTATCAATATAAACCTATAGGAAACTCAGAACAAATATTTATAAGATGAATCTGTCTGTGTTATATTATTATGATTTTGTACGTTTATAACGAACAAACTACTCCACTGATTTTAAAAATTCATTCAATAATGGAAAGTTATATTATCACCAAGTAACATGACTTATTTTAATGCCTGAATTTCCATCATCATGATCATATTATTTAGATTCAGTATTTAGTATCAGTATTCATTTAGAATTATTAGACGGTAACGGAAATTAACGCGCGACGACGCGGGTTAAAAGCGGGGCTCTGCTAGTTAATAATAAAAACAAATGAATGCGCACCATAACGCGCCAACGTCATGGAGCTTCCGGCATCTCAGTCGCATCTTACGACCAGACTTTAGACGGTGCCTGGTACTCCATAGCAAACAAGACAATTATAAGATACATTTTCAAATGCCCCATAAAAGAAACGAACCCAATTTTCTCCTATGAAAGAAAATACTGGTTCGTGTCAAGGCTATACCAAGACCAGGGTAAGAGTATCCAACGCTAACCCTTTGCAATGATGTCTAATCATTACATAACAAATCTCTATCATGCGTCTACAGAATGATCTCAGTGTGTGAATTGTCATCAGTGTTAATAGGCTCCCTAGATCAAGTTACATTATCCCTAACATTGATTAAAACTACCAAGAAATTACCGCTTAACATAAATATTCCATTACGTTTCATATAGTTCATACTTTTTATCGTTGACTTTTTTTATATCGATAAACAAGCACACGTTCCGCGTGATAGCAAGCGCCATCACGCTCTATAGACGCTTGTTTCATCACAACTAGTGCGTTGCCACCTTGTGTGCCACTTTAAGATATTATGTCACATTATTCAGTAAGTTATCTGCCTCTATCACCCTTTAAACTAAATACAGCAATGCCAAGACTATTGTATGGTGAGAGTGACGTACCGACGCAGTCAACCTTGAGGTCTACCTTAAGTAAACTATATATAAGTAGCTATATATCAAAACCAACTATGGCGGTATATCCATCTGAAACAGCGCAACATTAATACTACAGGGTGGGTATGGGCAGCAGCATCCTCGTTGCGAAGTTGCGCTCAGCGATTTCCAACACGACTGCCCAGCTCGGCAATTTTGGGCAGTAAACCCCCGATCTTGGGAAAGCCTATGTCCAATACTGGACTTTATTTGGCTGGTATGGTGGTGGTGGAGAATCATATTACCGTGGGAGATTTAATCCTATTCTTGAGTTTAACCAAACCTAACCCTACAAATTACTTGTATTTGTTTTATTATATTTGTTTATTTATAGGCCGGCGGATGGCGCTGCAGTCGGTATCTAGGTTATTTATCTATACTGAAATTTAACGGATGGATCGACTTAAATGAATGTTGGTGAATGCACACAAGTGAGGGCCTGGATGATTTAGATTCACAAATCAGCCCGGCAGATGACGCTGCAGTCGGTATCTAGGTTATAGTCTTTAATTTCATATTTTTTTATTATCCTAATAGCTTGTAATATCATACTGAACAACGTCTGTCAGATCCACTTGTATTCATTTGGAATTTTGGAAAATTCGTGGAAGAAAATAAAATGTATTTTATTCTTATGACCAAATCTAATAAATTTATTCTACATAAAGTAATAGTGTTTAAAATATTAAATAAAATAAAATGATTAAACGTTTCAGAATGATTTCTTTTCATACACATTCCAGGAAAAGTACATGAAAACACACACGTATCGATTTTCCCCAGGGTACCTAATTCAAATAAATTCTCCTTATAACAAAAGCTAAGAGCGGTCAAGGGGGCGTTGAAAACTTGATATCTTTCAAGCACTGCTCGAGTACCCTCGGAATTGATCGCAATCCAGAATCACTTACTCAGTAACATTTAATTCATATATAATTCTTTTACTTCATAAATTCACACAGCATCTAATAAATACTCAAACTCAACGTCAACTTGATTCTGAAATAAGTAGTTCAAAACTTATGTTTCCGATGTGATCAGACAACAGAGAAATTTTAAATATAGTCATTAAAATAAACGTGATATACATACATATATCACGTCTGTGTGCACTATATCACTATATAACTAGCTGCCATCTTGGAATACTTTTCTCGCTTCCTTACTTATAATAGTTTTTTCATACACGCTCGTCTATTCACACGCAATTCTCGCACTTCGGAACTGAGCCTCCTTTCATACCTATCTTTTCTACCTGGTTAAGGTATGTTAGCTTGGTTCGTGCTATGCCAACTCTTTCATTTACTTCCGCTGTAAGTGAAACCGTAATGAACAATTTGTCTTTATAGTACTAGCAGCGCCCCGCGGTTTCGCCCGCGTTAAGTTGTAGCACTTCATACTAACATTTCAAAAATCCTTTTTTACGTTCGTACGTATTTTTCTAAATTATAAAAGGAACGCCTATGCAAGATTTGAAGTTTCTAACCCTTTTAGTTTAGGTCCTGCGTAGATATGTCAGTCAGTCAGCATCTCCTTTTATATAAAGAATTAGATTAACAACACCCGATTCTACATATTTATCAGATATTACTCGTTATATATTATTATTTATTTAATGCCTATGTCAGTTTGCGTATTTTACAAGAGATTTTTATCACCTATTGACACAAAAAAATGCGCTTAAACCTTGCTCATCTTTCGGTGAAGATCAAGTGTTCGAAAGTTTTTGTATCTATCGCAATGTATCGGTGATAAATTGACTTATACAAAGTTATGCCATTTTTTGTGTTCATTATACAAGGAAAATGATTAATTACAGTACAGTACTTTTGATGCATATATAATGAACTGCATAATAAAGTAGTTTAATATGTCAATGACAAAAAAAATATAAAAAATAATAATTTTATCTGGTTCAACTCCCGACACAACATACCCACTTCTGTCATCCTACAAATATTCACAAACTGTACAAATATGGTAATTTTTTTTTAATACCACTTTGATAGACAGTCATTTTGTTTTTAATTTGGGTTAGCATACAACGACATTGACCTGACATTCTTAATATGACATTAGAGTAAATAGGTTATTAGATCAATTATACTCACGTAATAATGTTACTTCCTCGTAAACTATTATTGATTATTTTTCACTAACTGAAAAATTATGTTGATATGAAAGCGACCCACCATATTTATAGACAGGGTTTTTATTAGGACCTAAACTAAAGAACCAGCATTTTATTTTCCTTTTCACAAATGTTACAATAATACCCTAAAATTTTCATACGTATCATAAATATATACTAATAATATACATATATATATATATATATATATATATATATACATATGTGTGTATATATATATATATATACATATGTGTATATGTATGTATATGTGTGTATATATAATAACAATAATAAATTAATAATAACTCACACGGCTTTTCACACTCACGGTTGACGCGTACGATAGGATCCCTACCGCGCCATCGCGCCATCGAGCCAAAGGTAATCAAATAACATCGTAACTTGACTTCCATAATAACAGTGTGACCACGTCTCCTGCCTAGGCTTAAATTTCTAGAGGGCTTTAAGTCTTAAGACTTAGCTGACTTCCCGTTCTTTAGGCATTAAAACATGATCGTTATGCCTGTTGTTATGAAAATAAGAAAATCAATCACGTTAATACAAAAAACGTAAGAAAGTGAAGCACAATTTTATTGTATTAAAGTAACTCGAGTGAATAAGGAGCTGATGAAATCTAGAGAACTTGAACTTTGTGACTATCTGAGCTTTTGAATGAGGGTAGTGAAAAAGAGAGCACCAAAAACTCTTTTTTGTTATCATGGCAAAAATAAATTGGTTTGAAAATCATAATAGTTTTATTATATAATAAATTGCCCTTGTAATTCGCCTGGTGTTTAGGGTAATTTAATGAGTAAAACTCCGGCGCAACGTTACTGTAGTCCCCCATACTGTAGTCCTAATGAAAATCTGGAATTAATTCAGGGGAATGAACTCCTTGTCGACGTCGAACTGTGCGGTGTTAGAAATTGACCGAGGATATTGAAATCTCCCTCTAAACTTACTTTTATCGAAAACAGCTAAATCTTTAAATCAATTGAAATTAACCGTTAATTAATTTGTTTGACTACAATTGACTTCTTACTATAAATGGAATCCAAACATTGTTTAACGTAACTAAACCTTAAATTGATTTTAGGTTTGATGATTGATTAGAATAGAAATTAATAATAATAATAATAAATAATACTTTATTATATATAATACTTTATTGTACACTAAACATAAAAATATATGAGAAAAACAATATTCACTTACACACAGCCTTATCGCAAATAGCGATTTCTTCCAAGTGACTTTTAGATAGAAAGAATGAATGAAACTAAGTTAGAGGTAGTAAGAGAAATTATTGAAGTAAAATCCGCTAACGGTATAGTCTCAATTTGTTATTCTATAAAAAGTTTTATGAGTATGATCGGAATTGGATTAAAAACTAAATCTGGAAACCAGTAATTTAAACATAAAACAGTAAAACATAATAGAATCCGGTAAAAATCTATTGCTTTCACGTAACTCGATTTTCATACACAATTAAATACACAAAGCTGTAGTTAGTGCAAGGCAGAACAACATTAACATAGGCAACGAACGATGGAGAATGTAATTTGCCCAACGAGAATTTCCGTCCAACCCGCCAAGGCGAAGTAACCGTGAGCAAAGTGTGGACTTGATCCTCAACCAAGCAATATTTAGCTTACAATTTAATAATGTGCGTGGGAAATATGGAATAACTGAGTGACTGCGTATTATGCCTATAAATTCTTAACAAGGTTTCGAAGTAGATTCACGAACTATAGTTAATTGAATACAGCTTAATTAGAAAGACAGCTGTTAAACTAATTATTTTATTGGTTTTTTATCTTAATTCTAGATTTACTATAATAAGCTTTAAATGTATAACCTTTGTAATGAAAACAATACTCATAACTAATTATGGTGTCATACCACAGTGACATCTGTCATTTCAATCATGCTATATTTAAAAGAGTAGGTATAATGTACCATCAATTTAATTTAGATGTTTTGTTTCTTTTGCTTGTTAAGTAGTTTACAGTTCAATTATAACAATTAACATAATTATGCTATACCGAATGTATTTATATATATCTACCATATCAATAAATAATATTCCATGTAGTTCTTATATCTGCAAAAAGCTATCTATGTTGCTTTACTTTTTACTAAATATTTGTTTCATTTTTTAATAGACAAGGATGACAAACAAGCATACAGACCGCTTGATAGTTATCGTCAATATCACAAGGATATCACTAGCGCTTTGACAATCTTGTGACTTAAAAATATAATGTCATGTAAGCCAGAAACTTTACTGCCTCTTTCACCCTTTAAACTAGAACAAAGTAATGCGAGCACTGCTATTTGGCAGTAGAAATAGGTGAGAGGAAAGTACCAGAAAAAAATGTAACTGAATTTATTTTACTATTTTAATAAATTGCTTTCGATAAATTTAATAATAATATTACTTAAAAATTTAAGATTTCCAGGATGACTGAAATAAATATTACTTTAATTATTATTTATTAAAATATTGCTATTCTAATAACATTATTGCTTATAGCCAAAATAAAATGAGTACGGATCGTCCCCTCCAGCAGCGTTTCACAAGTACGTAAGTAATTTGACGGCCTCAATGGCACAAATGTCCCAGTGTAGGAACACTCGGGCCATTTTCTGCCAGGAAATATTTAGAAAATGAGTTTAGTTCTCTATTGTTAATATGATCACACTTTATTCGGAACGAAGGTCACACGGCATTAGTACAAGATATTGATAAAGTTACCTAATTAACGCACTCACCACTCAAGGAGCACCCTTTTAACGGCTTTCTTTAAAAGACGATTTATATACTCTTTTTATATTTTTAGCTCGTCTTTAAGAACACTTAGTAGTTTTATTATATAAAGATATCTTATTTACACATAGAATAATTAATGCAATGTTATATATTTGTTACAAAAGTAGGATATTATAATGTCGAACTAAATTATTTTTCCTGACAATTTGATTCAGAACAATGGATATCTCTCACATTATTTACTACTAAGAGGTAGAAAGGTCGTTTGTTTTGGTACTTCACTTTTACTTTTTTCTCCCGCCAATTAGAAGTGTTTGTAAGGTTTGTTCCGGTTTGAAAGGTGAGAGACACAAAGTTGGCAACGCGCTAGTGATGTCCCTGTGATGATGGGCTGCGGTGACGCTTACTATTACGCGGTCCGTGTGCTAGTTTGCCGACATAGTAATATATATATGTAAAGAAATTAGTTCTTTAATTATCTATGGGCCTATCTATGAATAGAGGGCGCGACTGACAGTGCCAACTTAATGACGTTTTTAAAAATATGGCGATAGGGTAGATAAATAAAAATTAATAAAAAGTTTACTAATTGTGTAATAAAGGAATCGACTAGCTAATTTTTAAATAGTAGCTAAAATTAATAAACTTTAAATGTCGTTTCTTTGTATTTTCAGGTATGTTGTGTATCTGGATTGTATTGTTCTTGTTGTTAAAATAGATATTTGTGCTAAATAAATCTTTGTATTTTCAGAGCAACACGTTTATTATTACAAGATTCCTAGATCACTATCGAATTGTCTTATAAAACGACATATTATGTGGCAGATGTGACAGGTGTATGTGTGAGTTTAATTGGCAAACTGACTGAAATGTGAGTTTAATAGTGTTTACATAATATATGATCCATGAGCGGTTTTTATTTATGCGAACGAAATGCTAGTCAACTTGGATGTTAGTAGCAACGACACGAGGATTGAAAATACGGAAGAGATATGCCTTACTTTACATACTATTTCACCCTAATAAAATGTTATAGTGATCAGGTTGCTTTGAACCGGATGAATTAAGGATTATAGTTAGTTATTTACATACATTCAGTGATGACAACGGATGTAAATGATTAAGAAGCTCGAATTTAATATCTAAAAGAAGATCAAAGGCAGACAGTAGATTAACTTAAAAGAATAACAAGGCTATTCATTAATCCGATTTGTAATACGTATAAATATTTCATGTTTGAAAATAAAAAACAAAATGTATACATGATATGGAGTTACTGCGCATTAGATAGTAAATACTCCTATAACTTATAAATATACACTTACATTATAACGTCAACAATCATTAGCCATAACTGACTAGTATGTTCATAAAAGATTTTTTTTATTATACTAGTCAGCTAAGCCTGATTTATTCATCTATATTAGCACGAAAGCCTTTATAAAATTCTGTGTAAAAAGGTTTTTTATTAATTTTATACCCTTACAAAATTAAATAACACGAGGACAAGGGCAGAGGGGAAAAGCGTGTAAGTTTATAATGTCATGAAAAAACGTTTCACTGGGTAATTAAGGGATGATTTATGGTCAACATTTATAAAAATTGTTGATAATCTGCATTTCTAAGGGTTGTGCTGGTGACGTAAATGAAACATGGACGTGTTTCAGTACTTTAAAAAGAAATATAATCATCATCACACCAGCCATTGGAAGTCCACTGCTGGGCAAAAGCCTCTCCAAGAAAGGAGGTTTTTTGACCATAATTACCGCGTTGGGCAAGCGTGTTGGCAATCATAGAGCGCAGCTATTGCGACGGGGATGCTGCTGCCCATCTCCGCCCTGTGCGTTTGAGCTACACTGTTTACCTGCACTGTTACTGGTAACTAAGTCGCCTCTTACGACACCTGGTACATTGGCAGGTACTATTCTATTCTATTCTAGCGGTACCTACGGCACGAAATATATAAATACACAAAATAAATATACTGACTTATTTTTAGCTACTGCTTACTGGTTTAGATTTCGTTTTATAGGGTACCGTTTCAGTTATACCGACTTTGTGGCAATAATACATACATACATACGGGAAATAAAGCATGTAAATATTAACATTCACTTCCTTATGTGCAATTTGTATATACATCAATATTAATATAGTTTCATTTCATTAAAAACATATCTACATTTATTATTTTTGTATAACACATTTCTTCTGTTACACCATTTCCTGATCTAGGTGTCGTAAAAGGCGACTTATGTAACGGAACCGATAGATGGCGGTATATCGATTCGAAGGTTAAAATGCACAGGGTGGGGAGGAGTAGCAGCCATCCGAGTCGCAATAGCTACGCTCGGCGATTGCCAACACACTTGCCCATCGCGGCAATGATGTGCAAAATTCCCCTTTTTTAGAAGGCACATGTGATGATGAGATTTATATATTGTCCTTAGTATTTTATATTATTTGACGAGCCCGATAGCGCAGAAGGTAGTGATCTTATCTTGTGCGCCAAGGGTAGTGGGTTCGATTCCCAACCAGAGCAAATACTTATATGATGATATCTGTATTTGTTATGTATCTGGGTGTTAAATATATGTTTTGAAGTAGTATTTTTGTGATTCCTATGTTGTTTGGTGTCCGTAGCACAAGTGCTTCATGCGACTTACCACGGAGTCTGGTTAATGTATAAGATTTTGTGGGAATTATTATTTATTGTAGTGTTTTATTTATGGGAATGTGCTGTTGAGTCATTATATTTTCCTTAAATACACCGCAAACTGTTTAACTATATTTACTGATTTCATTCTATCCTAAGGCAACATGAAACAATTGCTTTATGCGATTAGCACCATGTCGTCTTAATTATTGATTTTATCTTCTTTCTTTGGTGTACACTTATTGTACACCAATGAATGATGGTGTACGGTATGTATGGACGGCACGCTGTATGTACTACTAGTATTATGCTTTTTTTTCACAGTGCCCTGAAGAATAATCTCTTATGAAACAATTAAAATGCACTAAAAGTCTTGCATCTACTAATAAATCTTTATACTAATAAATTATGATAATGTTAGGGACAAGATATTTAAGTTTTATAATATTAGACTTAAATATCCTGTCCGCAACATTATCATAACACAAACAGAAGTCAAAGAGGCACTTGTTGCGCCTAAGTACAGGCAGACCCATAACAAACTTTCGCGCGTTGAGATTTGCTAATCTGTCTGCCGATGTGTATAACAGTTCAAGCACCCATTAAATTCGTTTTGTTCGTTCGTTTGCATGTCAATTTATGATTTCTTCATTTAATTCCAATCAAGCCAACAAAGTGTAATTCAACAAGTGCACAACTGCGCAATTGTCACAAAAATAACTAAAAAGAATATTAAAAAAAAAACTTACTGTATTAGTTGCTCAGTTAAAATATACTTTCAGTTTTCACTTATTATTTTTCTTGTGATAAACACAGCATAACTGGCGATCGTGCGTTCGATATAGAGGGGTCGCGAGCGGCGCGAGCGTTCCGCGCGGCGACTTGATCCTGACTGATGCTCGGGATGGACTTGCGGAGGTCCTGGCGAGCGGAGGGATCGGCGCGGGGGGGGGCGACAATTGATCCGGCAGCATCCGTTTTGAATGAAAGCCGCCCTGGAGTCTGATACGCCCTACGGGCGTAGTACGAGGCGCCGATCACGAGTGACGGTGGAACGATTTATGGCGGATACTTTGAATACTCTTAAATAACTGTACTATCTATTGTTAGTAAATAACTGTACTATTGACTATGGTTGTTTTTTAAATATAGTGTAATAAATGCTAATGAATTACCGGCATTGCATGTTAAATCTAGAATTGCATCGTCACTATAATACAGAGTACAAAATTAATTACGAAATAATAACAAATTGTTGTTAATTTAGTCAAGTACTAAGATTTATGTATTTAATATTTGAATATAAATATAAATCTTAGATATTGACGCAGTTGGTTTTATGTTCTAAAAATGAGGCTGAGTATTTGATAACCGGAATCATTTCTCGTTATACGACATTTCTTTTACTTTATTTATTTATGTATAATAAATCAAAATATTCTTTATTCAATCAGGCCCATTACAAGCACTTTCAAATCAAAACAATTTTGATTCGGAAATATGACGTACTAAATAGTATTATATTCATAATACTGATGACCCTGATGACCCGACGGGATCATAAGAGACATATAACATTTATATTATATTATATCATCATCATCATACCAGCCATTTAAAGTCCACTGTTGGACATAGGCCTCCCCAAGAAAGGGGGTATGTTTTATTTCTCTTAAATTATTCTTAGTTTATGTACGGAATAAACAGAAACCGAACTTAGGTATACCAATACCCAGAAATAATAATACGACGCAATACCCAGTTACAATAATTTTCTTATGGTGATACAGCTAAAATTAAAGAATGAATATATATATATATATATATATATATATATTATATATATATATATATATATATATATATGTAAAGGAGTAAGTAAGGAGTTTTGCACAAACGTAAATTATATAGATATTTAATACTATTTGTAAAAATAAATAAATCATTAATTCAAAACATTATTTAAGTTTACGGCCCATTCCGGTCTGGTGGAACTAAGCACGCACTAATGTTTAGCGGTAGAAATAAGTACTAGTAAACATATTAGTATAACAATAGGGCCATGCCGAGAGGTGCCGGGAGAATAGAAAAGCTTATTCACTTTGTACCAGGTGTCGTAAGTGGCAACTAAAGTACTAGACAGATGGCGGTATATCGATTCGAGACAGTGTAACTCAAACACATAGGGTGGGAATGGGCAGCAGAATCCCCGTCACAAAAGCTGCACTCTGCGAGTGCTAACACGCTTGTCCAGCGCTGCAATTATGGGAAAAATTCTCCCTTTGTTGAGGAGGCCTACATTTAGCTGTGTACTTCCAATAGCTGAAATGATAATGATGATAATGAATAAGTCCATAGTTTATTACTGTTATTATTATTAGAGCATAAAAAACAACTGTTTTTTTCTCTAGTTTAATTTACAAAAAAAATCCAGGTTTTTAATACAGACTATATGTAATGCAGAAACGAGTTTACTGTAGTTTGAAACGTCAGCAAAAAAAAATAATGGCGATACAAAATCCATTAACAACTATTGTTTGATGTAAATTAAATCCCTATAGGCGTCGGTGGTACATTTTACATACATATTGCGATTTCCTAAAACAAAGTTTCAACGAACCCGTTGGCGCAGATGATAGAGATTCCTGTCTCATGAGCCAAAGGTTTCTTCATCTCCACCTTGGACAATTATTTATGTCTCTGCTCTACGCCATTATAAATATGTACTAAAGAAAAGAAAAGGCAATAAACATCGGTACAAACATACTAAACATAACTTAAAACTTTGTAATGCCACTCAAATATAAAAAATTCTACAAATATACAAACGTCATATATTTCAAGCAAAAACATACGAATAATTCATGCACATCACAAAGACAACTTAAGTTGCGGTAACGCCTTCGTAGCAAGTCGTAGTACTGCATCTTTGCAACGCGCTACGAAGACGCTACGATTATTTTTCTACGAATACATGACATGAACGGAGTTCTTTACTACCCCGACCTGTATCCGGCGTGATCCCGCGGACCTAGTTGCCCGTACATAGATTAAGCTTGTTAATTATATTTAATGCTATCATAATTAAACTTGTTCTGCGCTTGGCCAAAAGAAAAAAAACATAACTTAAGCTATAGTAAAACAAATGAAATATATAATGATTTCATATCTAATTCAAATTATTTTTCATTCTAGACGTCCATGTATGAGCTAAACTCTGTATAATGCTCGTTAAACATAAATATAATTTTGTTTAATTTAATTTCTACTCATATTTTTTTTTTCTATGGGATTTTCTTTTTAGTAGTTTAATTAAGTTTTAAGTGTTAGTTCATTATTATTTTTTATTTTTGCATGCGCACTCCTTTAATGTTTGTTACATTTAGTTTTTATGTATAATATTATAAATTTTACTACTATACTATTATAAGCAAATGCTGGTGTACCTAAATAAATAAGTCTAAACATTCAAAGAGGAATATTAAAACTCGATTTGAACAAACGTCAGCCAGAATGCACGCAGAAGAATTTCCATGCGACAAAAGGCCCGAGCAATGACTTGTTAAATACATTACATACAAAATAATGACGTTATCATTCCTAATTAATCGAGACTATTTTAGAAATTTCCTATTTGATGTACAGACCGATTCGTACAAATAACTTTATAATATAATCTATGGTAACACGTTAGGCCTAGCTTTTGTATATTCTTGTCAGCCATTATTTCCTTGTAGAATTGCCTTCCAAAACAGATCAATTGATTTTAGCCCGGACATATATTATCTGTGAAATGGCGTCAATAAATTCACCCAACATCTCATACATTTAATTGACTCCGAGGAAAACCGCTTAAAGAAATTGTGTTAAGAACCTCAGGTGACAGAGGAATTACAAATATAATAGTTAATTACATATTTAATATTTCCAAAAAAAAAATGAAACTGAGAGACACAGAATAAACACAAAATTACATAGAATTATGTGTCCTAGATCGCTACCATCGTCGCTACCATCTGCGCTATCGGGCCCGTTAAAATCTGTTATTAGAGTAAAAGAACATATATATGTATATGTGCAACTAGCCTCGCTCTACATGTAGACAGGATAGAACCCTATTGATAATAATGAAGTTAATTAGCGGTCGACCTTCAATGGCGACCCGCATGTAATTACTCGCTTCCTAAATTCATAATATTCAATGTCGGATCAACTCATAAAATGTCACATTCGCTCTTCCTGTGTAACGCTCACTTTTGGCAGTTTTGCAAAACTGAATCCATCCTGTTTTTCATGTGAAGATGGCGATATCATTCGAAGTGATAGTTGAATATACATCTAATACTGAATGTTGTTCTTAATACATGTACGTGAATGTTTGTTAGATGACTTTATAATCCCTTGAGTTATCAGGGTCGTCTGTATTACCTAAAGTTATGCATGATCACTTCCTTATTGGAAATATTAATGTTTTTATTAATACTTTTATAAATATTATTTCATTGATGATATATAAATGCTTGTAATGGGCCTACTTGAACAAAGTACGCCCATTACTAATAATATTTGACTTTCAGTTTAGTCAGCTTTTCACGATAAGAAATATTGAATGGATATTGAATGATAACTAACACTTTAGCTCATATGGTCTTATAGTATAAAGTTACATTATAACACCTATAAATAAAGTTTTATTAGAATGACAGCCGTAAAACTAACGCGTTTATTAATTATTGTAATGCTTTAAATGGCTTTTATACTAAATAATATTAATTACAGATTGTGAAGCCAACGACCATAATACCAATATAAATAACTAGTGCGACGCTACTACATTTGCACCTGTCAATCTTACCAATCTATATTTATAGGTGTTATAATAACTTCATTTGCTAGAACCACCAGCGACTTTATCAACATTACAACAAAAAAGTCATCTGCGTAAGCAATGCTGTGTTCCAGTTTGAAGGGTGGGAGAGGCAGGGAAATTACTGGGTAATGTGACATAGTGAATTCAAGTCATAAGATTGACAAGGCACTAGTGAAATCCATTTGATATTACAGGAGTCTATAGGCTGCGGTGACGCTTCCTATTACTTATTGTCGACCTAGTGAAATAAAAAAGAATCTAAGCGTTCATACAAATATATAAATTAGAATGTGTTATCTGTTAAAGGCACATTACACACGACTATTCACGGTTCAAGCTGTAAACCGATTTGATTGAAATTTGTCATGCAATTTTTTTTTATATGTACGATAGAAATATGAATTGCTGTGAGAGCTCCGCCTGAGTAGAATAGTACTTCCCTCTATATCTGGTGTCGAAAGAACTAAGGAACTAAAACTAAGGAACCAGAACCGACATATGGTGGTACATCCATCCAAATCAATGCACAGGGTGGGATGGGGGGCAGCATCCCTATCGCGAAAGCTGAGCTCCACGATTGCCAACACGCATGCCCAGCGCGGCAATTATGAGCAATTTTCTCCCTTTCTTCAGGAGGCTTGTGTCCAACTGTGGACTTCCAGTGGCCGATATGATGGTATGATAATAGCATATTTGCTATTAAACTATATAAATAAAAATGAATCATCGAAATATATGTACACGCATAACTCCGGAACGTCTGTACCATATCAACAATTATAGGGAATTATAGGAAGTTTGCAATGTAAGAACTTCTAAATATATGTATGCAGGTGTATTATTACGGGTCCAAGAACTGGAATAAAACTCACAGGGTAACGGGATTAAATTTACTTTACGAGCGAGATCAGGGCGGCCCAGCATTAACATAACACATTGTAATATAAATAACTAGCAGACGCACTCCTATTATAACTATACACCTATGATGTTTACCATTAAAGAAAAATATGTTACCATAAATTGAATATAAAACTATTTAGTAGTTAGATCAAACTGTATACTGTAAGGAAAAAATATTTAAATCGGTTCAATAGTGGAACATATTAAAAGTTCATAACAGACAAACACCGTGACATGTAATCTTTACATAAAAAGATTATATCGAGTCGGAATGAATTCTATTATTTTATTTGTTTTTAAGTAATAAATGGAACCCTTCTATAAAATATTTCGAAGAAGGACGTTGATATCTGCAATATATTTTTATCGCGTTTTATAGTGTTATCTGTTCAAATAAATAAACATTAATAAGTCTGTAAGATTCTAAGACCGTGCACATAAATATCAATCATACATTTAAACTGATCATATAGTAGTGATAATAAAATAATAGAAAGAGTATTTACTACTAACGCTCAGTGGTCGAAATTCGACCACAATTCATAAAATTTTATAAGTTCTTTTCGTTAAAACTTTTTTTTATTCCTTGTTTGCAAAATTGTGATACTTAATAAAACCAAGAGAATATAATCACAAAATACCTAAATATAATAATTGTTTTATTAATTTTAGTATGTTGTTTGTCATTCAAACAGTATTTCTAATAATTTTCACATAGTTTCTACTATTAAAATGAACTTAACTTAAAGCAATAGTAAGCATAAAACGCGTGTTCTTATTTATAAACTACATTATGTATCGAATAATTCAGTCAACACCTGGTATATAATGTACCAACTGCCATGCGTTAATAAATAATATAAGTACTCTATGTAATTCCTTGTTACATAAGCTATCCACTTTAGAAGTTCGGTTAAAATAGGTCCAGCCATTTCTAAGTTTATATGCTTACAAAAATCAAGCTTATTTTTGTTTTAAGTTTCGTACATGTACCTATATTGACGATACATGTACTAATGACACAGATGATAGTGATCCTACCTTGAGCGCCGAAAGACAGTGGGTTCGATAATGGCAAATATTTAAATGTTGATTTGTGTGTTTGTTCAGTGTCTGGGTGTTGAATATGTGCATTTAAGTATAATATTTGTGAGCCCACTGTTCTATGATAGCCATAATACAGATTCTTGAAACGATTTATTTCAATGTATAGGAGTTAGGTCAATGTATAAGATGTTGTGTATATTTCTATTTTAATAAGGTGTGATATTACACACAGACATTTATATACCTGTCTTCAATAGTTACATAAGCATTGAATTTGATTGTTTGTTTAATTGATATCGATGAACTCTTATACTATTTAACTGATTACGGTAAAAGTCACAAATATAACGTGTTTATTCACAGTATCGAATAGGGCATTTTTTAGTCTATGGCAACGATTTTTAAACTTTTAAAATAAGATAGTTTGACAGTGACGTATGATAGAACGGCGAAATTACCAAATATTTAGCAAGTGTTTTCCTTGTTACGGTATTCGCGGATATAATATTTCAAAAAAGTTAAAATAAAACCGATAAAATGTCGGCAGCAAAATTATGGGGTGAATTCGAAAATAACGATAGTGATGAAACCATCTTACAAAATGTAAATTTTAACCCCATCATCGAACTTGGGATGCAAAACATTCCTGAGATACCCATAACAGTTAAATCTTCGCCAATAGAACTACCGAATCCAAATTTAATTACACATACGATAGAATTACATGCTTGTCATAAAGAGTTAGCCGCTATATTAGATCAGACAGAAAATTCTATGTATGAAGGAGCGAGATTAGACCCTTTGAGTTTACCAGCCATACCTCCTGACCCACCTTTGAACATGGTACATGAAGCCTCGCCGCCTATACATTTTCTGCAAAAGAAGTACTGTGATTTTTCTGTAGGTAGAGGACCTGTTATCCAATCTTTTACACCAGAAAGTCATAAGCGGGCTCTTAAACAATGTGCTGCTATTGCAATTGGGCAAATAGGAATTACAACATGTACAGATACAGCTCTGAATGCAGTTGCCGATGCTTTGGACATCTATATGACCAACATGTGTAAATTGATGAGAACCGCTGTTGACCGGGAAGCTAGTGGTCTTAAATCAGGGTTCCCTGATGTAGTCTCTAAAGTATTTGCAGATCTCAATGTTGGTAACCTGCATGAATTTTATAACAACCGGGTTGTCAAATATCATGCCAAAATAAAAAAGAAATGTGAAGACTTAAAAGCTCAGTGTGAAGCCCTAGCTATTGGAGACATTGCACCACAGCTCAAGCTTGAAGAAGTACCAGAATTACATTTCCCAGCTGCATTAGATGGGGCATTCACACCATCATTGGAACCCGGATTCCAGATGCTGCATAGTTTAGAACAAGAACAGCTTCAAGGCCTTGATCTGCTTGACTCAGTTACTTCAGATGATATAAAAATGGAACCGATCGAGTTCTCACAACCTGAAACAACTGCAAAACTACCATCTTTATCACCTAGTGCTAAAAAAAAACGTAATTAAACATTTTATTTATTTTATCCTTACTAATATTATAAATCCAAAAGTAACTAACTCTTGTCTGTCTGTTACCCTATCACACCTGAACTACTAAACCGATTATAATGAAATTTGGTACACAAATAGTCTTAAGCCATAGAAAGGACATGGCTACTTTTTCATTCTACATAAGAGTTGTAAAGGGTTGAAATGGTGGATGAAAAGTTGTATCGAAGTATCGCTATTGTTAGAGCTAAAAGCTTAAAACTAGTTATTTAGGCTATTGATTTGTATATATAAATAAATATAACATTCTAAGTTTGCATAAGTTAAATAGTAGTAATAAGTAAAATCGTATGATGCCCGAAGAAACTACTGCATGTGGAGGAAGTTGTGGGCACAGCTAGTTTATAATAAAGAAAAGTTTTGCTAAGGTATCTTTACTCAATTTTTTTTTAAATGAAAAATTATTAATTATTATTAGTTATTTAAAAATGTCATTAACCTTAAGTTTTTTGTTACAGCTGGAGTTTACTTGAAGGATTGCTTCTAAGAATTGCTTGACTGACCTATCTAGCTAGAAGACAATTCTTTTTTATATAACATTGTATAAAAACATAATGTAACAGCAATAACAAGAATTAATGGTGTTTACATGCCATGTTACCATAAATTCACATATATGCTTGTAAGGGTCTGATGTCTAAACATTTTCCCTTAGGAATCCTTTAATGTAACCTATTTTCAGGTTCCTTTATAAACAAGTAATTCCAAAAAAGTCATCACTTAAAATTTTAAGTTATTAATAGGCAACCTATGGATCGTCAATTAAAGGATCAGATTGTGGAATCATTTAATTTTATCTGCCAATTTGTTTTATCCGGTTATTCCTAATGTTGCATTTGAAAATGTAAATATGTATGGTAATATGACTTAAATACTTGAATAAATATACAAAGAAACCTTTTATGCTTTTAAATTATACAAGTAATATGACCACACATTGCCACCTGCAATATCGTCTGCATTATCTTAACTATGAACAGTCATTAAAAGCAAGCCAGAGGTAAAGATCTACAGCTCCGTTCAGTGGTAAAAAGAAGGGCATTCCGAGGACGGAGAGCTGTCAGACAGCTTTCGGGGTATCTTGTACCCGTGGTGTCGTTACTTGCTATCGATTTGCCATAAACTGCTCTGCTGGTTTTTTTTATTATTATAGGTACGTTAAGATACGAAGGCACGACTGCAGTTACGACTGGCACGCTAAACAGCTGTAAACGATGCATCTCGTAAACCACAGAAACTGATCGGTTAGTGCTAATTAGTCGGCCTATTTGTAAGCAACTAATCGGCTAGCCGAAAAAAGTCGTAGTCGGCACATCTCTAATAATTTTTATTTTTTAAAATTTTAGTCGTTTCTATGTGAAAAAATTACACATGAACTAATTACCGATTAAATGTTTATGCTCTAGTTCAGTTAGAAGTATAATCATTTCCTAGGATGAAACTAATGGTCTACGCAGACTTCAATTCCAGCGCCACCAAAAATATGGGCGATGCCGTTCAGTACAACCCTATACCCGATTGTACCTGCTTGCTTAATAGAGAAGACCCAGTTATTTCCACCCAGGGTTCACAGTATCAAAGCGAGACCGACAGCTGTCGCTTAAAGACGCCTCTGAGACTGAACCGTTGGCCATCATTGGGATAGTAAATATAGTTGTTTGCAAAGGACTGGATGAGCTCGGTCACAAATATAAGGTTTTGCTGAAATGCCAGTTTCGTTTAGATATTAATATTGATACAGATTAAACAGCCATATTTATAAACAAGGAATGAAATCTGGACAGTGTTATTTACACATCAAAAAACCATAATGGAGGTGTAAGAACCTTAAAGCAAAATAATTGTATATATATATATATATATATATATATATAGGTATCTTGTGAACCTACATGAAGCAACAGATTAATCATGTGTACAAAATTGTTAAAAAGATAGATATTCTTATAACTTAAACTTAACTTATTCTTTGCTCATATCACAATAACTTATAGAGGTTTAAGCCTATAGACTTCAGTACTTAAGCTAGTTGATTCCAAGGCGAAAGAATAGAAAGTTATAACATAGCACCAAATAATTTATTTGAGTCAGAATATTATTCAAGAAATAAACATGAGATTAAGATGAGACAACCAAATTGATTAATAATTGTTATTACATTTACATTATATACAATAAAAAATATTATTAATGCAGTATACATGAAATAATTATTAATGAATTGGAAATATGTACTACCTAAATATTAGCATAAGCTATAACTTCAATACCACCAGACTATTAAGGAAATTATACTTAATCACATATTGAAGACAACTTAATAAGGTGCTTACCATGTTACTCTTTTAGTAGTCAGTTGTAGTTTGCTTATTAATGAATATCATAAAATAACCTGAGCACACTTTCTATGAAACATATCTCTCATATTTAATAATTAATATGACCTTTCAATTTGAAAAGATAATAGAAATGTGCTCAAGTTGTTCACTGGTTAATCAGAGTCACAGCTTGATGAAAATCTTACATAGTAATGACTAATTTAAAAGAAAATAAGAACTTAATACTGAAGATCATGAAGCCCACAACAAACAAATAGCACAACAAATCTAAACAAAATCACATCTAAAATTAATAAAAATATGTTTTTAGATTGGATTAGACTTGTGTAATATTCTAAAAGGCACTTATATAAAAATTATTGATGGTCAACCCAGCTGTTTACCCATAGTTCTCTATTATTTCTTTCTAACATGGATATGTTACCTATTTTTACTGCCTATAGAAAACTATGACCGAACAATTGGAAACATTGATTTGATGTACATGAAATGTTTGTTGTGAGCTAAACCTTACAACTAATTATATCTAATTTGAAAACTCTGTACATTTACATCCCATTCATTATAGAATTGTTTATTTCTTCTCAGGAGGGGAGGTTATCTTCCGTCTAAATAGTAGGATATGAGGTTCTGAAATTACAAAGAATAAATATTTACAGCTGGAATCACAATAGCAATAAAATTATAAATAAATCTTCAAACCAAACCAAAAGCATCATCACCATCCTTTCTAACATTGAATCTTACAAATGCAAGGTAGAAGAAGCTCATTACACACTTAGATCATGAGATATGTTTATTTATATAGAAGTTTCTAGACTTTCAATGTATCGATACAAACAATTGTTTTTGTTGTAAATACATACCAGGTTGATGTGTCATGTAGTGAACCCAGCCTTGACTCTGTTGCACCCCGATGCTACGCCATTCTTGCTCAGACATAAGGTGATTTTTTGGCACCAGCTTCACCATCTCTTTGGGCAACACCACATGCCTAATAACAAATAAATTGACACTTATCATGTTATAAAAACAGTACCGTGAGAATTCATATAATACTAATTTCTAGTGTAGCTAACATTGCACACAATCGGAGTCAAAGAAAGTCAAGAACACAAACAAGTGATTGTATGTAGTTATTTCTGTTGAAAACAATGAGGTTATTCATTTATAGTAAATAACCAATATATAATTAAAGATTTATTATAGCTAGAATGATTAAAAAATAATTACCTGTACTCATGTTCTTCGTCATAATATTTCGCGGAATAGTAAATATCCCTTGCCGACATAGTGTCTCAGTTATGTTCAATATATATAATTTGCCACGGAAAACCTTTAGAATGTTAATAAACCCGTATAACTACTTATTAATTTTCTTCAAAAGATGTTGAATAACACACCAAGATGAATTTTTATCACACAAATCCACACAGAGAAACGCTTGCAGAGAAACGTTTAACGAACTTGATTTCGAATTCTTGATTCTATCGATGGTGACATATCAATGTTGCCTTACGCAAAAAACATGAATATACATTAAATCATAGACAAATCCGTTAATTATTATATTAAATTAAAAGTATTTGCTAAATAAAAATTTTTATTGATATATTTTTACCGGAAAAAAGTTAATTATATTCTTAAAATAATAGCGTATAATTATTAAGCAATGCTTAAAAAAACTGATAATATTCTCGTGTTCTACAATGATCGAGATATTTCGAAAATATACATTTTATACAAAAATGTTTGTTCATGTGTACAATCTGCGAGGTTGAAAGAACAGAATGATTAAGTTCTTGTTTTCAATTAAAAAACTAACATTACTTAAAGTTTCTAAGCAGCTCCAAAAATTCCATAAAATACCGGTAGTATAAAAAAACAAAATAATTTTATTTTGCTTCTGCTACTGAAGAATTGTTATTATACTTAGGATTTTATTCTGAGTGTATAAAATTTATATACACTCAGACTCACTGTGTATTAAATTTTAATGACTTTAAGATAAATCGGTTAAAGCTCTGTTCTACGGCCAGCATGCAACAGACAAAACACAAATATAATAATAAATGGATGTTGAAATACAAACAAAGCACTAACATAAATATTAATTAAATAGATGTTTGTCCTGAGTGGGGATCGAACCCAGTATATCTGGTGCATAAGATAAGATCACTACCGCCTATGCCATCGGACCCGCCGAAAGTTTAATGTCAGCAGTAGTACCACATGTCCACGGTTTCATTGCCCATGCTTGACATAGGCTTCTCCGAGAACTGTACCACCATGTATCGGTTCCGGTATCTCTGTTGCCTAATTACAAGTACCTGTTCGCTTACGTCGATATTAATCTATTGAAGTCAGCAAACAAGCATACGGTCCGCTTGATGGTAAACGTAGCCGCAGTCTATAGACACTCGTGTTATCAAGGACACAAGATAACCCTGTGAACTGGAGATACCCTGTCACATTTACCCAATAATTTCACTACCCTATCACCCCTAAAATGGAACACAGCAATGCGATTATTGCTACTTGGGGAGCAATAAGTGAGAGTGAGATACCAATGCAGACGAACTTTCTAAGAGGTTCACTGTAAACATTTTAAGATTTGGATAGGTTGATCTATTGCGTACTGTCCACAGGGCGACGAATCAACGTACAAAAATCTGTCAAAAATTTACAACCTATTATAAACTCAAAAAACGTCAATGAATGTTTAATATTAATGACCGATTTTTATATGGTAATTGTTTTTTCTTTGTGTAGCTAGGTCATCAGTCCAGTTCGATATATTTACGGCTACTAAGTTCTGAAAGTGCGAAACTTCTTGTCCGATGACACAAACAACTGAAGTAGAATTGTTGTATTTCCAAATTATGCAGTTAATACAAAATATAATTTTACAATAATTGCTGAACCGGTCAGAAATTAAACCACAGATGTACAATAAAAATATATTTCATATAATAACATTTATAGAAAAATAAACTTCCACCTATTACAAAATTTAGGGGGGTTTAAATTTTTTTACACATAATTCCATAGATATATGTTTCATCTCAAATTTCTTCACTTTCTTTATGTTTTTTCTTGTGTTTTTCAAAGTCCGATTTCATAATAAATGATAAAGGACATTTTGTGCATTTAAATGGGTCTAACCCATTGTGCAAGTGCTGTATATGTCTCTTGAGATGCGATGCTCTAGTCAGTCGTAGTCCACACATGCAGCACACATGCGGCCTGTCCCCTGTGTGGGTGAGGATGTGTTGCTTCAAATCGCTACGAGTAATGAATGCTCGGTTGCAAGTCTCACACTCGAAATTTTTTTCACCTGTATGTCTTCTGCAAAATAAATTTATTTAATAACTCATATTTATGCTTTAGTATCATTTAAAGAAAACGGTATTTTTAATAAAACTCGATAACGACATTTCATTCACTTTAAAATGTCTTTTAGATTATCCTATGCTGCTATAAAAGACACCCCATACGCTCGCGCTAGACAGATATATCGAAAACAGTTAAGTTATTCCGCTTTCACTACAGCCGAAGTCTCAGAGGCGGCTTGAATGAAAGCCATCGGTCCCGTGCGACCGGCGGAGTACGGCGTGCTCCGCAGGGACGCGTGAATAATCGGGAATAAGGTTTTTCATTTATGTACGGCTTGTGCATCCCATCCATTGATATCTGTGTGGACTATTCAGCATTAAGTCGAAAAAAAATGATATGCTTAAGGCATAAGAGTAAAATATAAATCCTTGTTTTTGTTATTTATTTAAATTACTGAAATACCTATTAAATAAGTAATAGAACAAGATAAGAGAATACAAGATAAATAGAAAAACAATAGGTACCATAAAACATACCTAACATGATACTGCAAATGCCCAACAGTTCTGAAACTGCGTGGGCACAATACACATCTGTAAGGTGTCTGTCCTGTATGTTTACGTTTATGAGCAGCTAGCCCGGCTGATTGTGCAAAAGATTCTCCACATATTGAACACTGCAAAGGTTTCTCACCCTAAAAAATAATTCATTTTTGCAAAGACATAGGTACATGCATTGACAGACCCGGTGGTAGTGATCCTGTCTTATGCGCCAAAGGTCATGGGTCTATATACCATAGCATATATATCCAGACACAGAACAAACATAAATATCATATTTATGTTTGTTCTGTGTCTGGGAGGTAAATATATGTATTTAAGTAATACATTTGTGATTCTTTTGTTGTCTGATGTCCATAAATAACTCAAGTGCTTTAAGCAACTTTACATGGAATTGGATCATTGGATGATGTAGGAATTTATTTATTCATACATTTTGGCAACCAATATATTTTCAATGCACAGTTATATTTTTTTCTTTTAACTTATTGTTCTTTATACTGGCTTTACATATGATAACAGAGAAATCTTCATATAAGACCTCCTCTGGCAAAATTGTTTATTTTATATCTGTTTAAGGCTAAGTTGTCAACCCAACTAATCAATTACAGGTATCGGGCTCAATAGACACTTATACTCCGTTTACTATTATACTCACAGTATGAGTCCTTAGGTGAACTTTAAGATTTTGAGCCAGTGAGAAATTTTTGCTACAGTGTGGACAAGAGAATGGTCGTTCTCCAGTGTGAGTCCTAAGATGGGTTTTTAAACGGAACCTGTAAAATTTCAGGGGGATAATGCAAAAGTATAACATTAATTATCTGCTACTATCAAAAGTTTTAACCATTTAATCTCTCTAAAAACTTTTAATTTAATTAATACAGCTATCAATGACTTACCTAGATGACATAACTTTACCACAAGTGAAACATTGTTGCTTCTCTACTTTCTTATCATTTAACTGACCAGGAACTTTAATACATGACTCTTCTTTACTTTTCAACTTTTCATTGTCTTGCTTAATCACTATTTCATCATTAATTAAATCCTTAGCTTCATTTAATTGAGAATTAGATTTTTCACTGTCCAAAACATCAGAAGCATTAGGCCGAGTGGTATTGGAAATTTCATTATTACTAGCACTCATCTCTCTTAGTTTTAAATCTGATATTTTGCACAAGTCGATAAATTCAATACATTTATTTAATTTGAGGATGCACTTTGCACAAATTGTGTTTGGCAAACCGTCTCCAGGATATATCTGCAATTATGCCAATTACTCTTGATCTATTAATAAATAAACAATAATACAAAAAGGTGAATTAGAAAACTATACAAATTTTATATGAATGTAATGCTACTACTTACGTGAACATGAGATAGGCTCATTATAATAGAAGATATCATTAATTTCTCTTGTTTCTGAAAAATGCTAGACATGGTACCATTACCCAAACAAATACGACACATTTTCTTAGTCATTCTTACGAATACGGATTTTAATGTTTTGACCGACAAATATCATCAAACTGTTTATTTACTTTTTTCGATGTTGCTAATAGACAAATTGAAGTTAATAGTGCTGCCAGCATACATTTTATTTCGGTAATTTTTTAACTTATTTTTTATTTAGGTTGGCAAAAGATCAGCCTTACTAAATATGTCAATTATGAACTAATGTATTAAAATTTATAGATAAATATCGATTGCGAATTTTGACAGAATTGGGTAGATTAATCTGTTGCTGTGTGTACAAGCGATAAAATTCATTAATTGACAGCACAGCACCAGTTCAAACAACTTTCTCTGACACGAGTTCAAAAGATTTCTTTTCAACAATTTTTTTGTGAAAGATCATAGAAATGTCTCTCAAGCTATATCATTTCCCTATTAGTGGCCCATCCCGCGGTGCCTTACTTGCTGCTAGGTCCATCGGTGTTCCTGTACAAGTAGAAATAGTCGATTTATTTAAGAAAGAACAATTAAATGAAAAGTTTTTGAAAATAAATCCCCAACATTGTGTCCCAACGTTGGATGACGACGGTTTTATTGTGTGGGAAAGTCGTGCTATTGCTTGTTATTTGGCTGATAAATTTGGCAACGATGATCAACTTTACCCTAAAGATTTAAAAAAACGTGCTCTAGTTAATCAGCGATTATATTTTGATAGCTCTTCTCTTTATGTAAAGATAAGAGCCATTTGTGTGAGTGTCTTAACGTCTCATTTAAGTATATTGCTTTTTTTACTTAGACTGAATATATTTATTTCATTTCAGTTTCCTATATTATTTTGTGGAGAAACTGAGATCAAGCCACATTTACAAGAAGACCTCAATATCACTCTTGGAGTTCTTGAGCAGTTTCTGAATAACAGCACTTGGGTTGCGGGTGACAATGCCACAATAGCAGATACTTCCATTTATGCCTCATTATCAAGTATCCTGGTATATATTTCCTTATAATATAGATACCTTAAGAAATTGTGTGGCAAAAAATTATTTAACCTATTTTGTTACATATTATTTTATAATAGTTGATTTTTTTTGCAGGCTGTTGGTTGGAACATATCACAATTTCCTAATATTGAACGTTGGACAAAACAGTGTGCCTCATTACCTGGCTATGAAGAAAATGAAGAAGGAGCTAAAACATTTGGTGAAGCAGTGAAGAAAAATATGAAATAAAAAATCTTTTAAGGAATTATTGTATTTATATTAACTCCTATATTTTTTTAAGCTTTATTTGTTAGAATCCAAAAAACACCAACTTATCGATAAAACTTAACAACTAGCTGTAGCTCATTTCTAACCTTCCTTCTTAGTATTATCTTGTGTTGAAATCCTTTCTTGGACATAATATTACAAACTTCACCTGGAATGTTATCTTCAATTAGTAACAGATAAAATACACCATCGTTAGCTAACTTCTTTGGTATCATATCCAGTAGTCTATCTGTCACTTCTCTACCTTTTATGCCACCTGCCCAACTTGCAGTAATATCTCTCATGCCACACTCTTCACTCTCTGTCACCACATATGGTGGATTAAATATTATTACATCAAAATTATGATCTGTAAAGGAATCCATAAGATCCATATTAACAGTATTCAATAAAACCTTATTATAATCAGCTGTACTCTTAGACATGTGACAAGCTTTGAGATTTATATCTGTACTGAAGCACATTGCAGTGGGAAATGCCATTGCAAAGGCTGTTATTATGACCCCACTTCCAGAACCTACTTCGAGGCAGAAAGTGAGGCTTTTAGCTTTTAAAAATTCCAGGTCTTTCTCCAATGCATCAATCAGAAGGAAGCTATCTTCAGCTGGTTCATAGACATAGTCAAAATCTGTCTTGTCTATATGATTCTGATAAGGTGTCTCCATTTTAATTGATACTGCCTCTGTCCGATATAATGCCACTTGTACCCTGTTCTGTGTCATCTGTTACAACAGTACGCACACTTTTTTCTTTACTAATCATGCGTCTTATTTCATTTAGTCTGTCCTGAAAAATTAAATTGAAGCTGGGATTATTGTAGAAACTACTTATCATGGTATGGATGTTTAGCCTCAAATTCAGCAGTCTTTATTTGAACTAATAAGACTGATAACCTAGTGTCACTTACTAATTGACTGTTGTTTTTTGAACATACAACTGAAAAGATAATATAATACTCATCTGTGGTCAACAGTGCTGGTTTTACAATAATAATATGTTTGTCCACTAGTCTAGTTTTGGAAAACTGTATTGTGCATCAGTATTTAGATATAAAAATTTTGTTAGTAAATTGAGTTGGTTGACAGACTGATCATACACTACACAGAAAATTGGGACATTTATAGATTGAATGGATGTTTTATTGTACTTACTTGTGAGGCTTGTAAGACGTTAAGCACAACAGTAACTTTGTGTTTACAGGCAATCAGCTTCTTTACATAAGGATCCAAGTCAGGATGATTATTAAGAGCCTCGCGTACTTTTGTCAATTCCTCATTTAACGAGTCTACCTGCTGTTTTAATTCCAACTGTGAAATTCTGTGAAAGACAATAATGTTAATTTTTTATGATATAATCTGTATTAATATTCATTTAACTTTAGCATATAATAGCAAAAAAAAAAAAATTAGCTAATATGAATTTTAAATGTATGAAAATTTTCTATTCAATTTATTAAATAACACCTAGTTGCCCTGACTCTGTCGTCAAGCTGGTCAACAGTGGGCTTCAGAAGGCCTAGCAGACCCTCAGCAAGCGTGTCCCTCGTTGGGTTGTCACAAAGATTGCCAGTATTCTCGTCCACTGATGTCGTGGTGCTCTCTGTGTCGTCCATTGCGTATACACGTTTAATAGCTCATATTAATTAAGTTTATAATGATGGAATTTCAATGCTACAGGGATAATTAACAAAATAGTACTGTAATTAATTGATCGTATCGCCTCAATTTCCGAGTTTTCATCAATAAACTGTGAGTGTCTGTCATTTATATTTTGACAGTTGTGTGCGTTCAGGTATTTTAAAATATATTATAAACATTTTGCACCGCTTTCCCGCTTAAATCTTCTAACCGAATTTGAGGAAATTTGGCACTGACTATCTTTAGACCTTGAGAAAGGATATAGGCTATTTTTTATTCGAAATAAAGGTTGTAAGAGGTCAAAAAGGGGGATTAAACGTTGTATGGAAGTATCGCTATTTTTAGAGCTAGAAACTTAAAACTTATTTTACAGGCCAATGATTCGATATAAATAAACAGGACATTTAAAGTTTATATAAGTTAAGTTAAGGTAAAGAGGTATGGTACCCAAAACAACTATTCCACGCGGACGAAGTCTCGGGCGCAGTTAGACTAAATATACAGGTATAATCTTGCCAATATACCTAATAAAACTTATGTCAAATCCAAATTTGGTGATTTCATGACAAAAAAAACATTTTTCTCTTGATTACAGCTTTTCCTCTACATAAGTGAGGAAAATATGTCGTTTGTAAAGAGACATGAGCAAACCTATTGCATAACTTAATATTTTAAGCCTGTCAAAATGTAATGTCCTCGTATTTACAACATCTTAGTTACAAGATTAATGGTTAATTGGACCAGAGGTTTTTCAATGAGTTCACGATTCCTGACGGTCATAACATTGTACTTTACTAAGAATATTTTTAATAACTAATTAAACTAAAAAGATATCGTAATTTTGTTACTTAATGTTGTTGAATTATGTTCAATTTCGCCGTGAATCTAGAATAAGCCGGTAAAAGTAAGAAAATGGGCAAAAATCATGCGCCTCATTGCTTTCGCAATTCGCCTAGTGAATCGCCACGCGATTAATGCTCTTGTTTTGAGGGCTGTTTTTTGGACGCGAATCAAAGGGCACGATTACCGAACACGAACTTGTCTTACATTCGCTTGCATTCAGTTAACAACAGTGGAGTGAATGATGACATGCTATCATCCACCATCGTCTGCGACGACGGTTCTTTTTTACTTTTTTGTAAAGGATATTTAAATAATTGTGTAAACTCAATAAATGTAGCGCGCATGTCGCGAGTATTTTCATCTTTCGTGTTCGTGCGCGAACCTCAAAATGATTCATTCCGCGAATGTGTGCACAGTAGTTAGCGTCAATAGTTCGAATGGTGAACACGATAGTTTAACAATAAAAATATATTGAGTTCAAAAAAAGTTTATTTTCTACACAGGCACATGCAAGGCAGTCCGTCTATACTTCTATATGTGACTTAAAATACTGTAGTTTGCACATTATCGTATGCATCTATCAAAATTATACCCTACTGTAATAATCTATACAATTTACTGGCTAATTACCTATGTAGGTATTGAGCAAAGATGCACGAATGTCAGTTCTAATAATATAGGCTTTAATATAAACTAGGAACATAGGCTTTCTATACAATATGAACTATATGTTATCGTAGTCTTTAAGTAATTGAGTTTGCTAAAAGTCCCCAGTTTAAGTGTATATTCTATCAGTTTTCTACCTTAAATTGGATATCAATTATAAAGTGATTTTGCATAGTATTTTGTCACATTTTCTTTATCAACTAATACAAACTTTATATAGTTTCTTCTGTTATATATTAGAATATATAATTTATTACCCATAGATACCCGTTTAATATTGTCCAAGCAAAGATCCACAATTAAAATTTGATAATTATTTTCGTGCTATTATATGAATTTCAACATAGTATATATCGACACACGTCATGTTTAACACTATGTCTTTAAAACTAAGTAATGTTGCCCTCCCAAAAAATATACTGGTCACTTGAAGTTTGTAACTTATGGGTCAAAAAATGAACCTACACAAATCTGACTAAAAACCACAGTTAATTGTGAACTCAATAGCTCGGACTAATGTCTATTCCAATGATATCTATTAAGTTAAACAGTAATTTTTTCAAAAAGATTACGAAAAGAAGAATACTCGTGTGCTTGATATACATACCTTATTAGCAACAATATCCATTTATTAAAGTATTTTTTGTAAATTATGTTTTTCACCTTTATTGAAATTGTAATAACATTTCGCTTAATAAAACTTACTTTTAACTATAATATAATTTTAACTGTTTTTTATGTTGACGTTTAATAAATAAATTTAAAAAAATTGGTATATTTGTTGCTGTCAACTTTTGCTGCAGCTGCTTTTGGTATTATCATGTGAAATTTGATGTGCTTTCTTGTTGGAAGGATCGATTTTTATATTTTATAAGGAATCCACCAGCATACGCATTTGTTCTTTTACATGGGATTCCATATCGGAGAAATCTTTTAAGATATCCTCTATCATTTCAACTAGCATACTAGGCCACTCGATCTCGAGGGAGCGTAGACGAAGGGCTGCGCCGCATGCTAGTTCGATAGCGTGTGAAAGCTGACCTCGGCCACGAACACGCCAGCCCATGTCTTCCTAAAATCAAAAATACAGCTTATATATATATATATAAATAAAAAATCTGTTTTTACTTCCACATTATCTGCTTTTCACTAAATGCAAATGAAAGTATTTAAGGTAGGCACTTAAAAAACAGTTTTAAAATGTTTGTCTGCCTGTATGCTTGGTTTCACTAATCTCTAAAACTATCCCTGGCAGATAGATGTTAATATTAAGGGTTTTTTTTGGACGAACCTATTGCTGGACTACTCAGACGTCAATCCAGCGCCACCGAAAAATAGCTAAATAATAGGGGCCTCTCATAGATGAGAGGTCCGATGCCCATATTATCCTGCGTGCCCCGCGGCCGCGTCCGCGCGCTTGGTGCGGTCGCGCCCGCAAAGCTCGTGAGATCGGAGCGGGAATATTTAGGTATTCTTTTCGAGCACAGGCACAAAACTACGCGGGTTAAACCACGTGGCGCTGCTCGAAATAACGAATTCTAGAGTTATTTTACTAACAAGCCTTATTTCGTCGTTATTCATCACATTAGCATCAGTGAAAGATAAAATAAATAAAAGCAACGCAAACAAAAAGTATCTTGGCCTCAAAAGATAATACCAAGTCCTGCTTAGCCCAAGTCTATTGACTGAAACTTAGCATGTTGACTTTACTTCTGCATTAAAAACCAGGTCAGAAAAAAAGGTTACCTGCGACACATGTCCTTTCTTGTACTGGAGTGCTTCTTTAGCGATGACATCACGCAGCGCTGGGTCTGCGGCTCTCAGCCAAGCTTTAGCGCTTATTGTGCTGTTTCCACTCCTTCCAAGCCGCGATAATAGCGGCTGCAGTGGTGCATCGGGAAGCGCACGAAGTACAATGTCACTGAGCCCGTTATATTTATTGTTGGCAAATTTGACTTCTTCATCTGTGACCTGATAAAAATAAACATTAAAAAACAATCCGTTTGTTGTGATGTCTCGTAGTTGTTAGCATTATGGTCCTATCAAACCTATATTGCATCTTTAACTTTAAACCAAAGGATCCCAAACTCTTTTATCTAGAATACTACTGGCTCCATAACGTAGAATTTTTATAAATCTGTACGCTACAATGTTTGTTGTCACAAGCCTTGACGTATTCTTTTTTACGATCTATCAACTTTTCAGACTTTGATCTACAAGAGAAGATACCTTAAAGCATTTTTGTTACGGATACCAGCCAACGGAGGAATCTCAAATATAATACTTAAATACATATTTAACACCCAATCGGAAAACAAACACAAATATTCATCATATAAATGTTTGTCCTGGGTGGCGATTGAGCCCACGACTCTTGGCGCAAAAGATAAGTTGACTACTATCTTCATCATCGGGCCTGTAAAACTAACGAATAAAATTAAAAAATAAGTCAATTCAGAATATCTACATATGTTCATAGCGTTTTTAAAATAATTACGTCAATGTTTATTGGTCTAGAAGGTTAAAATCGACCAAAGCGGATCGATATAGACCATTTTGGAAACACTAAACTGGACTGTAGCCGGGGCCAGATATAATTACTTCTTTTTACAATAGGTAACACTGTATCACAGTCATTATGCAATAGTACGAAAAAGCCGTAAAAATGTATCTGCATAGACGTGATTTAATATTGTATATTATTATTTATCATAATTACCACTTCGTCGTTTATTTCTTTTAAGCCCCAATGGGCAAGTCTATACACCGCGTACTCTCTCCAAATTTTCGAAGTTATAGGATTTCCCTCCGATATAACATTTAAACCAGTTAAGCCTCGCAACTCTGCCAACGCGTGCAATTGCCCTAGCCATTGCAGGCCAGTAGCACGGATGGATATGTGCGTAACATTTGGAAACCTGGAACAATTGCAGACCAATTGTAAACACCTCACGCCACGTTACGTGCCGGTTTGTCACTCGTATTCAGTCGAATCCGTCGTATTACTTCATGTAGCAAGAGACTTAGACGGTTAGACAGAACTGTGCTTAATCAAATATGTATACCAATTCATCAGCATATCTATAGACGCGCTAGTAATATCACAGATATGACTAGCGCACTGTCAATCTTGTTATTTAAAGATATGACGTCACGTTATCCAGTAATTTCACTGTCTCTCTCACCCTTCAAACCGGAACAGCAATGTAAACACTGCTATTTAGCAGTAGGAGTACCTACTCCTACTCCCTCACTCTCACCTGAGAGTGAGGGATCGATGCAGACGAATTTGTGCTGTTCTAGTCACATCGTTTGTCCACATGGTAGCTGGACCATTTGTCTCATTCTTGATTTGAAGGACAATGAGACTCAGAGCATTGCCTTCTCCGTAGTTCGTTGGATAACGTTGTGAGAAACTGCGTTACATTGCCATAATTTATCGTCAATACCAGACAAGATTAATTATAAAAAAAATTGTTTGTTCTGAAATTAAAATAGTAATTATTTTGCTTTATTAACAAAAATATAAGCATAAAACTGACTTGGCTTTGAGTTCGGGCAAAGATTGCGCAACTGCGTTAAAGTGCACGTAATGAAACGCAGCTCGAGAAACTGTTCGCGCTCGCTCCCAATCCCAGTCTCTGGCCAAGCGACGGACGGCGCCGGCTCCCCATGCACTAACTACACCATCGCTCACTTCCACCAAGTAGTCCACACCTGAGAGAACAACGATAAACGTGTGTTAAATTATCTATTAATTTATGAACTATCGTTACAATTTACAGACCTTGCTCCCTATCTTTGGACATCGGCATAGGTTTCGGAACGGGCTCTGAAGTTTTAAAGCTCGCCAAACTTTTTCCAGGCTTAGCTCTTGCCGTGGATGCTCGATTGACCGATGTGGCTCTCTCACTCCTCCGGGATATTGTCGCACTTCTTATATTCCTATTTCTATTTATGGAACCTTCACGCCTCAATGTTTTACTATTTTGATCGCTTCCTGACGTCGATGAAGTAGCCACTGACCCAACATTAGTGCTGCCTGATATATTGCTAGCATTTTCACTGTTATCTGAATTCTTCGCGCTTGATTTCACTCTGCGGCTTTCAGGATCGCAGACGGATTTTGAACGGACTGTCCCGAATTTTTCACGTCTTCTTAGAGCAGTAGGCATTCTTCTAACTTGTCTTCGTTTGGTCTCGTCTTCGCTATCGCTAGTCGATGATGGTAAAGAACTGAACGATGAATCTACTATCGGGTCTACGCTCGAAATACTTTCCCATCTTTTTAATATTGGTTCAGTACTATCTGCTAACTTGACGTTTTCCAATGATGATATTATGGGTAGTAGAATGGGTGGAAGTCTTAGGTCACTGCTAGTTGACGTGGAATGCGAAGCATCTGTGTCTTGGGAAGCACTTCTCTCTGAGAAATTAACTCGTCTCTCCGACAATTTCCTTACTGTAGAACTTCTTTGTAGTTTTCTCATTGGTGAAGTTTTTGGTATATTTTCAGTATTTATTTTAAGGTTAGTATCATTGTTATTTTTAAAATCAGAATCCTCTGTTTCTGGTTGTTGTATTGAAACTACGACGTCGGGGAGAGTCGCAGTCGGTATACATTGTATTTCAGCAGCATCTGGCGTTATTGGTGATGAGATCTCGACAGAAAACTCTTTTTCTGAATCAACATTTTTAGTTGACCCTATAGCCGTAGAAAAACATTTGTTCTCCGATCTGTGAAAATAGTATGAACTAAAATAACGTATAGATATAATGAATCCTTATGAATCTTCGCTATCTTACCTTAGAAGTTCCCAGTTGGTGCGTGCGTTGTGTATTATTTGATCCCTACGAGCTGATTGTTGCTCCAATCCTCCTAAAGCACAATAAGCGGCATGCGCTGCTTCTTTATTGCTTCTCCAAGCCATCGCTGCGCTTCGAACCTTGACGAATTCATATTAAGTTGTTATTTAGTATTAAGTCACTGCCTATTATATTCTACTGTATTATTAAGTTATAAATACTTACTTGTTCAGTTACATGCATATTCGTTAAAGTCAATAAATTCGGTAGATATGAGACTAAAAAAGGTGTGCAGTCTCCTCCTAAAGCTACAGGATTACCGTCTAAAGATATATCTACTAGAGATGTCGCTTCTGCCAATGACGATACGTCTTCAACGCTGCAAAAACATTTTTTACTCTTTGCTACATAAAATACATATGACCATATACCATGAACATCATAAGAGATTATATCATATACCTTTGCAAATCATTGTTACCCAAGTATAACTTTTGTAGTTTAGGCGTATTCTGGAATCCAAGCAACTTTTTAAGCCTATTCCTTTTCAAGTTCAACTCTCTCAATGACACCAACCCTTGTAAATCCGTAATGCCTATGCACTTTATTTGGTTTCCCGCAAGATTCAAGACCTTCAGTTCACCGAGATTTGACAAGCCACATACTTTTGTTATTCTATTTCCGTGTAAATCTAGAACTTCTAATTTCAGGAGATTCGAGAGACCTTCTATTCTTTTAATTCTGTAATATTAATAATTACAGTTGTAAATAATAATATAAGTTTCACAAAATATCGATCACAGTAGTGATTAAAAGCAGTTACCTGTTTTTGCCTATGAGTAGAACTCTCAAGCTAAATAGTCTTTCTAAACAGGTAATTTTGTCTATTTGATTGTCATACACATCAAGAAATACTAATTTTCCTAAATCAAGGGGTGAAAGCCCTGTAAGACTATTTATAAGATTGTGCTGTAACGACAGTAATCTTAGGCCCGGCTCTCCTACAATATGCGGAATTGAAGATAGTCCTCTCCTGAAAAAAGATGCAATTTTATAAAGCACATTTACAAATGACAACTGCACATTCATTGATCTGGCGTCGAGCTGTAGATTTTTCTTCAATATGTAAACCTGAAATTGCGAAAGTACCACCCAGTACTTAGGTCCAAATATTTTTTTTTGTACTAGCATACTAAAAATATATTTTTGGAAATTTATATGACTTCTTAAATTGTCGTTGTGCGGCGTTGTGTTATACACAAATATTCAGCATATACAGTCTTTCATTCCGTATAAATTTACTAACCATAAGTTGTGTATAGCCGTTACGATATTACCACTTTAAAAACATCCGGCTGATCCGGCGGTCAAAGGGTTAATGTGCAGAGTTGAAAAAAATATACTTCATAAAATTATCATCGACTGTACGTATACCTACCTATCCAAAGTTATCCTATCCGGTAATCGATCTTTTTCCTGAGGGGTTCTAGAAAGCTGCACTTTTCCTTCTCCCACCGCTTGCAATATAACAGATTCGTCTTTCCCATCGTCATCTTGTCCAAAATCGTTACTGAAAAATATTCAGTAAAATTTATTATGTCCACATTATTAAATTTATATCAAATTGTCTAGATTTTAATAAATTGTATTCAATTAGATAGTTCAGAAGGCAGAATTTTATATAAGTATAGTGTACTAATAATACTTAATATAGGCGACTGTGTTAATAAACTCAAACTGAACTCTGTTAGACGCGATTAATACATACGGCAGTAGAGTGTTAGATCTTTGTGCAAACGCTGCCCGGGGATCCGCGAAAGCAGGTCTAATTTGCAAGAATAAGCGGCTATCACCTCCGGCTCCAGCATCAAATCTAGGACCACCAATATCAAGTGATTGTGCTGAACGTCCTCGTGTACGAAAAGCAATTTTCCTCACCTAAATAAGTAAATTTAAATCATTATTTATTTACAAAAGTATTAATGGTTACACATGAATGATTTTCTTACGAAAACCTATTGTTGAAGTTATTGTTTTGTCACCGTACTTACGTTTCCTCGATTGTATGTGATAGGCATTAGCTCTATATAATTGAACTACTGTGTTCTAAAAAAGCTTAAATTATTGGCCCCTCTATAAAGGTTTATTTTATGAAAATAAATTCGTACAAAAGGCAGTTTTGGTCCATTTTATCAGTGTAAACTCGTTGCTAGGTGATTTAGTAAACAGCGATATGATAGTGTTTGTCTTCATAGCTCACGTTACTTTCAAATTATAGTTAAAAATTTTAATCTAAATACAACGCTGCGCGCATGTGGTACGGGAATAATACTTAATAAGTATTTTTATATTGTTAAATAAACTAAACTCCGTTAGGAAAAAGTATTATGTAATTTTTTTGATAATCATGACAATATGCAAAGTTAGGTACTTACTGTATGTAACAAAATCAAAAGAAATATAAAAATATTTTTGTTTCTTTACTAACTAGCGAGCAAGTGAATTATTTAAGATTATTTTTTATATGATGGTGAACGCATCAATAGATGGTTTTGAATAATAATTCGGTTTTGTTTGATTAGCAATGTCAATCTCAAAAAAAAGAAGAATCAAAACAAAAATATTTTTGCAAATACATATAGAGCAATATCTCAAAAGTCAGAATTTTTGAATTCGTTCAGTTATGTACATATTAGTAAAACAATATTAATTAATAGTAAAGAGTTTCTGACTGTCGCAAGTTCATTTCGTATAAAAATGGTTCGATATTTTACAAATCCTTTCGAAGATTATATATCTGGTGCAAAAATTTCAACTAACCAAGAAGTAATTATAACTCAATTAAATGAATACGTTACAAATATTGTAAAACGTTTGCAACCTACACGCATGAATGTTTACGGAGGACTATACGTCGGGGTCACCGGTGTTTCGTATATGTTCTATTATTTGTCGAAAATACCTGTTCTGACAGAGAAGAAACAAGAATATCTTGAAAAAGCTAATGAATACTTAAAGCCTGCTTTAGAAACGTCTACTGGTGACAAAACGTCATTCTTACTAGGTGATGCTGGTACTCACGCACTGGCTACAGTTTTGATGAAAGTAGTAGGTAATGAGCAGTACAATGAGACATTGAAGATGTACAAATCACTTTACCCTCAATACCTTAATCCAAATTTTTTAAAATGTGGTGGTGATGAATTTTTTGTGGGAAGAGCTGGCTATCTAGCTGGAGCGCTGTGGATTACCAGAGAATTAAAAACACAGTTGTTTTCAAATGAGGAGCTTTATAAGATCTGTGATTTAATGGTAGCCAGCGGCAAAAAGTATGCCGATACACACAAGAGTCCATGTCCTCTAATGTACCATTACTATAATACAGAGTATATTGGAGCTGCCCACGGCATCAGCTTCATACTGCAGATGTTGCTCTCAGTGCCTGGATATTTAGATTACAATGTTACTGCTGCAAAAGACATCTGGGCAACTGTTAACTTTATTGCTTCTCTGCAAACCGAAGAGGGTAACTGGCCTTCTTGCATGGATGAGGTTGGTCTAAGTGAACACAAGTTAGTTCACTGGTGTCATGGAGCACCCGGCACTATTTATCTTATGGCAAAAGCATACCTAGTCTCAAATGATGTAAAATATTTAAATGCTTGTGTCAAGGCAGCAGAGCTGGTATGGCACAAAGGTTTGCTTCGAAAAGGACCTGGTATTTGCCATGGTGTGGCAGGAAGTGGTTATGTGTATTTGCTCTTACTCAGATTGACTGGTGAAGATAAATATCTTTACAGAGCTCAAAAATTTGCAGAATTTTTGACTTCTGAAGAGTTTTTGCGAGATGCAAGACTACCAGACTCTCCACAAAGCTTATATGAAGGCACAGCAGGGACAGTTTGCTATTTAGCTGACCTTCTGGTGCCTGATAAAGCAGAGTTTCCCTTCCAAGATGTTTTTACCACATATTAAAGCTCAAAACATATTTATGTAATTTAACTCCTTATCAAATTATAACTTATTCATTCACTAATAAGCAATTTTGTTTTCAGTAGAAGGCTCATATTTTTTATTTATTATGATCTGTTGACAGTAATTGAACTTATTAGAGCAATTTGTATGTCACTTACATGCTTGAATAAAGTTTCTAGTTACTACCATTCATTTTATTTGAATTCCTGGCTGCATATCAACATGAATTTTGTTAATTTGTTTCTTAATTTTGCTTATTTCTCGGAATTTTCAGTTGTTACTGACGTACTAAATGAAAAGGGTGTGAGTGAAGTTATAAATATAAATTGTTATAACAAAGATACAATATTGTGGCAAAAACTGTTCAATTATAAAAATATAAAAACTGCAAACTTTCACCCTAAACGGCAGTTATCTAAGCTTTCTCTTAATCACATCAAAACAGGTATAATCATAAACACCTTATGTTTGGATTGGAAACATGCCTTGAAAGCTTTTCCAGAAGATATATTCAAGAGTCGGTTTGTCTGGATTGTTATTACGGACGACCTACTATCAACAGCCAATGTATTGTCAAACTATCCCATAGAAATTGATTCAGACGTGACTATCATCTTGAAGAGTAGAGGAAACTATGAATTGTATGAAGTATATCATATCGACTACTCAAAGGGGACTTTCTCGATAAGGGAAATTGGTAACTGGAACTCAACACTGCATATGACAAATGTAGGCAGGAGAGACGTGAGTGGTCTCATAATTAAATTTACTGTAGTCGTTACTGAAAAGATAGTTAACGAAACTTTAAAACAATATCTGAGTAGGCCTAGGAATTACAAAATTGACTCTTTACATAAACTGAAATTCTATGAGCTAATAAATTATATTCGCGACTTGTACAATTTTAGGTAAGTATCCTATTTATTATCATGTAAACCGTAATATGCCATGCCTAATAGGCTTTTTATAGACTTCCAAAATAATTGCCCTTGGATTTGTTAAATACCACTAACGAGATCCATAATGTTAGTTGTTTTTAGACTAACGTATTTATGATAGTTATAATATAAACCTGCGTCTTCGCTACCGTCTATAACATCTAGGTCTATGCGGTCAATGCATGTTAGAGGCGGAGGTAGACGTAGATTCAAGTGCTTCTGCCCGTGGCGCTTAGAAAGCCTTCGTTATCTATTTTATATCATAACGAGGTTCTAGATACATCTTTAGTTGTTTAATATAAATAATACAAAATATCTTACATAAAAAATATTGTTAATACCAGTATTTTTTTACAATGTGCTTATACAATTTTTTTTAAAGAAGAGATCCCTTTTTTATAGTTGAATAAACATGTATGGACCTATTGAAAAAGACCCCTCTCTCCTCTCTACCTTACATTAAGTTAGTTGTAGTTACATCGGTCGGTAGTAATACGTAATAATAGTGCTTTGTTCCTTAAAATTTGAGTAAACAAAATGCATTAGGTACGCATGACAATCTACGTACGTGAGTCATAAATGAACGTATTCAAAATTGATTACCAGACGTTTCTCCAAATTTAGCCAAATTGTATTATAAGTGAACATACCTAAGTGAAGACATTATATATATGTAGGCACACATTTTTAACTAGCTGTGCCCACGACTGCATCCGCGTGGAATAGTGACTTTGGGTATCCATATTTTGCTTAAAACATAAATTTTTCGCCATTTTTTACTATATTTTTGATTGATGTTCCGCTTATTACAAAGGAGCTAACTCTACAGTCGTAGAGTGCAAAGATGTACAAAATGCAAAGTAGAAAATTATTAATAAGAATTAAAATTAAATTTAAAGGAGTTGACTATTGTTCGAAGTCTAAATCAAAACTGACGAAATGATGTGCGGCACCGGACGATGATGAGGGTCTCATGTCCTGCTGCGTCAGTTGCCTCGCTCCAGGTCAAATTCATATTTGTGTAGGGCCTCACATTCCGCTGCGTCAGCAGCTTAAATTCATATTTGTGTTATAGAGATATTATTGCTGATCAACGGTTCTAGTAGTGCAGGGATTAGTAACATAACTCGGTTTTAACTTTGGGATGCTACATGTCTATATCTTTCATGTCCATAACGAAAGTTATGAGCTTCAACGCACAAACTCATGGGGGTACCTCCGCAACGGCAGCTTCGATGGTGTAGTGGGAGCGCTGCAGTTCAAACTGGCGGACGTCGGGGGCTCGCCCCTATTCTTAAGAGGTGATAGGGCCCAGCTGATAGACTACATCGCTGAGACTTGGCAGTCTAGGTATGTCACATCTTAAATATCTTTAGTTTATGGAGTAAAACACCATTATATCATATACCTATATACGCAAAATTATACTAGCAGCGCCCCGCGATTTTCTGCGCGTAGATCCAGTTCCCGTGAGAATTATAAATGATAAAAAATAGCATAAGTTACAGTTATACCTAACAACGGCTAATTATTAACAAATGAAGTCCGGTTGAAATCTAATAACCTATACTTTTATATGCATTTACTGAAATACCGTTAATTTGCAATTACAAACTGTCACTTAAATTTTATTCATATAAGTCCTGGCGATAAGTCGTAAGCTATCGTGTTATGGACATCAGATAAGGGAAGAATCATAAATATAATACTTAAATAACCACAATGACACCCAGACACAACAAACACAAATATTATCATATAAATATTTGTCCTGGAAGGGGATCCTACGACCATACCAGTACCATCAGCGCCATCGGGCTCCATGTATATATTTGAAACCCCACGATGATTTTCAGTGAACGCCAAAACTGCGGATACGCTTTAAAATAGGATTACTTGCAGGCAATGCTTCATCCTCCGCCATCCCAAGCACCCTGGAGGCATTCTGACAATCTACACGCGCCCCCTGACCGCCAGGGTTTGGTACTGTATCATCAGTATGCTCGGTATTTCCGGGATCGTACTAAGCTTGATGCTTAAAGCGAAGATTACGACGGCTGGAGTTAAGGCGGACTCTTCGTTCAGTATTGCGTTGTTGTTTGTTTGGGGTGCAATTTGTCAGCAAGGTAGGTGAAAACAATGCAATGAGAAGTAAGTGCGGTACAGATAACATATACGTTCATATGCATTTAGTATAAACCAGTTATTTTAATATTAGAAACACTCAACTCCAATTTTATGTATATGTATTGATGTACGTATTACCATGTTTTTTTAAATGAAGTAAGTTTACTTTATTTTTACATGATATTCCTGCCAATGAATGTCCCGTTCCCGCCGACTATCGGTTCTACAAAAACTGTGACGTGGCCTTCCGATTCTTATAACCGATTTTATGACCAATTCAACACTTTTTCTGTGACTATCGAGAAAGCACCACGCCATGAACGGAGCGAATATCGAAATGAGCAATTTACATAGAAAGGTTTGAAGAACCGACGAGAGGATGGGGTATCGGTCGGGATATACCGATTTTATTTTTGTCCTACTTTCTATAGTACGTGCGCGTTGCACTATTTGGATCGTAGGTTTTATTTTTCAAACAAAGGTAATTGATTATGGTGGGTCATTTATAATATTGCTGTACGTGACAGTATCACATTTTTATACATTTAGGTATACGGTCCCGATCACCATCATATCAACCATTGGTGATATGACTGCTGGATATAGGCCCCCCCGAATAAAGACGGAATTTTGACCGTAATTGTCGTGCTGGGCTAGCTATAATTACCATTAAATACGCAAATTTTGATAATTGTTTTGTATCGGGACTGTATGAACCGTCAGAGTATAATAATACCCCCCCCCCCCTGTGACCAGGTGTCGTAAGACTAAGATACCAGTACCGAGAGATGGCGGTATCAGTAAACAGTGTGTTTCGGATGGATATACTGCTTTTAAATCCAGTGGATGGGCAGCAGCGTCTATGTCGGAAAAGCAGCGCTCTGCGATTGCCAACTCGCTTGCCCAGCTATATATATATAAAGTCAAAAAACAAGCATGCAGTCGTATGATTACAAACATATCTTCAGCGCGTTACCTACCTAGATACTTAAAGATGTCGCATTACCCGTTAATTTCACTGGCTCTCTCACCCTTCAAACTGGAACAAAGAAATGCAAACCTGCGGAACCGCGTTTGGCGGAAGAAATAGGTGAGAGCGAGGTAATAACTTTGTATGAGGTTTACATCTGCGACAAGTCTTTAAAGGTACCGCAGGTATAGTACCAACAAAGGCTTTATGCGAATTCTCGTACAGATAAATCAATGTGATTCAATAATAATTTCAGGTATGTCTATAGACCGGACCACGACTGCTGTGAAGATGGTGGTGTTTGTGACTTTTATATACGCACTAACACTGTACCAGTATTATAACGCCACCGTGGTGTCCACCCTGCTGCGGGAGCCGCCTAAGAACATCAGGACTCTCGAGGACCTAATTAAGAGTAACATTAAAACTGGTGTTGAGGATGTCCTGTACACCAAGGATTATTTTAAGGTATTTCATGCGTAGCTACACAATACCTTTGGCATATATAGACGGAGGGGGGCATGCCCACTCCAGGATGTTCTAGTGCCTACCCCAGGATGTCGGGCTACCGACTCGAATAGCTGGACATTAAGTATTGATTGTGTGTCATCCTATCGGCTATAGCATGCCAGGGGCCAAGCCTTTCCTGAAAATTAACCCTACGCCAACGCATTAAACTAAGTCGTAGTTGATATTACGTTGTTATCGTCATCATCATCACATCAGCCATTGAAAGTCCACTGCTGGACATAGGCCAAGAAAGGGGGAATTGTACCGATAATTGCCGCTTGCCGATAAAGAAAAAAGCAACAAAGCAAAAGTATACATCTAATTACACTATAAAGTTGTTGCAGTTTGCAGCTAGGAGTGAAAGAAAACTAGGTCCCTCAATATCGCAAGCGATGTACTTTAATATGCATTAAAGAAGCAGTATTTTCAAGTTATAGTTTTTGGTGTAGATTTATACTTAATACCTACTTCATGTCAAAACACAACTTAATTTATGCTTACTCGTATGTCATCGGCGTAGAGGGTCACGTATCCACAGAGTGCGACTTTGGATGGGTGGCGTAATAAACCGTTGATCTAGGCTGCATCCATCATTATTATCACATCCGTCATAGGACGCCACTGGACTCACAGTTTCCAAGATTATTTCTAGTGGATCAATCCCCAGTACATTATACTAATTGCTGCGTTAGCCAGTGGTGATGGCAATCTAAGAACGTATCCACGCGACGAGGATGCTGCTGCCCAGTACCGCAATCACCTCTTGCGACACCAGCTACATAGGGAGCAGTTACTATTCTACTTAGCTGATACCATACGGTTGCATTTATCCTCAAATTTCACATATTAAGACCGAGTGATAGGTCTTTCCTGTGCTCATTATTCATCCATTAAGTTCATAGCCTATACAGTGGGGACTAAATAAAAATTATTCATATTTTAGCGAACAACTGATCCAATTGCCATAGACATGTACCAAAAGAAGATAGTCCCGGACCACCAATATAACTTTTTCTCAGCGGATCACGGCATGGCGCTCGTGAAGAAGGGAGGATTCGCGTTTCATGTCGACAGTGTGGCGGCCTACAGGATTATGAGAAGCACCTTCACTGAGAGAGAGATTTGCGAAGCGCACGAGGTGCCCATGTACCCTCCGCAGAAAATGGGGTTGGTGGTCAGGAAGCTTTCGCCGTACAAGGAATACTTCGCTTATGGGTAATTCGCATGCCGTGTTAATTTTGTAAGTAGATGTTGCTGCTCTAGGTATTTCTAGCAAAATTTTCTGAATGCATTGGTCTGAAACTTAAGAATAATGTGTTTCATACACCAGAATAGCACAATTGTTAATATTGTTATGTTCATCATCATCATACTAGCCATTGAAAGTCCACTGCTGGACATGAGCCTCTCCAAGAAAGGAGGTATTTTACCCATATTTGCCGCGCTGGGCAACCGTGTTGGCAATCGCAGAGCGCAACTATCGCGATAGGGATGCTGCTGCCCATCCCCACCCTGTGTTTTCGAGCTGCACTGTTTTGGATGGATATACCGCCATCTATCGGTTCTGGTACCTTAGTCGCCTCTTACGACACCTGGTGCAGTGGGAGGTACTATTCTATTCTGCCGGTACCTCACGGCATATTGTTATATAAGAACAATTCAATTGCCTTAGAGTTTAGACAAAGAATAGTGCTTCCTTCTGTACATTTTTCGTAACAGATGTCTGAGGTACTGGTACCGACTTAGGCAAATATTTATCATACTCAGGCCTCTTATCAAAACTATCTCCAACGACGACCACTCGAGCAGAGGCCCTAAGAGGTCCTTGAGTGTCAGCCTTTTCGGTCCAGCCAACGCTATGGGAACAATCGGGCATAGGTTCGGTCATTTTTTACGGCATAGCCCGTTCCCCCGGTGGCGCCTGGAATTGACGTCAGAATAGCAGAGAGTAGCTTGAGGTTGGTCCGTGTAATGATGTTTACATTTGCAGCGTGCGCCGCTTGTTCGAGACGGGCGTGATGCACCGACTGCGCTCGGTGTGGGACGAGCCGAAGCCGGCGTGCGTGCACACGCCGGACTCTAGCGTGTTCTCCGTCACACTCCGCGAGTTCTCTACGGCGCTGATAGCGCTGTTGGCGGGCGCGGCCGCCGCTGTTCTCGTACTTATAGCTGAGATAATCGTCCATAGCTTCAAGAACCGCAATTATATTGATTTTCGGCTTTAAATATGAAGGTTCCATTTTGACTAGTATACCTATAGACATAATTAATGTAATTTGTAGTGAAGATAGATTACATCTATCGCACATACATCGCACCTCCGCTCAAGTAGTGTCAAGCATTTGTCTCGCAACTACATAAATTTTTGTTAGCAATATACAAAGCTTTACAATAGAGGATAGAACAGAATAAAATAAAATAAAAACATACATTGACCTGACTCCGAGATAAGTCGCTTAATCCACATCTATAATACCCGAACACAAAACAAAACGACCCCTGGTACACGACACAAGTTATAATTCAATACGCCATTGGCCTCGTTAAAAATATATATTTTCACTTATTTCACTAGTTTTTTTATCAGTCCAGGTCGACAAACAAGCATACAGTCCGCGTCTTAGTAAGCGTCTCGGCAGCCTATAGATACAAGGATACATACACTAACGCGTGTGACTAGAGGATATTATGCCACATTATGTGAGCACATTATAGTATATAGAGTGAGTATATTAGGTATTGTTGTCGGTGGTGCGATATTTGTTTCTTTTAATATGCTGATATTATTTCTTCAGCGGTAAATTGTAGTAGTAAATAATTGATATAATTACACCAATTTGACTCGAAATCACGAACGTTTAAGGTGTAATATCAATCAGCACAATTCTCGAACAAACATACAAAAAAAAATTCAGTCAAATTGAGAAACTTCTCATTTCTTGAAGTCGGTTAATAAAACAAATGAAACATCTCTCATCATTTATCTTTTATTTGGGTACATACCTTCCGCGAATTACACTGTTGCGATCTCGTGAAAAATTACAAAGATCACGTTAATTAAATTCGGTTGTAAATAATATGCACTATTGTACATCAGCTACTGTCCAGCACAACTTAGACGGTCGTGTTGCAGTGTTTATTGTTAAACAAAATAAATTACCAAAATTATTACACCAACAAATATTAAAGCTAACAGTGTAGCCCATCTCTTTGTATGAATACGTCCCGCTCGGGGGCGACAGCTATTCACAACTCGAATCAACTAGTTACCGCATTTATATTTATAGAAGGCGCAAGCTAGGCAGTAATAGTAAAAATAAAAATTATATAACACAAGAATACTCGGCCGAGTGCACCTCGGATAATTCTCCAGTATATGACATATTAGGCTATAAAATTAATTTAAATGTTTAGACATTTCTGCTGCACCCTCCCAGGAAATGCAGCTCAATGGAATAGTCTTAGATCCCTGTATTAGCTTTGAAATCTCGACGGTCGACCCCACGACGTTATTAGCTCCACATAGTTAAGAAACAGACTCGACATATTCATAGATGACTCAAGTCTATAGTAGGTAGCACTTGGCGACTGTTGACGTCTCTGTCACAGTCAAACGAATGAAGGGGAGATCAATAATTGTTTGAGTTTACCTCCGGCTTGAATCGTTTATGAATACCGGCGTATATCTGTTTTGTATTACTGTCCGATCACACAGACCGACTCGGAGAGTTGATCAAAATTGTGATTTGGTGCATTGAAGTAAGGTTTAATTTCTAAAAGCTTCTTTGTTAGGTGTGAGAATGTTTGACGAAGCGACCACAGTCGGTAATATACATATGAAAATAAACCTTAATTTAATAATCCAAAACTTAATTTCGAATGCAAACATAATCGGCTGTCCGAGTTGGTTTTAGTGAAGGTATATTTAAATGCTCCGTTAGCAATACTATAACCGTTTAAATTTTGATATTCAACAAAAAGCAATAACTTTACATTTGCGCATAAATACTATATTTGATTAATACTAACTGGATATTAACGTCCAAAAATACTGCCGAACATTTTTCAAAATAAACGATCTTAAATACAATGAATACGTAATCCAATAGCATGGTTATTCTCAATGAAAGCGCTTTCTTCCCAGATCCAATAGTATGCACACGCAAAATAGTTTTGTGACTTTTTATCATCAGCATAGTACCCTCGACGTTACAGGCGGTAGAAGTAAATATCTATAGAAGCAACCGGCTTGAATAAACTAGTGTCTTAGATGCGGTCACGAGTGATCGCCATTGATTCAATTTAACCTCGTGACTCCTGGGTGCTTCCACGTTACACAGAGTAGCAGATCTTTTTCTTCAGACTTGTGTAGCTTCAAAAAGGTATTCGATTATTGGCAGTCATAATCGTAACAGAAACTGGAAAGTACATAATAATTATCCAATAAATTAACTTTATATATAGTAAAGTTACCTTGGAATATCAAAGGGCATCATTTATAAATAAAAGTTCAATGACACTTGACACGATTATCTAAAGATATTATGTCACATCACTCAGTAATTTCACTGCCTCTGCCACAAACGAGATACTTTTGATTCCGTATATATGCGCTGTAACGTCGAAGGCAAAAAACAATCCCAGCTATTACTAAAATAAAAATTCAATGAACTTTAAAAAATAATTCCAAGAATATGCACGAGCCGTTCCGAACTTTATTGCACTAACACAAAGGTTCAAAATTGCATATAGGTACTATATTATAAAGTACCTATATTACCAAGGGCGATGTAGGTCGAGTTCTACGCACGGGGTGTGCAGGCGTCCCGCTCGCTCAGGCGGCGTGCGAGCGGGACGGGGCGTGTCGGGCGTACATACAGGGGGAGGGGAGGTGCCTTCACCGCTCTTCAAGCATAATGGTTTCCTGAGGATACAGTTTTAACGCCTTCAGTGTACTGCTGGGAGATTCCGTTGTCAACTGGAATTACAATTATAACAATGAGTTTGATTTATTCACAATTTTGAGATAAGGCCGAGTCTTTTTTGTTATTTGAAATGAGATACTTACGTCTCTTCTAGGCCAGCTAGATATGACTTTGTAGTTCTCTTGTGGATAACCTTTTGATGCCAGGAAATCTAGTAAAGCCTGCAAAGTAAATATAAGTTAATACATCACATCTATATATTTTATAATGTCTTATATTCTGTTTATTTAATTGATCTAAATAATTGTTTCTAGCTTATTACTAAGCAAAAATATTTACAATATGTTATGATTTAAATTAAAGAAATCTTAACTACCATATTACATCTGCCAAGCGCTTTTGGCAATATAAACTTTTCTAATTTAACCTAATGACGTTTGACATAATTGTCAATCGTTAGACAGTTGGGACCGTTGACAGTTGTTTATTAATTTAAAACTAGAATTACGAAAATAGCAAAACCTCTTTAAATGGTACTTCCATTAGTTGTCATTATTTAAAGAAAAAATTGGGATAGCAATATTAAGTTGTCATATGTAGGATATAGTGCAGTACCTACATCAGAGAATTATAGTTGACGCGACAAGAGTGTACTTTAAAACATAACGAACTTCAAAATTAAAACTGAACAACTGAAACTGAACTTCAAAACTGAATTAATCTGTATCAACTGACAACATTTTCTATAAAGTTTATTTCCGAAAATGTAAGCCCATAATGCGATCCTAATGTGATAATTACTTAAGGTCTATATAATTACAATTATGAGTTTTGCAATATTTCATCAACTAGTGCGATATGCTGAATATTCCGAAGTAAGACAGACAAGAGGTTCTATACGAGGTAGACTTCACACATGGTACCTCACTCTCACCTATTTGTACCGCCAAACAGCAGTGTTTGCATTGCTGTGTCCCGATTTGAAGAGTGAGAGGGTCAGTACAATTACTGGGTCATCATATCAGCCGTTGGAAGTTCACTGCTGAACAAAGGCCTCCCCAAGAAGGGGGGACTTTTGCCTCTAATTGCCGTGCTGGGTAAGCATGGTTGCAATCGCAGAGCGCAGCTTTCACAACTAGGATGCTGCTGCCCATCCGCGCCCTGCGCATTTTAACTACACCTTTTCGGATGGACTACAAGTCACTAGGTTGGCAATGCGCTAGTGATATCCTTTTGATTTTAATATAAGATATTCGTCTATAAGCTGCTGTGACGTTTACTATCACGCGGAACGTATGCCGGTTGTCGACCTGGTCTAATAAAAAAATACAGCGAGTCTGCATAAGTGCAGACGTACGCACCGCGAGCGTGTCGTGCGGGTGGAACCGGCGCTCCAAGCTCTGGTCGTGCGGCGGCGGCAGGCGCACGCGGATGCGGCACACGTCGCGCGCGCCCTCCGCCGGCGCCGCCGGCACGCGGCTCTCCGCCGCCTGCCGCTGCGCCTACGCCGGCACGCGGACATTGCGCATGTTACTTATTCATTATAAATCTAAACAATGACCTGACTGCGAGATAAGAAGCTTAAGTGACTCGTGTTCCGGATATTGACAACAGTGGTATTACAAATATAATACTTGAATATATACCTTTAACACCAAGACACAGATTAAGCTAAGGACGCATTATTATCGTAAAGAATGCAATAGGGTTGAAGTTGATAGAGAGAAATTAATGCCGATATTGTTGCTTGTGTTAATATCAAATAAAAATGTAACCTCAAATATCTTTATCCTGTTTCATCTGTTTTCATTCTCGTATAAATAGAGTTATTTATCGAAAAACTATACAAAAGACAAATAAACTCCAAGATAAATAACCAAAGTATTCTACAAAAAGAAATTAATACGCGAGGTAAACCTTATACAAAGGTTGTCTGAATTGGTGCTTCACTCCCACCTATGACGGGACCGATGGCGCAGATGTGATGAGATAGTGATGCTATCTCGTGCTCCTAAAGTCGTGAGTTCAATCCCTACCCAGATCATAAATTTATATGAGGAATATTAGTATTTGTTCTGTGTCTGAATGTTATTTATCTATATTATATAGTTATATATCTAAGTATTATATTTGTGAGCCCTCTGTTGTCTGATATCCGTAACACAAGTGCTTTACACTTGTTATCTCGGAGTCAGGTCAAGGGTATGAGATGGGTTAGTTAAATTTATTATTAATATTATACAATAATGTAATAACAAGCTTTAATTAAAACATACCTCCTTTCTCGCTTCCTCCATTTGTCTTTCTGATTCCGCTCGTTCTAACTCTTGATTCCTTTCTAGTTCTTGCTGCTTCTTTATTTCTTCTTTTGCTCTGTAAACATAAAATAATGTTTACTCTTCCATTATTTTGACATAATTTAATTTTTGAAGCGACCACAAATGATCCACCGCATGCTAAAACCATTTCATAGAAGACGCAACAAGTGGTGTGATCCCACAAAGAGTCAATCTGTATGAATCGTGTTAAGGCATGTTTTCTATTCATTTGTTACCAAATAAACTATTTTTATAAGACCTTTTGAAAACTTTATATATATACAATCCTATGCTCCAGGGGTCGTGGGTACGATCTCCACCCTGACAAAACATTTCATGGTGAAATTTGTGTTCGTTCTGTGTTAGGGTTTAATATATATTAACAAATTACATTCCTCTGATATCCGTACCACGAGAGATTTAAGCAACTTATCTCGGAGAAAGTTCAAATGTGAGTTGATGTGTGAATTTATCATCTCTAAATCTGCCGTAGGACCTCCACTGCTGGACAAAGGAAGTCAGGATCTCAAGCAAGGACTCTGTGTAGTTTGAACACTAAGTTTCAACATATTGAAACTTAAAAACCGAGTTTTGGCTACAATCTCCCCCCAACTCTCTGCTCCCCTCTCTCCTCTTCCATAAGCAATGTAGAAGCAACGCCGTTACCTGTCGGCCTCCAAGCTGCGCTGGTAGGCCTCGTCCTGCTCGCGCTTGACCCGCTGGCGCGCGTCCCGCTCGCGCTCAAGGCGCGCGTCCTCGTCGCGCTGCGTCGCGAACCGCTCCAGCGCCTCCATCAGCCCGCCCACCAGCTCCGACACGCCCACGTTACCTGCGGGTCCATCGCTCCGTCGATACAGGGTCTTCGTGTATAATACATTTAAAGAACATAATCGATTGTATTATATGTATATGCCCCCAACAGTAATCGAATTTGAAAGTTTTATAACCTATTATAAATTAAAAAAAAGAAAAGGCAACTTTATATAATTTTCTAATTTTCAACTACGTTTTGCCCTCGTAAAAGGTTAACTTTTAAAAATGCTTTCTTATTGCTCCCCTATGTTATAAAAGGAACCCCTAAAAAAATTTAAATGTCTAACCCTTATACTTTAGGCCCTGCGTTGATATGTTAAGTCAGTCTCTCTGCTTTTATAAATATAGATAATTGGTTATATCTATAAATTGGATTATAGGAATAAATATCATTATAATTGTATGCGCCGTTGTTGGGTCTAATGGCCTGTTTACCATTGATGACAGAGTAGATCTCGGTGCTGGAGCGCACCCGCATGATGATGATAAGCGCGGGCAGCCGGTCCTCAGGGATGCTGCGGATCGTCATGCTCGCCACCGGGCCCAGCGCGGTGGCCACTGAATTCACTAACCTGGAACAATAACATCTCATTTAACACAAACATCTCAAATAAAAAAAAATACAAATGACAGTCTGCTTCTAAGAATAGGCATTACTGTCCAGATCTACCTCTGCCTCAATACCTTAGTAAATATCTTCTTGCAATATTGATCTAAAAGCGTAGAGTTGTAAGTCTGGATTTTATTTGACGCCGTAAAACGTCCATCCCTGGACATAGGCCTTCCCATAAAGAGGAATCTTGCCCTTAATTGACGCTCTGGGCAGGCGTATTGTCAATAACAGAGTGTAACTTTCCCGTTAGGAATACTGTTGCGCATCCCTTCCTAGTTGATGACATTCTACAATTTTTTTTTTATTTATTACTTGTCCCTACCGAATAAAACCAATAAAATAAGCAGTTTGGTTTTGAATGTCTCAAATCACAATCTCGATGAGTTCACCGAGTTGACACAAAACAAGGTTTTGTTTTTAACAAGTTTTAATATTTAAATAATAGCAGTTATATCGTAGAAGAATTAACAAAAAAGAATATCCATGAAGTCTGGTAAGTCATCATAGCAGCCATTAAGAGTCCACTGCTGGACAAAGGCCTCTCCAAGAACGGAGGATTTTTGCCCATAATTGCCAGGGTGTTGGCAATTGCAGAGCACAGCTTTCGCGACGGGGGTCCTGCCCACCCCCGCCCTGTGCACTTGAGCTGCACTGTTCCGCATGGATGTACCGCCATTTGTCAGTTTTGGTACCTTACTCGCCTCTTACGACACCTAGTGCAGTGGGCGATAGTCTATTCCGCCAGTATTTTACGGTCTGGTAAGTCAATGTTATTGAAATCCCTTAGCTATTTGAAGTTAATCTTTTACGAAAATAATCTTAAAAATTGTTTCCCTGCTAAGCAGTGCTAATATTGATTTGTCTTTATGCAGTAAAATTACTGGGTAACGTGACATAATTTTAAAAACTTTATTATATATGTGATATTTTTAATGTCTGATATACGTAACACAAGTGCTTTAAGCGTCTCATCTAAGTGTCAGGTCTGAATTTTTAATAAATAAAAGGGTGGTCTAATGAATTAGTTGAGTAATGCTTGAGCATACATGAGGTTGTTGTCGGGGTGCGTGAGGTCCCAGCCGTAGACGATGAAGTTGGTGGCGAGCGTCTGCAGCACGGCCTCGCAGCCGAGCAGCTGCGCGCAGAACACGTTGGACAGAACCGAACGCTCGTGGTGCAGGTACAGCCCCAGCAGCTTTCTCTGCGCGCGGAACCACGAACGGGGATGTAATACTTATTTATATATATAAAAGGAGTAGCTGACTCACTGCTGACATATCAGTGTAGGGCCTAAACTTTAAGAGATATAAACTGGACAAATTGCACGGGGATTTTTATAATAACGATGGGGGGGGGGGGGGGGGATAAAGCAATAAAGAATATTGAACCCCTAAAGGGGTAAAACGGGGGTGCAGTTATTTTAAAACTTCCGTGTTTTTGAAGTTATTCGAATGAAACTCAATAAATAAGTTTTTCATTGAGTCATAAAAAAACACGTGTAAAATATATTTTCGAAAATCATCCCTTAAGAGGGTAAAAGGAGGAGCAAAGTATAAAAGTTCTACATCATAAATGCGTTCACTTATTTAAATGTGGGTACCTCTTTGGCGGGTCTAAGGCAGGCCTCCTTGATAGCGTCCTGGAGCGTGCCCTCGAAAAAGTTGGGCGTGTTGGGTCCGTACCGCGTCTTGAACCGCTGCGAGAACTCAATGCAACCCAGCGCCTCGTCATCCACGTGTTCTGACACTAAACCAACAAGGATTCGCTAAAATATTTTATACAAGCTCGATAGCGCAGATGGTAGTGATCATATCTTGTTTGCGAAAGGTCGTGGGCTCGGTCCCCACCTAGGGCAAATTTTTGTATGATGATTTTTATGTTTGTTCTGTTTCCGAGTGTTAAATATATATCGGTTATCCTTTAATTTTAGGTTAATAATAAACTTATGCGTTGCTTCTGAAAACGAAGAAACGACAATTAAAGTCTATTCTTCCACCAATTATTCTTATTTATCTATTTTAATTAACAAATCACAATAATCTAATACAATGCTATTTTTTTCATAACCTCTCAACTGACCATTGACCTCAGACTCTAGCGCTTGTCAGTTGTCAATAATTGGTAATGTAGTAAGCGCGGCAAAATTCAAAATTAAAGAAATATTATTTCTTTACAAATATATGTATGTAAGCAGTATATTTGTAATTCCTCTGCTGTCTGATGTCCTTAACACAAGTGCTTTAAGCAACTTATTTCGGAGTCAGGTAAATATATGAGATGTTGTAGGAATTTAAGCGTATTACACCAATGTCTAGACGGTACTGGTTTTGGAAATAGCCACATAAAAAATTACGTTTATTACGTTTATAAGAAATCTTCATAAACGTTCGATCTATATTTGAATATGCTACGGATTTTAGTTTCTTCCAAAGCAAAAATTCTAACAATCCTGGTAATATCCGGGTTTTTATGTAAGTTCAAATATTTAAAAGACAACTTTAACATTTCATATAAATTATTTTTATGAAATAATCATTTGTCACAGGCCTTTTATTTATTTTATACATAAAATATAGTTTCTGGTTAAACATCAAACTGCTAGTTGTTGATAAAACAGGGTAACCGGACCTATCTAAAGAAAGAAAAGGGTTAAGTTACGTATCGAAAAAAGGAACCGCAATACAATTATAAGCCTCTTGGGTGTTTGTAAGAATAACTTTTGTTTTTAAATTTCTTATATATTTATATACTCATAAAGTATTTGCGCGAATTAAAAGTGACTACATACAATATTTACATAATATCTCATATATTGTCATGATTCCGAGGTAAAGCACTTGTGTTACGGACATCACAAATATAATACTTTAATACATATTTTTAACACGCAGACAGACCCGACACAAATATCATCATATAAATATTTATCCTTGATGGGGAGAGAACCCACGACCTTTGGCGCACAAGATAGGACCCACTACCTTTGCGCCATCAGGTCCGTCGAATATAAACACTTAAGATATTTGATCTTGAAAAAGAGGGAATATATCCATCATTTAACAACCGAATTCTGTTGCTAAATTCCGACCCTTATATGTATAGATATAAGGTCATCATTAGTGTAACAGGGACAACTTACTTAGCGGCTGTAGCCTCTCCCGCTGCACAATGTCTACGAACATGTCGTCCTCGCCTGTGAACCCGTCGCCCGTCTCTTCTATTTCCTCTACTGAACTGTTTTCACTGTCCGAACTCTCCACTATTATCTAAAAGTATAAATTAGAAATATACATGAAGTATCAGGCGTTGGATGTCCACTGCTGAACATAGACCTCATCATGAAATTGCTATAATGCGCGGTGTATACGCGCAGAAAAAAAAAGAACTACATAGTATAAAAACAATGTTGTTTCCCGTTTTGTTTATTTGTGTCTACTTTTCTTTTAATCAGAGTGATTCAAGAGGACTGTTTCTATGTATAAAACATGCATGATATAGTAGAAAAACACTGATAATTTTAAAGTCTTCTAACATGATATCGTAAACACATTTGTTTGCGCTTACATTGCAAACGCTGGCTAAACCTGACGAGATAGATCAAAATAATGTACTACAGTATTGTACATCTTAAAAAGGTCTACAAAAAATGCGATAGCATATATCTGTCTTAGGAATAACCCAGAATAACCATTTGATATAATATTCATCATATCAATATTTGTCCTGGATGGGGATCGAACCCACGACCTTTGGCGCACAAGATATGATAACTATCATCCGCTCCATCGGGCCTGTCAACATCTATATAATTTATTTTATTTTAGTAAATTAACTATTTCTAACCCTATATGACACAAAATATACATAGTCAAGAGAAAACGCCTGTTGGGGTCAGCTTGCATAATAAATTTACCCTTTTGTATTCCTTCTGTTTGTTGTTGGCGACTCGCTTGACAGATAATTCGTGCTGAGGCTGGCTCAGCCCCACCATGGCCAGCACAGTGTCGTCGAGACCCGTCACCGTCGGCCAACCGGTCCACGCCTGCAAAGTACACCATATATCTTAATATATTCATTGATTGCAATCTTGTTGTAGGCCGTGTGGTACCGGCAGTGTAGAATAGTATCTCCTGCTGTACCAGGTGTCTAAAAAGAGGACTAATGTACCGGAACCGACAGATGGCGGTATATTCATCCAAAGCTGCGTAGTTTAAATGCAACAAACAGGGCGAGAATGGGCAGCAGCATTCCAGTCGCGAAGCTACGCTGTGATGAATCTTGTTGTACCATTCATTATAGTTGTACAAAACAGTATATTTGTACATGCCATGCTCGTTTTAATATAGCTGAATTAGAATACCAGATGTCAATGTAGCAGCGACGCACGAATTGTTTATATTGTCATTTAAATATTATTTTTAATATTGTTTACATTACAAAGGTTTTACACCTTATGTATCTTCATATATAAAAGGAGATTCTGACTGATTACAATATCAACGCAATGCCTAAACTATAGGGATTAGACTTGCTTTATAAAGTCGGCAAGCACTAAAGCAAGGATTTTTAAAAAGTCACCTCCCAAAAGGAGTAAACCGGGGGAGAAAAAGAAAAGTAAAAGAAAAGTAAACTTGGTTGTTTTCGAAGTTATTCCGATGAAAATAACTTAAAAAGTTTTTCATTAAGAGTCGTGAAACCCGTGAAAATTGTTATTTAGAAAATCATTCTTACAGGGGGTGCAACGTTAGTATGTCAGTTCTTCAACTCACAGGGCGGATATCGCGAGAAACTGCTAGTTTTATAAAAAATCAAACTACAAACAAGGCAAAACACTAATTAAAATAATTTAAAACACGTTAGTTTGACAACTGTCAATTATATTTAAATCAAGCTATATTTAAAGGACTATAGACAAACTGAGTGAGAGAAGATTATTTCACAAATAAATTACAACATAGTATCGATCATTCATATCGATATACTATAATTCATTAGTCTAGACATTCCTTTACTGAATGATATTCTTGACATAAAAGTGAATTCTAGAAACAATGCCATATTTAATAATTTCTTGTTTTGTTTTTATTTTGTTTAACTTATACAGTCTGGCCGTCATCTAGAACGAATCTTTTCAGCCTATTTCAGAAAAGAAGAACGTTCTTAAACCACCAGATTTTTTTGTATGAATGTTATTCGATATCTCCAAGTATAAGTATTGTGAACCGGTTTTGTAAGATCATTTTTGTATGCGAACGGGCATAACCTCGAGAAGGACCCGTTTGAGCAAAGTCAAGATCTGATGATGGAATCCCAAGGAAATAGAGGGCAACCCTTAATTTTATAGGCTTATGCTTGTAAATTGCGTAACGTAATGTTTTAGGTTTAATCTAAAACTATTTAAATTCTTTGGCACTCATCAACTTGAAGTCAGTTTTTTTATATTTTTGTTATATTATTCGTCGAGGCAAATCACTTGACAACGCAAAGAGATCGAGCTTTTTAAGTGCGCGAACGAGTCTATATTATATAACACCCAAACACGGAACAAATATCATCACATACATATCTGTCCTGGGTGGGGTTCGAACCTACAACTTTTAGCGCAAATGACAGGATACTGCACCATCGCGCCTGTCAGTAAATTCAATCCTAACAATAATTGTGAAGGGAGTATTAAATCATGAAAAATTTATAATATTGTTCGATGTACTATAATATAATTCATTAGTCTAGACATTCCTTTACTGAATTATATGCTTGACCTAAAAGTGAATTCTAGAAACAATGCCATATTTACTAATTTTTTCGGTTTTTATTTCGTTTAATATGTACACTCCAGCAGTCATCTAAAACGGATCTTTTCGGCCTATTTTAGAAAAGAAAAAGGTTTTTAATTCATTGGTTTTTTTTAAATGAATGTATATGTCTAACAATTATTTTCTCTAAGTATTTTTTTTCAGAAATCTAATAGTATAAAGGGGCGGAAGACGTACCTGTTTCATACAAGCAATAGATCGAACAAAGTCGCAAGCGACATGACGTTTATATATATATATATAGACAATTAATTGTGATTAAATCTCAGAAGTAAAATAATACTCTGATTTGTTTCTCTTTAAATAAAGATAGCATTGTAACTATGAATATATATACACACACACATATATTATTGTGGTTATTTATTCCGTTGTTTGCAATAATGGACATGCTGATCAGAGGCCTGGGACAGCATAGCTGAATATGGTTCCCGGTTTAAAATCATGTAAATACATAGATACATACACGACGCTTGTGTTCCAATGGGGTAGGCGGAGACTATGGATTTCCACTATATACGATCTTGGCATACCTCTTTCACTTCCCTTACTCATATTAGTTCTTTAATACACGCTCGTTTATTCTTGGCACTTCTGACTTGGTTTTTGTTAATATCTCTTCTAGCATTATATAAACACATAATTGTTCGAAATAAAATGAGAACATCGCCATTAGATTTCGTTCTTTAACACGTTCTGAAATTCGACGGGCCCGATGGCGCAGCATATTGATTGTATCTTGTGCGCCAAGGGTCGTGGGTTCGATTCCTACCCAGGACAAACAATTGTATGATGCAAATTTTTGTTTGTTTAGTCTGGGGGTTTAATGTGTATATAGGTATTATATTTATGATTACTCTGTTGTTTTTTTCACCTAACACAATTGCTTTAAGCGACCTAACTCCGAGTCAGGTCCATCAATGCATCAGATGATAAGTAAACTATTTATAAAATATATACGAAGTGTGCAGGAGTGGAACAAATCTAGTTTCAATTATACACACATGTTTTTCGTATTTACTCTGTATGTATAACGAAAATAAATGTACTAGTATTACTTAAAATTTAATATTTGTTAATTACCAATAAAGTGTTTAGATATTTAAACTTTAAAGCTTTCAAAGTAGTAAGCAAATCTTTCAACCCCTATATAGGATTCGACTAAGATACACGCACTCTATGATTTAGAGACCGATATTTCCTGCTATGATACACATGTCTATGATTTAGAGACCGATATTTCCTACTATGATACACATGTCTATGATTTAGAGACCGATATTTCCTATATATATCATCATATTAGCCATTGGAAGTCCACTGCTGGACAGAGGGAGAATAAGGCCTCCATGAAAAAGGGAGAACTTTGCCCATAAATGCCGTGCTGGGCAAGCATGTTCTGCCACTCTGTCGGTTTGGGTACATTAGTCGCCTCTTACAACACCTGGTACAGGGGGAGATGCTATTCTGTTCTGCCGATATTTAACTAGACCTGTGTTGTTCTTCAATAAGCCGGACAATTGAAGTAGTTCACAAAACCGATCAATAATTATTATTTTTATTTATTTACTTTTGTATTTATCATTAACATAATTGTACTGGTTATCCCAATTACATAATTATGAAGTTTTTTTTTTTTTTCGGATGAACCTAGTGCTGGACTACTCAGGCGTCAATTCCAGCGCCACCGAACAAGAGGGCGGGGCCTCTCATAGATGAGAGGTCCGATGCCCGTAAAATAATCTCGCGTGCCCCGCGGCCGCGACCGCGCGTTAGCGCGGTCGCACTGGGCCGCGAGGGCTCGCGAGATTTAAGCGGGACCGACGGCGTGTCCGAGGGCGCCTCTAGAGGCTCGACCTAGGCTCGGCCGCCGTCGTTACTATGGATGAATTAAATCAAAAGAGGACGGACAGATTGAGCCCGACAGCCCTAAGGCTGTCGGTTATCGCTCGTAGGTGTGGGGACTTCACGCGTTCGCCGGCGAACGCGGTGTACCGCTCTGTTGTACGAGTGCATGTGTAGTGTAAGTGATCGTGTTGTGGTGCCAGTGAGAGGGCGAGAAAGGACTGCGATTTACGCGGTTGTGCTATCGGGCGGGTTATGAAGTTGTAACAAAAATTAAATTATTCTACATCGAGCTTAATTATTAATGATTTGACGTTGTCGTATATAATATATATGACTTCCAGTTCCTTCAGTTTAGTCCAGAATAACAGTGATATTAGTGAGAGTAAATAGTGCGAACAAATATTCATCGCGAGCTAATACGAGATAAATCCACGGCCGGTATATACATAGTTTGAACAATCACATTTAATTAGAAATAGTTCAAGAGTAAGCGTTATTCATGTTCAAGAACTGAACAAAGTGGAATGAGTTCAATTACCTTACTAGACTATTTGAACTAAAAGAGTGATATATATCTTTATTTTTAAATGAACAATATAATTGTTATCATTTTAGTGAGTGGTTTAGGCGATTATAGTTCAAGAGTAAGCGTTATTTATAAAGAAGAACTGAACATGTAGAAATGAGTTAAATTACTACACTAGACTAATAAACAAATTGACCTAAATGAGTGATATATATCTTATTTTTTAAGTGATCTATATCACTCTTTTCACTCGAGCGAGTGGTTTAAGCGTTCATAGTTTACGAGTAAGCGTTATTCCTAGTAAAAAAACTGAACATGTAGGAATGAGTTAAATTACTGTACTGGACTATTAAACTAATTCAACTAAATAAGTGATATACAACTTTAAGTTAACTATATCACTCTTTTCACTTTAATGAATGGTTTTGCGCTTGTCTATGTTAAACTGTAACAAAAGAACTCATGGAAATTTCCAGGGACATCTAAGGGTAGTGCAGATTTTCCCTTTTTTGCAACCTACATCCACTATAAACCATATAACAAATGTTATACAATATGCGTAGTGATATTGACAACAAACATGCTTGAGACCAGGAGCACATAAATATTAAAGCCTATACTTACGTTTAATAGTATTAACATTACGTTCATGTGCTCCTAGTGATTGACACGTCCACTGACCTGATGTCTGACGGGTATGTCTGTTAGCGAGTAGATGTCGTTCTTGACCTCTTGCACGGTCTTGGTACCCGGGTACTTGAGCGTGTACTCCTTTTCGTCGTGTTTCACGTGCAGCACATACATCGTGATTAGCCTTTCTGCGACCCTGTCAAAGAAATCATCATTGTATTCCATACTAGCTGTGCACGCGGCTTTGTCCGCGTGCGGTAGTTTCTTTGGGCACCATACCTTTTTACTCTAACTTATATAAACTTTGACTGTTATATTTATTTATATATAAAAATCAATAGCCTAAAAAATAAGTTTTAAGCTTCTAGCTCTTACAAAAGTGATACTTCCATACAACTTTTCATCCCCCTTTCGACCCTTTACAACTCTTATGCCGAATGAAAAAGTAGCCTATGTTCTTTCTCAGGCTATCTGTGTACCAAATTTTAATCGGTTTTTTAGTTAACGTGATTGCGTAACAGACAGATAAACAGTTACTTTCGGATTTATAATATTAATGGATGAAAGGACTAGTGCACGTCCTGAATTCGTCCGGATATTATCCTGTTGATCCCGTTACCTTGTGAGTCTGATTTATTTTGACCAGATTGACGTTTCACGTCAGCTATTTGACAGACAGAAAAGTACTGTTTCGTTCAAGTGAAGTGAAATATAAAAATCCAAGAACGCACAGAATAATTTCTTTCAAATTACACTATCACTATGTTTGTCTATATTAGGTTTTTGTGTGCCTTAATGAAGACGAAAGAAAATACAGCCGAATTGGTTCCGTTCTAAAGTTTTCAGCTTATTAGCACTTATTTACACCTAAACTATCACAACAGGTTAACTTAACCCCATGCGATATTATGGCAATTAATAATAAAGTATTCATATGGATACTAAAACAAAAAAATACTAAACAACATTGACTATACAAACTAATAAATATCATAACAAATTATGTTTAAAAGAACCCTTGCCAATTTACTTAGATTACAAGTAAATATGTTAATCATCTCGTGGACCTGGTTCAATACGGATCGATCTGGTAAGAGGCGTCTTGGTTAGCCAGATTCTTGCTTGTTGCTGGTACGACGACCAGTCGTGGAGGCTCCCGCCTTTTCTACTGGTTAGGTAATCATAATTCCAAATGAAACAATATTCCTGAACTATGCACCACCCTATCTAATAATTTCACTATGTACGCCGTTAGTGTCTCTTCGAACTCTCGAGTTTATTATACCCGACCATACCAACAACAAACAGGGTAGAGTAAACCCCGTACATTTTGTAGTACAGATGCAGAGTAAATTTGTTTTCTACATGTTCTAACATACCAATATACTTCGCCTTCATGTAGAGCCCATATGACTGGTTATTACAACACACCCACAGTAATGGGATCATCATGATCATACCAACCATTGAAAGTCCACTGCTGGTCATAAGCCTCTCCAAGAAAAGATTTTTTCCCATAATTGCCGCACTGGACAAGCGTGTTGGCAATCGCAGAGCGCAGCTATCGCGACGGGGATGCTGCTGCCCATCCCCCCCCTGTGCATTTGAGCTGCACTGTTTCGGATTGATGTACCGCCATCTGTCGGTTCTGGTACCTTAGCTCTTACTACACCTGTTGCAGTGGGAGGATTGGTATTCTGATCTGCAAGTACTTCAAAGCAGCATACAGTAATAGGATCAACGGGAAAACAATTATGGTACTTCGTCCGGATACATAGCAATGATGGACAAGACATAAAAAAATATCTCGCCCAAAAGTTCGTGATAAGCTAGACGTAATATAAAAAGCCTAGCCTATAGAACAAACGATCGTGACATAAGGATCTCTCAAAAGCGTCGCTACTTGTAACTTGAGGATATGGTGTGCTTGAAATCTGTAGACAGTGTCCGTAAAGATACCGTTGCTTCTAACTCTGATTATCACCGTACATGCAAATAAGGTTCTAATCCAATTTAGGATCACGTTAAATAGTATTGTTGAGGAATTATTGTCTCTAATAAGCATGAGAACAAAAACGTGACCTCTTTAGACACATATTATTATAGTAACATTATTCCGTATGTACATATTTACCATTTTCTGGACAATTTATTCGCAGAATAGAATAATTTACGTCTTACTTTTTTGGTTCTCTCATCGTAACGTTACTATAAAAATTAAAACTATAACTATTTGAGTAGGTCGAGATATTAATAGCATTTTAAAAAAGTCGAGATATTTATGTTTAAATTATGTGTTGTTACTTCAATGATTCATTTTTATATTAATTCAATTGACGCATACAGCCGATAAGAACTTCGGTGAATAAAGTCAGTAAGAGTATCTTACAGTTTTTTTTATTAGACTAGGTCTACAAACATCGTACAGTCCGCGTAATAGTAAGCGTCACTGCAGCCTATAGACGTAATGTCAGAAGGATATCACTCCCGCGTTGCTAACCTTGTATATTACCCAGAAACTTAACTGCCTCTCTCACCCTTCAAAACGGACACAGTAATGCGAACACTTCTATTTGACGATCGAAATGGTGAGAGTGAGGTACCAATGCAGGCGACCTTTTGTGTATCTACCTCATGTACAACATAATAGCAGAACCGACAGACGCTGTCCTGTCTTAACTTTTTTCGTAACGTCCGGTCTTAGGTATATAACCTATTTAATTTAATTAAATTAATCACATAATTTGCAACTTTAAATCACACCTATTTTTGTCATGTAAAAATATTGCGACAATAAATTGAGATATAGATTATTCTTTCTCTAAAGTTGGATCAACTTGTACACAGTAAGTAAAAAATATTTACCCGGACAAACACCGTGACACGTAATTATATATAAATATATAAAAAATAGACGAGGTAACTTATCTGTGGATAGTATAGAGTGATGGCAACTCTTTATACAAAATACCTGTCAATAGACTGATGTCACATCCGATCTATTTATTATCTTCGCTTGTCATTTTATTACGATGTAAATGTATAATTATCAATAGCAATAAAAAAGCGCAACTTATTATACAACTCACTTATCCATAGTGGTCGCACAAAGAACAATCGTAACTTATTTACTTTGTAACGCAAATATAGAGTTGAGGCTAGATGAAACACTTGCGCCTTTCTTTTCCCAACAACTTTTCTAAGAAATACGTGAATAAACCCAGCGAATTAGCTATTATCTATATTTCAAGTTTCTAAAGTTACAGAAACGCAGTGGGAAAATGCGAAATCGAGAACGCTGAAGGACAACAAAAGGAGGTCAGGGTAAAGTTACGGTCTAAATATACACCAAATTAGTATGAAAAATAATATATGTACATAGTCAACAATTAAATATACACATCAATTCAGATTATCTACTCTTTTAATCATCATCATATCAGCCACTGGAAGTCCACAGCTGGACATAGGTCTCGCTTAGAAAGAGGGAATTTTGCCGATAATTTATATAAATATATTGGCGCAATAATTGCCGCGCTGGGCAAGCGAGTTGGGTATCGCAAAGTGCAGCTTTGGCCACGGGGACGTTGCTGTCCACCCCGCACTGTGCATATAAGCTTTCGGTCCTGATACCTTAGTCGCATCTTACTACATCTGGTACAGGGGGAGGTGCTATTCTACTCTGCCAGTATTTTTAGTAAAATGATGTCTTTCAGTCTTTGCGTAAATTTGTTACATCATCATAGCAGTAATAGACGGGCACTATTGTGCGTCAAAGATTGTGGGTTCGATCCCTATCCATTAAAAATATCTATGTATATAATTACACACTCATTTGCAAAAAAACGGGCGGTTTCTTCTTTAAAAAAATATGTACCATATTTTGCAAAATGATTTCAGTCATTTGTACATGTTAATGGCCGGTTTTAAAAATGCCGTGGTGTTTAAAACAGTACGTTCTAAACTAAAATTTTCGTTTGATGCTCGTTTTTTCAGAAAACCACTTTTTATACTACATTTTTGGTGCGAAGTTCCAAGAAATAATATCGGTCTTCATAACTTTTTGTCAATTATTATGAATTTATTTCATATTCTTAATTGTCAAAGCTTTCATTTATTGATGTTTAGCTGTCTCAATAATGTTAGAGAAATTGGTAAAAGCGCTAGCGCTAAAAGCAAAAAAAAGTGGTAAAAAAAAAAAATTATTGCGCTGCTCGAAGAGGGCTGCAGCCAATGCTTTGTGGTTCAGAGGCTAAGTGTGAGTAGCTCGACGGTTAAAAGGACCTGGCAGCGGTATCAAGACACCGGTTCCGTCGAGAGAAGGCCTGGTTCTGGAAGAAAACCAAACCAACCACGGGATTCGTTTCGTCGCCGTTTTTTGTGAGTCGCGCATTGATAAATCGCAAGTCTTCGTATGTGGACCTTAAGAACAACCTCGAAGAAGTAAGAAATGTGCATATTAGTCTATGGACGGTCAGGAGAAGGCTTCTCGCGGCCAATATACGCAGTCATCGCCCGGCCCGCGGCCCTGAGTTACTCCGTGAGCACAGAGTTGCCAGGCTTAGGTTTGCTCGAAATTTTGAGTCATGGACTCAAGAAGACTGGAATATGGGTATTGTTCTCCGATGAAGCCAGAATATCTCTGTTCGATGAAGATCGACGTCGGCGAGTGCTACGAAGACGAGGAGAACCCTTTGCAGAGGCTTGTTTTGAAGAAATCACACCTTATGGTGGGGGCTCTGTTATGTTTAGGGCAGGAATAAATTCAATTAATCGTACAGAGTTAGTCTTAATTGAAAATGGCTCACTGACTGGACATTGATACATAACGGAAGTTTTTATTTCTCATGCACAACCCGCATTGGCCGCTTTAGGCGAAGACTCAATTTTTATGGACGACAACGCTCGCACCTACCGGTCTGGCGATGTGGAAGCGTATGTGCAAGAGGTTGGCATTCGTCGTTTGGATTGACCAGCTCGAAGTCCCGACCTCAATCTGTCTGGGACGTTCTGAAACGACGCGTGAGATCAGTACAACCGGCTCCGCAGACCATCAGAGAGCAGAAGTATGTGATTACCGCGGAGTGGGAACGTATTCCGCAAGAAAGTATCCGGGATATCCTCGCTAGCATACGAATTCAAGAATTCAAGCTGTGATTTCAGCTAGAGGGGGTCACACTCGATACTAAACATTTATCTGCCTTTACTTTATTAAAGAAAAAACAAACAAAAATCTTTGTTCACTTTTACTTCAGGAGCATATGCACTACTAGCGAGCATACACTACTAGTGAACTTTAGCATTAAATCCCATAAATTTTATCAAAATTTTATGATAATACTGACGAAAAGGATTATTTGCTTATTAATTTACGAAATAGTGAAAGTAAAACTACCTGTAATAATAATGTTCAAAATGTATCTAATTGATAATTATCAAACAAACCAATAGTAACATTTGAAATGGTTCATTGCTTAGGTGCCCGTTTTTTGCAAATGAGTGTATTTGTGTTTGCTCTGTGTATTGAATACGTGTATTTAAGTATTATATTTGTGATCCTTTTGCTATCTATATCTGTTGTTTAAGCAATTTATCATAGAGTCAGGTTACTGTATGAAATGTGTAAATTAAATCAGTTAAACGTCCAATGGACAACATTTCCCCTTTAGGGAACTTTTTGGGAAGGTCTATGTCAAACGGCTTATATGATGATGACAGCTTATATGATCCCTTGCTTGCTCAGCATTGCATGGCCTTTACCTACGTAGACCAAGAACCACACCCGAACGCTGGCAAGTTCCACAATGTTTCCACCTATCATTCAATGGTTTGCGTAAAGAAGATGTAATAAGAAGAAAAAAGGAAGAAACTCACTCGTCATCCGCCATCATCTGATCAGCGGCCTTAAGTCGCAGCACAGCATTGTGAGGTAGACCAAGCTTGCCCAGCAACGCAGAGGACGTGGCCCTCGACCCACCCAGTCCAGAGATCTGCTGCCGACACATTGGCACGCCACATACGGACTCTAACCGTTTCTTTAAATCACCTAAGTAGATAAATAATAATAATTCATTTATTTTTTGAACAAACAACATTTAATTTATAAATTTTCGTGTAACAGTGTTAGCTACCGTGCTCCTTCGAAACGGCTTATCGATACTTATGAAATTTAATATGCACATTATGTCTGAAAATCGGCTACTAGCTATGTTTACTAAGTGTATCCCATTTTTTTTTATAATATGTGCCATGAAAAATACGTACAGTACGAAAACCCCTATCTTTTAATAGATGTTTTAGTAATTTAATAATTTTATGTAATTTATATAGCAGAACAACGTTTGCTGGGACAGCTTGTTATATATAAAATGATTTACAGTAATCATAATAATATGTTCTTAGTGAGAGGCTGGTGCCTATAGACCTGGTGATCACCAGGTCCTCCCATTACACTCGTAGTACGTAGATAGAGTTTTACATGTCGTAAAACAAAAAGAGCACAAGTTTAACAAAAGCCCACTCCTCGTATATATAAACCAATCTATAAGCCATATAATAGTAATAAAAAAAAATAAAGAATAATTTAGAAAAGAAACAAATCCTAAACAAAAGCAACGTTGTTGTTAGACGTAAAATACTTACCGACAGTAGCGATTGGTGACATTTTAATATCGTGCATCTTATTGTTACAATGGACTTGGAACTCTAGTACATCAGTGGAATTATTCCTAGGCGATGAGGTCGACGCTTGGTTTGCGTCTTCCCGATCTAAAAACAAACATATTATCATAGATGGTGATAGAAAACCGGCCGTTACATACATAATAAACAGAATGTAGATATACAGAAATAAAATACTATAGTACGGCGATTATTTACGCGTCTAATTTGTGCTGCTATTGATTCATCAATGCCAATTCAAGCACCGCTGCACCCAGTTATGTGAAAAGGAATATCGTGTTAATATTTTACAATAATTTCTGAAGCTATTACTTGCAGGTATTATACATCTTGCGATAGTCTCTCATCAATCTCGCGATTAAAACAACTACTTTAAATAAACAAAGTAAATTCACACCACATATCATACATTGGCCGACTCAGAGATAAGTCGCTTAATGCACTTGAGTGACGGACATTAGAAAATGGTTGAATCATAAATATATTACTTACACACATATTTAACACCCAGAAACAGACCAAATGCAAATATTCATCATATAAGTATTTGTCCTGGGTAGGAATCGAACCCACGGCTCTTGGCGCAAAGATATAATCAGTACCCGAATCAAAGCTAAAACATGCCATCCAAAATTATGTATATAGGCAACAGAGCAATATCCATGTGTAAAAACATTATAGTATAATATATACCTGGTGGGTGTGTTTTTGGAGTTATCACAGATATATCATCGTCAATCATTTCAACGTCATGTGTCTCGTTGATCTGCGTCGCCGAGCTGCTGCCATCCTGCGGCATCACTCGGTTTATGGCGGCCTGTTACACAAACACGAATTTAATTCTGACTATGCGATGTTCGGATGACCAGCGCTGAGGACATCGGAACTAGTAAAGCATAAGGGGATTACTGGGATGTTAAAAGCTAACCTAAAATGTAGTTGCTACATATGACAAAATAAAAAGATAGATCCTGTAACAATTAATAAAAAAAAAGTAAATACTCATTTAATTCTGACAATAAATTATATAAGCAAATAAGTGACATGTATTTACAATTTCAAAATATGTAATTCCTTAAAAGTAATGAACACAAAATAAATCTTTAAAGCATACATGTCAACTACAAATAAAAATCTTGTCATTAGACTTAATTATGCCTGTTTATTTGTTCTGTCTTATCTCTAAAACAACTGGACCTATTCTAAGGGTACTTTCATAGGCAGATAACAACTACTTTTATACTATAAAGACAATTATATCAAATGCATAATGACAAAATATCAATACAGAATGATATTACAAAAAAAAATTAAATGGCCATAGGTAGTTTATGTAATACAAACAATCTAATAGTTACCCTTATTATTTTGCAACAAATCATTACTAATAGGTATTTAATTTGACAAACCAGTTGTTGTTGCTGCAATGTTAAATGGAGATAGTAATTAAATATGAATTATATGGCCAAGTACACTTATTTCTGTCAAATGTTAGGACATTATTATGGGATGTGATACTCATCATGAACATAATTGTAATCACCATGTGTCACTGATATGTTTCCCAGTTATCACAGTTAATGACTGCTATAGCACATACCAAAAATATTTAATTATTTAAATCTACCTACGGAATTTGGCTAAATATAATAAAATATTCAGACGTCATCAGGCCTCAAGATTAATGCCTAATATCTATTTATTAAACAGAATGATTAAGAAGAGATTTTCATAACTATTATCTATGAATTATAATCAGTCCAAATTTTAGAATTTGTGTTATAGCAGCCAGGATAATTTCACAGTACAAACCACCAAAAGAAACATCGAGTTTTATTTTTGACAAATCTTGTCTAAGAGTAACTAAGTCCCTGATCAATGCTCTTATCACTACATTATATGAGTTGTAAAATAATATTGGCAAACCTATTCAGTAACTTTACATATATATTGTTAACATAAAGAATTCTACATGAATGTGATTTGAGAAATAAATAAATTGCTTAAATGAACCCTTTGCATAAACCAGTTTGATTCTAAGATATTTATTAACACTTAGAAAAAGTACTGCTTTTATATAACACATACATAATAAGTATATAAATCTCCTTCAATATACACAATTTCCAAAAATAAATACAATCTTAATTTTATAAAATTTTGTTTCACTAAGATTTTCATTGTAAAAATAACATAATACTCAAAGTTTGAAACTGTATACTCAACCTATATGCATACACAACCTATCTCATATTCTTTGTTTACATATCAGATGGAACCAATTACAAGGATTTTGAATTATTACTTTCGCTAGATAAATTGATAATTCATCATCATCACCATCACATCAGCCCACTGCTGGACATAGGCCTCCCCAATCTCATTTGGGGATTTTGCCCTATAATTTTAACAACTCACAATAATGATGTTTTAATAATAAATTAATATTAACAAAAAATTTATGAGTAGAATATATAAAGAAATATATTTAAACTTACAAGAAGGTCCCAATTGGCCTCTTCTAGGTGGTATATTGCTTCAGCAACATCTTCTAAAGCTGTTATACCCTACAGGATAAAGAAATAAATACATTAAAAGATCATCTGTGTTTTAAGGAAAATATAAATTAAAGTATTTGTCCAATTGTTTTAGTACGCAGTAAGCTTTACGACGTTTGCCTTGTAACGTAGGAACTTGGAAGTTAATATGCACAAAGAACGATTACAGGAAGTTAAATGTAAAATTATATCTCGAGACCACAGACTAATTTAACACATAAATAATAATAAATGGGCCAAAGAAGAGTTGAGGGAAGCCAGAAAAACCCTTGTAAAGACACCTTAACTGGAAAGTACAAAGAGATAAAGGAGAATTTCTAGTCACTGTTGTTGTTCACGACATAACCTTTAAATATCGCAATCAGAGATGGCAATAGTATTCTTCATATAAACATAATTTACTTTATTTGTACTTACTTGAAAATTAGCAAGAATTTCTTCTCTGTTCTCTGCCATCCCGATAATATTGAGCTCAAAAAATACTAGAATGACATTTACGATTGCAGACAAATCACTCAAACATTGACCATAAACAAACTGGTTTTTTCTTATTTCCAACATGAGATATTCTGCCGTCTATGGTTTACAAAGTTGCCGTTGGGATTATTTTGCTTAATTGTCAGAACTAAAGACGATAAAAATGTTAATACTTTTATAATATGAGAATATTTATATTGATTATGTTTCATGTGTATTGGTTAATTATATCTTTAAATTCAGAAAAATAGTAAATTCTCCATTGAGATTTAATAAATAATAATAACATTTTATACATCTGGAATACAAGATATTCACAGAAAAGTAGAATAATATTAATGTTTGAATACGTTTAAATTTATTTAATATTATTCAATAAAATTATTATTTAAAATAGTTTTAGCAGTAAGTTCATATTTTTTACAAACTTTTGATGTACTTAATTGTTATTTTAAATTATCTCAAATTTGCATTGCATGTAATGATTACGTATAACATAGTGTCCGAAGAGGTCACTTTACTGAACATTACTATGATAAGCTGTTGTCATAGGTGTCTACATCTCTGAGAATTAGTCAGTCGAGAAGCGCGTAAGCAATCGCGCACGCGCTCTCGCTGCTCTGCGCGTGAGTTACCAAAGAGCTTTTAATTTCCGCGGGAAATTTGTGCACGCAGTAAATGTAATTATTGTTATATTTTTTGATGTAGTATGTTTTTAAATATATGTTAAGTTTTCCATCGTAAATCGCTCTAGGGATTATTTTCTAAAAATTGTGAAAGTTTATGATTTAATATGTAATAAGTACTATTGAATATATAAAAAGTGTGATTTTTTAAATAAATGAAAGAAGATGTTACGTTTGTTTCTGTAGAATTATAATTTTTTATCATTGTATTCAGCGTTGTAGGAACCGTAAATTCTACATTTAAATGAAATGCCGTTGAATATGTAAAAATTAACAAATCTGTCTCTCTGTCTTTATTCTTAAGTTTGCCACTTTAGTGTAGTGGAAACTATAATAAATTGATAAAATAAAATAGTCGTATTTTGTGTAACCCGAGACGACGGTGTCTTGTTAATTTTGTTAAAATGAAATGAGGCTATCAAACTCACATATATAATGCCATGATTTCTAAAAAAAGCGTATTGTACGTATATTTATTGATTATTTGAGGCAATTTAGTGCAATATGCTGTTTAATAAAAACTTAAGGTCACTTCAGTAAGTGAAAACGTTAAATGGATTACATTTATTTTCAGGTGACATGGCTAACACGGCCCTATGCGTTTGCGCATTGGCGCTGCTGGTAGCGGTGGCTGTCTCTCATGGTCTTGTTTTCAACCAAGGTACGTAAAGACGATTTTAGAATGTTTGTATAAATTGACAATTTCGACAATGAATAGATTATATGCAGGTCAAAATTATTTTTCGACCCACATGAATGAAAGTCCGCGCGACTTAAAATAAAAATCGACTTGTTTACCTTCGCATAAAAACCAAAAAAAAAGGATTTGTGGTTTATACTTAAACAATTTATAAGAGGAGGGTGTTTTTTATTTTATTCAAATTTAATTTTTTTATAAACAAAAATTGTCGTTAATTAAGAATATGTTAAAATGTTTAAGTTATTCGATGAAGTATTTTGAATTGTTACAACAATGTCAGTTGGACCTCGTTTTAAATGTGGAATATTAAAATGTGCTGCATACCAATGTTTAGTTTTGTCAATTTGCAGTGTGGGTAAGCTACACTCGTACAAAATATATAAAAAAAAGTATAGTAATATAGTACTATATTATTGAAAAGTATATACTATTGAAAAGTAGTATAATCATAATAGGTGAAGCGATTATGGAAATAATTTTCTATAGAATAAGTCCTCACGGTATTCGTTCTCTCAATATAAAATTATGATCATACAGTTATTATTTGTTTACTTTGTTAGTTTTTATTACTTATTAATAAAGCCAATATTTATTCTCAAATAACTTGAATTCGTTACGTAAAACAAGTTTTTCAAACGTAGGTATTTTAAGTAACACGAATAAACTAGAAAAGATAAATAAATAATCTATGGCCTTCGAATTGGTTTGCGTGGCATTCCAAAATTCAACGTACGATTTCTTTCCCTGAATTAAAAAAAGTAAAAAAGTAGCGTATCTCGTTCCCTAGTATACGGGCTATACATAAGCCATATTACATTAAAATCAATTCATCGGCTATGCTCTGAAAGCATAACAAACATACAGACATTTGCGTAATCTGTGCGTACTTATTAGCATGGATAAATTATACTAGGTCTAGTTAAGAATAAATGTTATAGTTCTATGTTAAGTTCACCTTTATACCTTCGGTCTTATATACCTATGTTTGCTTTTTTTGGGTTATATCAAAGAAGTCTATTTTAAATCTTTTCCGAGAATAACCAAGTCGTTAACTTAAACCATCATTCAGCTGGGGCTGACTTTGCCATCTGTCATCTATAATTTTACTTGAGTCACCATAATCCTAAAGGGAATGTTGTTTTGTATTTAATAATTTTCTATTGGCCAGTTTTCTTGGAAGAAGAACTACTAAGAAATCCACTGGCCTATATATATATATACGCACACACACATACACATATATATGTGTGTGTGTGTGTATATATTTATGTCTAGCGAGTATTATATAAGATATGTTGAAAGTTTATGTCGTCTATAAAATAAATGACACAAAGCAATGTTGAGTACGTTATAGATACCAGAACCGACAGATGGCGGTATATCCATCCGAAACAGTGTTGCTCAAATACAGAGGGTGGGGGATAGGCAGCAGCATCCCAGTCACGAAAGCTGTGCTCTGCGATTACCAACACCCTTGCCCAGCGCGGCAATTATGGGCAAAATTCCCCTTTTCTTGGGAAGGTCTATGTTCAGCAGTGGACTTCCAATGGCTGTAATGATAATGATGATGATGAATGTTGAGTATGTGAATTTTGTTTAGTAACATTATAACATTTTAATACAGATAAAACTAAAATGACACAGAACAAGTATTCGTCGTATAAATGTTTGTCCAATATAAATTATGTTTATTTTCATGTCATTATATATATATATATACATGTGTGTACCTTCTATCTTAACAGGACTAGCTCTCTCTTAACTAGCGCCCATGTTTCTATGCTGTATCATCAAATTAGGTGGTCAATTCTCAATCAACATTTTCGATAATTATTATTATGCACTGGCAACCCTACGTGGATATATTTACGTGCTCATTAGTCGAAACGACGAGAAAATAGAATACGGTGCGCATTCTATTTCCCGCTCTGCGAATACCGGATGATTAGTGGACACGAGGCAAGGCGGGAAGTTAAGCCATGCTTCTTCAGAACTCGCGTTCTTAGATATTTACAGTATCTTACATATTAATTATTTTCTCCAGTTCATTTTGCTTTTGATTTAATTTGTATGTAGGTTACATTTTATTAGAATGGATGATGTCAGTGAATCAGATCTCAGAGAGAACAGATCTTGCGGGTTCACTGCAGCCAATGTATTCTATATCTATTGAGTCACCAAACTATTTGGTAATTGGGATAGGCTTTAATATACACACATGTACCTATAATGTTTAGTATGAACAGTTTTTAATCCCTTTGTATTATCTTATCGGATACAATTTTTCTATTGGAAATCACTTGGTGTGGCCTATGTCCAGTTGTGGACTTTTCAGATAATATTTCGACGATTTAATTTAGATAGTAATGATTTAGTTATTGATTATAGGTTCACATATAAATTACTGTCATCTATACTTATATTCATAACTAAATATAATATTATTTTACGGTAACCTAAGTGATGTGTACACGACATGAGAATACAAGCAAAAATATATATATTATGAATTATTTTTCTTATGATATTTTTATGTGGAGGCTAAGGATGACTCGATTATGAGTTTGTAACAATGTTTTAGTTTTAATACTATCGTAGGAAAATACGGATTACCTTTACCCTGAAAGAAAACTTTGGTTTAAATGAAATAGAAAACTATTAAATTTCATCGCATTCAGATTAGAGATCCCTTACTGGTTTGTGTTGAATAAGATAAGCGTAGATATATTCAATATTACACAATGATTAATGTTGTTCGTTGTACCTCAATACATTATAGTCAAAGTTACGCTTTCAGGGTTAAAGTAAACTAAAAACAAATACGTAAAAAGCGACTTCTTTTTCATAATATGAATCAATTTACTCGAAGAATTAAATGTCGTATAATAAGTATTTATAGTCTCGTATAATATAGATCATTAGTCTTTTATATTAAATATAGTAAAACTAGATTAAAATATGTTTCTATCCTACCTGATTGCGAGCTTAAGTGCCTCAAACTTTGTATTTGTGAGCTTTGTGGTAAATTGCTTTAAAATTTAAAGGTGCAGCAAGCATGCATACCGTGTGTTTCAATGTTAAAGATTCAGCAAAAGCGGAAACAAATTTATTTAAGATTTGCTGAAGAAAATTCAGCTCTAATTCAAAAAGATTAATACCGAATTACTTCTAACATTATTCGACGAAATATTGAGTGAGACATTAATTACACAGTCGTGAGGTGTATGAAGAAAGCATTACGATTAGCTTTCCTTAGGTTTCTGTTTGTGTCGAAAGCAGCCCAAATTCAGTTATAATATATCTATGGTAATTTAACTGTGGTAATTTGACTGTGACTATTATTTTGTTAATATTTTCTTAAACTTTATCAGCTTGCTATTACTTCATGTAAAGAGGTCTATATGTTTCTATTATTATTTTTTCTAGACCTCTTTAGGCAACCGTTTTGGTACCTCTTATTGTGAATATACTGGTGACTTTATATAGCTTCGAACCGACAGATGGCGGTATATCCAACCGAAATAGTGAAGCTTAAATGTACGGGGCGGTATTATCCTCGTTTCAAAAGCTCCGCTCTGCGATTGCCAACACGCTTGCCAAGAGCGGCGATTATAGGAAATATGTGAGAAAGAGATGTATGTTTTTTTTTGTTTTTTGTTAATAATCTTCTCAAGATTAGTTCAAAAGTCACTCGCTATCAATCCGCCCAATGTACTTGCTTCGTAGACATACGTGCTAAAGCCCAAGTGCATTCAACATGACGCGGCTTAAGCAATGATTAAATAGCTAACATAATTCAACGATAATCCAATTGCCAAGACAAGCCAAGCTTTAGTGCACTGCAGGCATATTATCTTATATTATTATTATTAATAAGTAGGTAGGTTATGCCATGCAGAGTAGAATAGTATCTTGTCGAACCATGTGTCGTAAAAAGCGACTGAGGTATCGGAACCGACAGGTGGCGGTATATCCATGCGAAACATCGCAAAAGCTACCCTTTGTGGTTGCCACCACGCTTGCCCAGCGTAGCAATTTTAGGCAAATCCCCTCTTTTTGGGGAGGCCCATGTTCAGCAGTTGAATTACAATGGCTGGTATAATGAGATAGGAACTATGTCTCCTAAACAAACCGTTGATAATGTATTTCACAGTTGGTTAGTGTGGTTGCCGCAGGTGATGTTGTCTCATGACGGATGCTGCTCTTCCGTCAATTGTGTTACTATGTCTAGTAATTTAGAAACGACAGTGGCTCTACAGCTGGGTACTAGGACATGTCTTGAGGTAGACCTCTTACAAAGATCGTTTGCATTGGTAACTCACTTTTCTCTATTTCCACCGCCAAATAGCAGTGCTTGCATTGTTCCGGTTTGAAGGGTGAGATAGGCAGTGAAATTTTTAGGGAATGCTCTAATTAAAAATAGGAGGATATCACAAGCACAGGTTAATTAGAGCATATTGACAAACAAGCATATAGTCCACTTGATTGTAAACATAACAGCTATAGGCTATAGACGCTCGTGTCATCACAAAGATATGACTAACGTGTGGCGATCCCTGTGAACTGAAGACACTATGTCACATTTTCACGTTAATTTCACTGCTTTTCTCGCCCTCAAACCAAAACACAGCAATGCGAACACTGCTATTTGGCGGTAGAACTAGGTGAGAGTGAGTTATTAATGCAGACGACCTTTGTAAGAGGTCTACCTCATGTAATATTTTTCAATACTTTCTTCTTTTCTTCTAAACAAAGTATTTAATATGCATATATTGCTCATCATTACATAATTACTTGCGTTGTAAATTAGGAGTTTGTTAGTCTAATTTGTTCTTCAAGGATCGAAGACTCGGTTTATACTGAACTCTATTATAAGAATGTTAAGTTCAGAATTGGCGTGGCACGGTCTGTGGCCGTATGTACGTGAAATTGACTACCAATCGGTTGTAACCCAACATTAACTTCACATCTAATTGCTTAAGAAAATTATATTTTATAATAATATTTTAGTAATGTTAGTTAAAGGATAATATAATTATTTATACTAATGGTTTGATTGTATACTAAATTGATTAGTACGATTTTAGTCAAATAAAAAGATTGTTTTTGCAGCCAAATTGTACGTTAAATATCTTTATTAAACAAAATAGCCTAAAACCTTTTATATTAATGAAGGTCCTAAGAAAATACCCATTAAGATAATGTAGATTGTAGATAATGGAATGAAAATTGGATTTATGTAAAGCAATACGCAATAATTATTCACAATTAAGTAGACACCTTTCATTATAGATCACATGATTTATGCTAATCGCTTTGAAGTCGTAGGCACAAGAACGCTTTCAACAAATTGACACTTTCATATTACGACGTAAAATAAATTGCCAAAAAAATTGAAGATTTATTTTATAAAATAATAGTTGCTTCATAGCTTTATTTTTCTGTCCTCCTGCAGTTCATGCTGGAGTTGACGTTGACGACGTTGACGTTCGTCGTTCGTGCAATCTTTCAGGCGTTATTATCCGTTATGCAATACCAAAGTGTCTTCTCAAAAAAGAAGTGTCTTCTCATAACCTTATCTTTAGAATGTGCCGAGAGAGTAAGAGTCACTGTATGTTAGTGCGAGTTATGTGCCTGTCATTAATGGATCAACACTAGATAAGTGGAATGTGGCTACCCATACCATTCTTTAGAATTTTATTTTATTTTTAGTATTTAGTATTTTTTTTCGAGCTGTAGGGTACCGGCGGAGTAGAATAGTACCTCTCTCTGTACCAGGTGGCGGAATACCCTTCCGAACCAGTGCAGCACAAATACACAGGGTGGGGAAGGGCAGCAGCATCCCCGTCGCGTAAGCTGCAACTTGCGATTGCCAACACGCTTGCTCAGCGCGGCAATTATGGGTAAAATTTCCCCTTTTTTTGGGGAGGTCAGTGTCCAGCAGTGGACTTACAATGGCTGGAATGATTATTATGTTTTTTACATATATTTTCGTTTCTCTCTATTTGTTAATTATTGTAATAAATAATATGCACTGTTAATTATCTAGTTTAGTTTGTTTCTTTATTATTTGGAAATTAAGTCTTTATTGTTCATGTACAGGTTTTTTAAATTAAGTGTTTGCTAGTACTCGTGAAGGTTGTCGTGCTGTGCATCCATCCTCTATCCAGTTGCCAAGATACCATAGATTTTAAGTGTTTTGTTATGCTGTGATTCTGTTTGTGTGCCTAAATAATATAAAACAATAAATATAATACAAGCTTTTCAACTTTATAGCTTAAGTGTAAATTATAGAGTTGATAAATTTATGGAAAACTAAAATATTATATTATAGCAGCAAAAAAAAGAGTCAGTAAAGAGACCTCCAACTCGCCTAGAGTTGTGACATTTGAAAAACAACGGGTAAAGAATGTTTTAAAAATGAAGCTGTATATTTGGGTTGTTGTTTGAAATCTTGAGTGGCAGATACATGAATAATGGATGCCATATCGTTTCGAAGCTCGTCTGAAAACGTCTTGGGATACCCGAATTAAACATAAGGACTACCAGAAAGAAATACACAGTTTTATTTTTATATAACTGGCCAAGTACTAGTTGAGCTTACATGAAGGGTTCTCTACTACATCAATTAATATTTAATCTTTTATCTATGTATATCGAATTGTACCTCCCTTTATATCAACCGACCTAGGTACCGGAACCGACAGATGGCGGTAGCGGTATATGTATCCAAAAGAGCGTAGCCCAAATGCAGCAGAGTTTTATGTCGTGGAACATTGATCTGCGATTGCCACCAAGCGTGGCCAGCGCAGCAATTATGAGCGAATTTTCTCTGTTCGCGAAACGATCTATGTCCAGCAATGGACGGTCTATGACTGCTGTAATGATGGTGATGGCACACACTTATGTATAAGAATAATTCAAACGTTAAAGGTTGTAAGTTTAAAACCGGTAAATTAAGATAATGATCTGATTAGGAACTAGCAGCACAATGAAACATGTAATACGCTAAGTCTATACAGATGTGAAATGCAAATCCTTCCATTTCAAAGTTAGGAGTGGTGGTTAATGAAGTTCACTTAATTAAGTTGGCTAACGCCAGATGACAAGACTAAAAGCACTAGGAAGATGGCTTTAGCTAGTCTGAGATTAGTCGTACGGTCCGGGTTTACAGCAGGATTCGCGACGCTCCAGTATGCACAAAGTACTCAACCACTTCATAGTGACTAGGTAATCAGTATGCAATTTTATACAAATTAAATTCACTTCAATATTCTGCAAAAAACTAGCGTCATAGCTTGTGTTACCTATCAAGAACTATTTTTTAAATGACTAAGTCAACAAACTAGCGCCATAGCTCG
>JACJUM010005602.1:12602243-12731924 GCA_020976665.1 Heortia vitessoides
TCAACAAACTAGCGCCATAGCTCGTGTTACCTATCAGGAACTATTTTGTAAATAATAAGTCAACAAACTAGCGCCATAGCTCGTATTACCTAGCAGGAACTATTTTTTAAATGACTAAGTCAATAAACTAGCGCCATAGCTCGAGTTACTTATCAGGAACAATTTTTTTAAATGACTTAGTCAACAAACTAGCTTACGGTCCGTGTGATAATAATCGTTCCCATGGCTAAAAGATGATCGTATTATCCATAGGGATATAACTAGCGGGTGGCAACCCTGTGACTTAACGATACTATCGCATTACCCAGTAATTTCACTACATCTATCACCCATTAAACCGGTAGAAATAAGTGTCAGTGAAGTATAACTATCTATACTAATCTATACTAATAGTATAAAGCGGAAGAGTTTGTTTGTTTAAACGCGCTAATCTCAGGATCTACTGGTTCGATTTAAATAATTATTTTTTTGTTGGATAGTCCATTTATAAAGGAAGGATTTAGGCTATACAACATTACGCTGAGACCAATAGGAGCGAAGAGTCAGTGAGTAATGTTGCAAAAACGGGGAAAAGGCTATACCCCTAAAGTCACTATTCTACGGGGACGAAGTCGCGGGCACTGCTAGTGTATGAATATATAGAGATAAAAATTGTTTTCCTTGTCATATTCTTCTCACATGTGACATATCTCTTTCTTGACATAATATCCATCTCTTACAATCCATACTATGTAGTATATAAAATGCGAGTGCCTCTGCTGGTTGATTGCGTTATCACATCTTAACTTGTATACCGATATTCGTTAAAATTTGCCTTATCAGTAGCTTGAACCTCAAGTAAAAACAAAAGTTATTTTGGGTCGCGGGATGCAATATAAACGTAAAGAAATCTGCACGATGATCATTGTTTTAATAGTTAATTTACATTATCATTATTAATATTGATTAGGTCATACATAAATAGATTCCCACAACATCACATATATTAACCTGATTCCGTGATAAGTCGCTTAAAACACATGTGTTAAAGACATCAGAGCACAGAGAGATCACAAATATACTAATTGAATACATATATTTTACACCCTGACCCAGAACAGACATAAATATCATCATATAAATATTTTTCCTGAGTGGAGATCGAACCCACGACCTTTGGCGTATAAGACAATAACTACCATCTGCGCCATCGGGGCCGCCATAGGTACCGGCAGGGTAGAAGAGAATTCCTCTTGTGCCAGGTGTTGTAAGAGAGTTGCCTCTTACAACACCTGGTATGGAGATACTGGCTACGACCTGCTGCTGTTTATTCACCCTAATCCAGAAGCTAAGCTCTGAGATTGCCATTACGCCTGCTGGCCACGGTAATTATTGGCAACTTCTCTCTGTGTTGTTTGCTCTTAGAAGGGAATAATTTGTATCACTATTTTAAGGATTAAAGTAACCCCATATAAAAGCAGTAAAATCTTACACTGAACGGTTAGTAAACAAACCTAACAAAGAGTCAACATTAGAACGATTCTAGATTACTACTATCTTGTAAATATATGATCGTTGCAATGACCATAAATTAATAATGGATAATAAATAGGAAAATATTTAACAACGTATAAAATTAATAGTTATAAACCCTTGTAAGGGATTTTGTATTGATAATAAAAACTTCCACCCATGATGAGTCGTCTGAGAGTTGCAGTTAGTGGGTCAGGGAGGATGCGGCTGGCTCCATATTGGGACGAGAATTATCATGCCGACTTGCGCAAACCCAAACATCAAATTATGGCCGAAATGCCGCGTGTGATGGCCATTAAGGTATCATAACTCTCGTGACCACTGTTGTCATATTTCATACTCTTAAACACTTTATCAAAGTATTTGCATAATATTAGATACCTTGTGTTTTTCATAATTGTTTTGTAGGAAACGAACTCGTCTAAGAATAACATTTATGCAACTGTGCTATCAATTGAAAAGTAATGAGTGCGTATTAATTGAAAAAGCTTAAAAAATTTATAAACTGATCTACAACATACGAATAAATAAAAGAAAATTCTTCATACTGTCCAATTTTTTTATTAGACACGTTTGACAAATAAGCACAGTCTAGTGAGATAGTAAGCGTCACTTCAGCCTATATACGCTTGTAATATCACAAAGGTATCACTGACGTTGCCGACCTTGTGATTTGAAAATGTTATGCCACATTACCCAGTCATTTCACTGCTTCTCCTCACACTTCATACTAGAACACAGCACTGCTATTTGACGAGAGACGACCTTTTGTGGTCTATCTGAGCAAATAAAATTCATCAATTAACACATCTGCTTTTTGTAATAGTTGGGTTAATATTTATAAAAAATTTAATTTGAAGTCGAATCAAACAAGTTAAAACTGTATTGTTCAATATCTAAAACAAGACATCAAATATATCTCCCGCTCAAATAAATTATTGTATATCCGTATGTATATACCCAGGAGCAGGAAAAATATTTACTGTGGATCTTACAAATTCGTCTGCTGCTGGGGTCGAACCCATAACTCGTTGCAGTTTAGTAGCAGCGGCGACACTACCTAAACCACCACGACATCAGAGTAGTCAGAGTAATGATACGACCTTGATTGGAATACCGACTGGTTGCCAAAAATGGCCACATCTGGATTATTGAGCGTATATGTTTTACTAATTACCACCGTGTTACATAACACAAAACTATTCATAGAACCGACTGCGAGCATTCTTCGGATCTTAGAATTTATGACAAACACACATGTGGTCATTAATTGATATATTATTATTTTCATTACTGATAAATTAATTACTAAGCTTGAAGATGCATGATGATCATAAAAGCAGTTTAAATTTACATTTGGGAGCGTCAATTCTTTTTTAAGTAATTGACGGGCCTGACGGCGCACATGGTAATGATCCTATCATGTGCGCCAAGAGTCGTGGATTCGATTCCCACCCAGGGCAAATATTTATATGATGATATTTGTGTGTTCTGTCTCTGGGTGTTAATTATATGTATTTAAGTAGTATATTTGTGATTCCTCTGTTGTCTGGCATCCGTAACACAAGTGCTTAAGCGACTTACCACGAAGACAGGTAGGTCAATGTATGAGATGTTGTGGGAATTTATATTACATGTATCAATGTGGTCGTTACATTTTAGTTTCATAACTCGCGTCCTGAAATTGTTGATTCCTACATTAACCTAGGACAAATAGGCAAGCTTTATAACTCCATTATCAAGCAATAGCTGATTCCAACTCTCCTGCGCCTTTAGAATTCTGCAAAACATCTTTGCCCGATATACCTTAGCACTTACAAGTCTAAATTATACGCCATTCTGAATCAAAGTATTGAATTTCCTCAGTCTAATACTGCTAATATTGCGGTATACTAGTTGCGTATACTACCTATAACTCGTTTTACAGCTCAAAGGTGAATAATAGACCTCTAGTAGCCGATCTAGTCAGCGTAGGTGTAACGCAATACCTAAATTCGGTTGATGATGTCACTTTTGCAAGTGCAACCGGTTGCACCAAAACCGGGCTTATACTACTTGTGAGTACAATATAAGTATATATTTATACACACACACACGCACACACACACACACACATATATATATATGATTGCAGCACATATGACATTCAGCAGATGACAATTTGAATGTCAATTTTAATATAAAATATTTGTAATATTTAAAACACTATGTTGTTGTACACAACATGTTGTGAGTTATTATAATTAACATTCATTATCATACTACACAATAAGCATTAGATATCTTGCCCGAAGTTGTTTCATTATCATAAATTGAATAAGGTAGGCATAGTGTGATATTGATGGAAGTGCCTGGTTATGTACCTACATAAATAATTTATTACAATCCCGCACTGCTTTTAAGTGGATACAAACCTGTGGAAATTATTGTCTGTTAATCCAGTTCACCTAATTCTTTATGCATGATTTTTATATGACTAAGGTGGTAAGGTTTTATATGACTTTGGCGGTAGAAATAGGTGAGAGCGAGGTACCAATGCAGACCTTTTGCATAGAATCTACTTTGAGTTAAAGTATCGACAAAACTCATTTTGATATAGCACATGTAATGGTCTAATCGTATGATATATAAACACTTTTTTTATATTTTTCTTACATTTGTTGTTACAGACAGTCATATGTTATTTTTTGTCAATACCATGTCGACTTCTTTCTGTTTATATTGTTGTTAGTTTAGTATCTGAGACATATATTATGATATACTTAAAGGGGGATATCCACTTGTTTGCTTCTTTGTAATAAAATGAAGACCTATTCACTGCTACTATGTATCTGCCGAAATTAGCAGATTGTATCGTTTCATTAGTGCGGCCCAGATACAATGAACCTTTTATCTCATTTACGATGTTTTCATAAGACGCTTGTATTATTAGGACAGTTTTTACAGATCATACAAATATTTACTTATTATTTTGCCTTTGTTCCCCATACTAAAAGATAATCAAGGTAGCTTTTATAGGTAGTGCAAATATATGGATATACGGGCTCCGTGGGTAGACCCCAGGTCGTTTATCATTGAAACTGCCGGCCAGTCATGTCAGAAAAGTAGATATAGGTATACATTCATGCCAAGACCCTATATCGACCGCGATCCTAAATAAACGTAATGGAATTATTTTGAGTGAAATAGAATGTTCATACTTTCTTAGTTAAATGTCTGAATAGTTTACCGCGCGTACTGATGGTCACCACAGCTTATAAACCCTCGTATTATATATATATATAACAAGAATATCATTAAAGCGTTGCTATTATGTAACATTACCCAGTAATTTAACTGCGTCACTCACTCTTTAAACTGGAACTGGTAGAAATATGTAGGTGAGAGGAGTTAGTTACCAATGCAGACGACCTCTGAATGCGGTCTACCTCTAGATATCTTCCATGGCTTGAGGAATGTTTAAAATTTGATTATGGTTATCATCGCTTCATAAACTATAACATGTACCGTTTTGGCTTTGTGTCACAATGATGCAGTTACATCACGTGCCATATTCGCTCCAAGCCGAGATTCCTTTTCCATCTCGTTATCGAAAGTCTGTCGCCGTTTCGGGTGACAAACGCTGTCAGTTGATTATTCAAGGCCCGTTTAGGCGTGATGTGCCCACGCTCATAGTCCCGACTGTCTAGGAGGATATTGAAATAAATTACTGTTAATTAACGCCATATCATATGCATTTCAAATAAGCGTGCTGCTACATAATAAATTTGCTATTCATACTTTTAATTTTAAAAGTTTAATACCTATGTTTATATTATACAAGCATCGGGATGCGATTTTATTAACAATAGTTGTAAAACAAACCTAGTTCCATTAATGTTCCACTGTTATTAGTCTTAGCGTAATGATATATAGCTTATATTGATAAATGGACCATCCAACACTGAAAGAACTTTTCAAATTAGATCACCGGTTCCTGAGATTGCGCGTTAAAACAAATAAACTCTGCAGCTTTACAATATTAGTATAGATTGGCATCATGTTTTGTTTTAGAATGACATATAATATTGTAAACTAAGTATGCAGCATATGTTGGCACTGACTTTTAAGTGCATAGGTATAGGTGTATGCAATATTTTACGATCTACAGTTATATTATAAATGCAAAAGTCTGTCTGTTTGTTACATATCCGTTTTGACTTTGTGCGCCAAAGGTCGTGGGTTCGATCCCCACCTACGACAAACTATTATATGATGATATTTGTGTTTGTTCTATGTTTCGTAGTTAACTTTATTACTTGATCCCGGAAATACAAATGTTATCGAAGAACACCATATGAAAATCCACGGAGACACAATCCGAAAGATATTTGATGTAAATAAGTATAGTATTCCTTCTTTAATGGGACAAAAACTTAAAGCTCAGACAATTATCTGATCATCGTCTCGCACCGCGCGTTATAAAATCAATTAAAACCCACTACTGCAAGTACAATTAATATTATCTGTAAGCCACTTTACAACTTTAGACACAGCAGAATTTTAGAAAATATGTGAGGTACCGGAAGCCGTGAGGTACCGGCAGTGTAGAATAGAACCTCCTCCTGTACCAGGTGTTGTAAGAGGCGACTAAGGTACCAGAACCGACAGTTGACGGTATATCCATGCAAAAAAATTAGCTTAAATGTATAAGGCGAGGATGGGCAGCAGCTTCCCCGTCGCGAAAGCTGCACGCTGCGTTTGCCAGCATGATTGCCTAGCGCGGCAATTATGAACAACATACCCCCTTCCTTCGGGAGGCCTATGTCCAACAGTTGACTTTTAATGGTATAATGATGATTAACTTGCCAATAATTTTCTACGACATTACATCACCATTGCTATAGCAAAAGTTTAACTTGTAAATAGCATTTGGGCTCACCGGTGTTTGTTGATCTCACATAGAGTATTAACGTAGGCGAATTAACCGACCAGCGTAGGTGTCTATCAGTACTCGATAATAACATCATATGTTACAAAGACAGGTGAAAAGAATGTATTGTGGCGCTATATCGGACGAGGTATATACACAAGTCATGTATAAAGATCGGGTCATTAATTATGTATACAATAAAGTGAACATATGGCAATACAAGCTTGAATCGTCAACATAAAAGCTAATGTACCAATCTGCCTACAGAAATAACCAACTTCTTTTATGTAAAAACGTATACTTGCTTAATAATTTTTACGGGCCCTATAGTGCAGGGTTCGTGGGTTCGATTCCCACTCAGAGCAAATATCTATATGATAATATTTGTGTTTGTTTAGTATCTGGGTGTTAAATATATGCATTTAAGTAGTATACTCGTGATTCCTCTGTTGTCTGATGTCCGTAACACAAGTGATTTAAACGACTTATCACGGAATTTTATATATTTATAAATATTATATAAATATTTGTTGTGCGTTATTTACATTGAAGGTAATTTTACATTATATAAATATTTGATCTGGGTGGGGATCGAACCCCCGACCTTTTTCGCTCAAGACGTTACCACCATTCAGAAGAATCAAGAAGGATTACTACCATCTATGCCTCCGCCATCATTCCCGTAATATACCATTAATCTTACGGGACTTATACTAATTACTATGATTTAAGTAAGTACAGTTTATAAAATATATTAGACCCAAAAATATCATATATATCCATCAAGTTAAGGGCGAGCACGCCATCCTGATAAACAATGAGAATGAACACTGTGGTATATTAGATGACAAATCAATTCAAACAAATCAGTCCGAAAAAATAATAGAAATTAAACTCTATACGCAAGTGTAGACTGATCAGTAGAATTGTGTACAACTTTTACTTAAAAAATATAAAAAAGATCAGATTATAAAAATGTGATTTGTTTCTTTAGGAGTGCACTCAAAGTGCCACATACAATTTTAATGGTATTTTGCTGTAATTGATTAGCGGCAAGATCAGATCGTGTCGGGTACAGTTGCACGCATTGGGGTCAGGCATGCAGGAAGACCATTCAAGGAGACGCAGCTTTTTTATTCTCCACCGTTACGCAGCTATGACATCACAACTGATAGACTATATCGATCTTAACACCGAATGCCGTTTATTGTTAATGCAATGCCCTGTTATGTTTGTGGATATTTAACTCTGGACTGAAAAATATGGCAAGTTAAATATTTAAATATGAAATTGAAAACAGTGTAATAATTGCTATACCATATTTCTCAGAAGTTAAGGATCTTGCTAGACGTGTTTCTATAGTATACAGGAGTTATTAAATGACAAAGAAAACGGTAAATAACTTAAACTTCTTTTCTACTTTAATAATAATAACTAATAAATATATCCAATTTATCCATTATGTGTTTTTATGTTAATATCTCATAATTAAAATATCGTAATAAATTAAAATTTTATTGTAGATTAGATGTTAATTTGTTGTCATTAATTTTGTTGTAAATCTATACATATTAATAAAATTAGAGTGTCTGTTTGTAATATAAAAATAACTGCTACACCTACCAAAATTTATTTTTTACCATTTTTGTCTGTATGTCTGTCTGTCCGTTTGTTCCGGCTAATCTCTGGAACGGCTGGACCAATTTTGACAGGAAAGTCCCGTCTGGCCGATAGTATTACGTAATAAGTAGTAACTTATGCTATATTACATCACGCTACATACGAAAAGAGCGGAGCATTAATTGAAAATGTGGCAAAAACGGCGAAAAATTTACATTCGTTGCGTGCGCTGCGTGGAAGTTTGTAGTTCGAAAGAAAATATGCTGCCCAAAGTCACTATACCACGCCGACAAGGTTCCGGGCACAGCTAGTTAGTTTATAAAAATTAAATATTATTAGTTAAGCCGATAGTCAGTTCTTCCTACATATTGCGATGCCCTTGCAGGGTGTCACATGAAACTATTATCTATTTTTTTTCCATCACGTATGTAAGTGACAAGGGATAGATTAATTTGAATATTGCCGATAAAAAAATTCAAGCACATTATTTTATATCACATTTTTGTATTAATTGTGTGTTTATTGTCGAAACTATTACTTCAATAAGTCATATCTGTAAACAAAGAAAATTCTTAGTTCATTATAACAAATCCTGGGTAGTGATATGAGAAGGCCGAAAATATCGAAAATTCGCAGATTCCACGAAGATAAGGCTCTGTGGGAGTCGGTAGGGATCAGCCGACTCCTTATAAGGTGGGTCGGCTTTTTGTTGGCACCGTTACGCCCGATACGTAGTGACATCATGAACCTTATGGCGCGCATTATTATCACTCATGCTCTAATGCAATACCAAAGGCAACTTTAACACGGCTTTCATTACAAGTCCACACAGGAACAGATCAACCTACCCAAATATGTCAAAACTTCGCAATCGATATTAATCTATAATTGCGAGACATTGAGTTCAAAATTGACTGTAAAAATTTGATAGATTTGGGTAAACTTTTCTGTTGCGCATTGTACCAAAATCGAAAGCGTAACACGTTTTATTAGGAATAATGTTGCCATTAACAGTAGTTAGTAGAAACTAAGTAGTACGTGTTTAAACAACACAATGGAGTAATAATATTATAAAAAAATCTATAAATCTATTTATTTAGCACACATGCAGTCTTTAATAGTCTAAATGCACAATCAATTGCAGATGTACTTGGCAATTGGCTTGCAAAACAAAATAGTTAACTTAGTAAAGCATTAACAAATATTTAGCACATAATATGGAATGGAACAGAAATAAAAATAAAAATCATAACAATTAATCAAATCCATTAAGATTAACATAAGTGCTTACTTACTCTACAATAGTAATTTTACTTTGGATTTAAAATACCATGGAGACATGAAATTAAGATTCAGAGATCTATGTATGGTATGAGTAAACTATTTTACCGAATAAATAGAAAAGAACGAACAATACAAACATTTTACTAACCAAAACGTCTAACAAAGAATGTGAAAAGTTAAATACTTTTTTATATTATAATAAATAGCAAACTCGAATGCAAGCAACATTGGGTTTTTAATTTGTACAGTAGTTGAAGATATTTCTTTTTAGTAATATCAAAATGTCATTATATCTTACTTAACTAAATCCATACAATTTTTTTACTAATATTATAAGTGCAAAAGTGTGTTTTTATGTTATTAACAATACACGAATAAAAAGCTGAATGCATATTTATGAATTAAACTACTCTTATCTACTTTAAAACGAGGTACGTTATTTTTATTATGAGTAGTGAATAATTAACTGTTAAAAAACCGTCTCGATGAAATTTGGTATATGAAAAATAAAACAATATGAAAGCTTGATGCATAGAGCAGAACAGGTTACTTTTGATGCCGATAAATAATAAGATGCCGCGGGAAGCGACAGATAATTAAGTCCATCATCATCATCATTATCATCATCATCACATTAGCCATAAGATGTCCACTGCTAGACATAGGCCTCCCTAAGTAATTTCACAATAGGAACGGTTGTATGCGGCCTTTGTCCAGCGCGATCCTACGGATTTAGTCAGATCGTTTGTCTATCTTGTGGGTGGATGGCCTACGCTGCACTTGCCGGTGCGTGTTCTCCATTCCCGAACCTTACGACTCCATCGGCCATCGGTTCTGCGTACCAAATGACTTGCCCACTGCCACTTCAACCTACTAATCCGTAGTCCATCAATCAAGCTATAAATATAGAGTAATATGATTTGTATTGAAATGTTATTTTACCAAGACATTGGCATGTGACATGTGCACCGTTTCATACGACCTCAGAAACGTATTATCTACGTATAATTGGGCAACTTTGATCTAACAGAGTAGATAACAAGCAAAGTTTGGCGCAAGCTTAACTTTTTAAACATAAAACGATCATGAAAAACGAAGTTGACGGTAACGAGGCAATGGCCAAGTTATTTGAGCGCGGCCAAGAGATGTCAGGAGTATTGAGGCTCGCTCTCTGGACTCTCCGCGGTGTTTAAGAATTAATTTTTTATTTAAATTAGTTCAGGCTTCTAGATATCGTGTTACGATAGATTTCGTTTCAATCTGTCGTTGCTGATGAATAATGCATTAGTTTTCCTCTATATTCCCTTGTACTGTAAATTAAAAGTAAGGTTTTATTTTTCTTATAATAATGACATCATATTACTAAGGAAAAGAGTGAGTAACCGAATTAATGACGCAATTATATAGTGTACAAGTACTTTTAAGCAATGCCAGATTAACATTGCATAATAAAGTCAAGTAATAAAAACAGCTGATTTATCCCCGCCTACATATATGGTAATGCGCGAGCAGTTCTCGATCAGAAATACCTGACGGCAGATATAAAACGAGCAAACTGACCGGTAACGGATCGTGAGTCAACTCGTGACACCCTCGTCAGGAATAACCTAAGGAGTCAGGACTACACGCTCTGGTTAATATGTCACTCGAGAAATGCAAACAAGCAATTTAACATGAGTATCGTAATTATATTCTCCTTTTACCATTTCAAAAGTTATTGAGGTAATAATACTCACTGCTTTGTACAAATGTTTTGAAATTAAACATTTGTCAATTTTATGTTTGACAAATTCCAAACACTAACACGTTTGTCATTTTTGAAAATATTTGGCGCAAGGTAACGTCACGTCCGTTATCTTGGTTATTCACCTTAAAATGAAGTTCCTACACTAAACTTGCATTTTATGTTTGACGACACAAACATTACTGGAAATGGATGTGGGCAGAAAGAAGGTTTAATATGTACGTAATTAAGTGTCATTCTTGAAAGTATACTTTATTGCATAGATAATAATACAGAATTATAAAAGTTTCTGCCATTTAACCTCTGCCGATTTTAGCACGAATTTAGCAAAATTCTCTCATACGTAATAATACTAGGTAGATATTTATCTCCAGTATCAGATGAAATTTGGTAGCAAGTGTAACCCTTGACCAAGTCTTAAACTTTCGAGACAAAAGTATTTCATTATATGTATATACTTGTATAAACTTATGAGGATGATAATATAAGGTCAGATCGATAAACGACGAAATGCGGCACCTTGACCTGCTGAATGATGAGCAACTCTCTGCTTACACCTCTGGTGCCGCAGAAACTTTGAAGTGTCTGTCTGTGTAAAATCTGAGTTTTCGAGCATTAAAATTTGGCACTTTTGCTACTAGGAGTAAATTTAATGCTTTTTACTGCTGGTAAAGTTTGCTGCTTTCAGTTGTTACACAATAATGTTGCTGTATCTATTCTGCGGAAAAATAGTCGGTGCCATGTTAGTTCCGATAAGACTCCATACAACGGACGATTTAGCAACTCTTTATCTCGCTCTACTAGAAGTTCAGTAGGTTAAATAAAGCACTCTTATCAAGTCGATTCACGAATCCAACACTAAACTCTTGGAACAATTTCTACTATTATGGTCTTTGTTACTACAGCATTAAGGTGCTATTGTTTATAAGTGAAGTTTGTTATTGATATCGGTACGAACTCGTGGCTTTTAACATATATTCTTTAATATTTTCGATATTTTCTTTATTTGGTGTCGTATTTACTTAAAAACTATGCGGTATAAAAGAAACTAAAACAAGATAATGGACATAAAAAAAAAGTTTTAATCTCATCATTTTCCCTGAAATTTTCAGAAGCCACAAACAGTGTGGTATCTGCTGCTCGAGCTGCTGCCGAGGATGGGGAACTAGCCATCCTCCTGCGTGGACCTCATGGCACTAGCAAGAAGGAGGAGTTGCTGAGTGCGAAGTACGATGGTGGTGACTTCATCTCGCTTTCCTATTTCAGGAGACATAACAAAGGTTTGTTTTATTAGTATTTAAAAGTCTACAAGTATAGTGGGGACTTCGATAAACTTTCAGGATTTTACTCCAATTTAAATCACAATAAAATACAGTTATACTAACTAACCCCTTTATATAAGGTAATTCTAAGTTCTATTTCAAAGCTAGCGTACCCAAGAAAGCAAACCTCATAGGAAAATTTGCAAGGTAAACTAGGCCAGCATCAGTCTGCTTGCTTATTACTTAGAGGCGTACAAGTATTTTCAACAGATGCTAGTGAGTGCTTAAGACCATAGTACATGTATGGTTGTTCAAGTTTGGATGCCCGCCAAATGGAGCTTTGCACTTGGTTCGAGTGGCTCGGCTCGGCCCGGCCAAATCCTTAATCAATGGCTTACTGTATTCGCTTACAGATTTCAGCGATAAATCGCACCAGATGTTTCTTACTAATTGACGCTCTTTTACGAACAACTGTTAACTATTTTCAATGTTTAGGTAATGTTTGAGATGCTATTTTGTGTTCTCCATCAAACGAACTTAGGGTCTCCCCTTTCAAAAGGGAAGGGTTACTTAGTATCACTTTAACCTTAGTAAATATCGTTTAACATCTTGTGTGTGTCAACCGTTGTGCTAAATAATGAAATAACAGTAATTCAAATACTAGCTTTCCGCTTGCGGCAGACCTATCTCACGGGAACCTGTCTTCGTAATAAAATAGTACTACGTGTTGCTCCAGACTATCTATCTGTGCTAAAATCTAAGTGCTAAATTTCATGCAATATTTGTGATGAAGTTCCGGCGTGCAAGAGTAATAAACATACATTTACAATTACATTTTTCTTGTTTATAATATTGGTATGGATAAGGATTCAAACGAACATCCTTACTAATATTATAAATCCGAAAGTAACTCTGTCTATCTATCTGTTATGCAATCTCGCCTAACCTACTAAACCGATTTAAATTAAATTTGGTACACAGTTAGTCTAAAGCTTTAGAAAGGACATAGGCTACTTTTTCATTCGACATAAGAGTTGTAAGGGGGGATGAAAGGTTGTATGGAAGTATCGCTATTGTTAAAGCTAGAAGTTTAAAACTTATTATTTAGGCTATTGATTTGTATATATAAATAAATATAACATTCAAAGTTCATGTAAGTTAAAGTAAAATGCTAGGTGTGGTACCCAAAAAAATACTGCACGCGTACGAAGTCACGGGCACAGCTAGTAATCTATGATTATGATGATAAGACTAAAATTTTAACTATTGGTATCTTCCACAGTTTTCCTGGAGGGTCTACACGGTGACCGGCTCTGGTCCGTTTCGTGGATCCTGGGTTCACACGCGCGCAGCACGTTGCTGCTCGTGGTACACCATGATCAGGTGAAGCTCTTCGCGGGCTGCCACGCGATGCGTTCGCACTCCAGCCCCGATCAGCTCACATTGTTCGCCAATCCAACTTTCAAATTGGTAATGAATCATTTATGTATTACTTTACTTGTGTTTAACTAACATGTTATATTTTTTAAAAGAAACATGGCCGTGGGGTACCGGAAGAATGGAATAGTATTGCCCCTGTAACAGTTCATGTAAGTTAGTATTGCCCCTGTGGTGTTGTGAGAGGTGACTTAGGTACCGGAACTGTTTAATGTGAGTTACATCTTACAATATAAAGGTCGTCTGCATTGGTTCATCACTTTTACCTATTTCTACCGCCAAATTGCAGTGTTCGCATTGCTGTGTTCCGGTTTGAAGGGCGAGAGAGGCAGTGAGGAGAGTACTGGGTAAATGTGACTTAGTATCTTCAATTCACAGGGTTGGTGACAAGCTAGTGATATATTTGTGATAACACGAGCGTCTACAGGCGGTTTCCTTTACGATCAAGTGGACCGTGTGCTTGTTTGCTAACTTTACAATATAAAGAAAACCGACAGATGGAGGTATATCCACTCGAAGCAGTGTACGCTCTGCGATTGCCACCACGCCTGCTCAGCGTGGCAATTATGGACAAATCCGTCCTTTTTGGGGAGGCCTATATCCGCCAGTGGATTTACTGTGGCTTGTACGATGATGATCATGTAGCGTCCTGCAAGAAGTATTTTTCCACAGGATCAATAGTATCTAATGTCCTTCTGCAACTGTGGGTAAATTCCTCCTTTCTTGGGGAGGCCTATATCCAGCAGTAGACGTTTTTGCGCTGCTATGATGATAATGATGATGATAAGAAATTACTTCGTCCGGGTACATAGTAAAATTTTACACCGTTGAAGTGGGAGTTTTTATCCCGATCTCTAATCTACACACTACCTGCGTACAAGAATTATGCAATATTTTTTTTACAAATATCGCCAATCCGTCCATCCCATACAAACCTGGTCCTAAGAAATAGAAACATAACCGAGAAATAATCAACCAAATTGGCGCAGTCGGAAGTCATAAGCGTGCATACATTTTGGCGATTTATTTTTATTAATATAGATATCATTGACCCTATATAAAATTTTTAACCACAGGTTGATCATTATTCATCATAGACCTATTTATATTATGTTGGAGGATATTTGCCTAGAATTGTGACCTGGACTTGCATGGTGGCAATAGTATAGCCTAACTTCCTGACGGAAATGCTCTTGCTCCATCTCATCCTGCCGCAATTCTGGTACCTCAGTCGGTACAACACATCATCATCATCATATCAGCCACAAGAGACGACCATTGCTTGATATAGGCCTCCCAAAGTAATCTTCAATAGAACCGGTTGTAGGCGGCCTGTGTCCAGCGAGATCCTGCGGTTTTAGTCAGATCGTCAGTCCATCTTGCGGGTGAACGCCCTACACTGCGCTTGCCGGTACGTGGTCTCCATTCCAGAACCTTATGACTCCATCGGCCATCGGTTCTGTGTACCAAGTGCCCTGTCCACTGCGAATTTTTACTTAACTTACTAACAGTACAACACATAGGGAGTTACTATTCAACTATGTCAGTATCAGGCGTTTAATTACAAATAGACACAGCTACAATTAGCCAAATGCTAGGCCAAAACATTGACCCCTTGTGTACAACCCAGATAAGAATGGGCTGACTTTATGGCTTCATTTTCATCTTGGTAATTTTCTACATCACTCCCAAAAGTTATGAACTCGTAATAAAGTTCTCGGAATACACGTTGTGGAACTATAAGTTCCTCTTACATAATAACCATTATGAAGTTAGGACTCCTTGGATATTGCTTACTTTAATAGTACATGTTATGAAAAAAGTGTTATTATATCAAGAAGTTTGAAGTTTTACTAGATTATGAATGTTCCATCAAAATTTACAAGATTTTGATACACGTGATTAATATTTAAACAACGAAAAGATAACTTTTCAATAAACATAAAAATTAATAAACTCTATAAATTATTTAGAGCAACACAAGTATTTAATAAATTTTTAGCAACTATTTTGTACCTAAAATAAAATTGTTGGGAAGAGTTTTCATTCGATTTCTGAGTTGTGTAACAAGGGTCCATATTAAAACATGAAGATTATCCTTTCGAACTGTCCTTAATTAATTCTGGTAACCATTTCATTCTTTGCTGATTTAAAAACTTTGATTAGGAACTGATTTTAAATTTAAACTCATTCAAACTTTATTTAAGTAGGCCTATTAAAAGTGCTTTTGAAACGTTACATTATGTATGTAATGTTTTATAAGCTGTATGAACAGCCAGTCGTGCCCTTTTTACGCATTTTAGCTGCCTATAATAGCATGTAAGGCTCCTTTGACTCTATTTTTAGCTTTCACTCTCCGTTCAATACCTTTTCATACTTCCCATTTCTCGTAAAAACACACGTCTCGTAAAAACACTTTTTTGAAACATTAATTTTGTTTTAAACCCATTGTTGTTGCCATGCAATCCCATACAGTGTTATCATTAATATAACCTTTAGTAAAATATTAAGCTTTGAAGATACGCTTACTTTAATTACTATTTTTAATTTAATAAGGATAATGCAACACTTGATATTGAATAACAAAATCTAATTATTATCGCTTTTATATTCCTCAATGACCTTTTTCTTGTTATATTTTTTTTACTCCAATACTTATTAGCCCTTACACGTCTACTGTTGGACATGGGCCTCCGCAAAAAAGGGGGAATGCCCATATTTGACAATTGGGCCAGAAGGGTGACAATCGCAGAGCGTAGCTTCGCGACAGGGTTTCTGCTGCACATTCCCACTTGGTTCTTTTTAGCTACACTGTTTTGGATATATACACCGTCATCTGTCGGTTTCGGTACCTTAATCGTCTCTTACTACACCTGGTATAAAGAGGGGTACTATTCCGCACTACCCTGCGGTAAAAATACGCAGCCTACGAATAGAAATAACTAGATTGCTCATTCACTTCTACAGTTCCATGAAGAAAACGCACCCGTGGAAGTATTAACAAGCGAGCGCGCGGCCCTCGACTCCCTAGGCTGCAACCCAGAGATCCAGCCACCGACCGTTCTGTCAGACGACGAGTCTGATGCTGAAGAAGTGAGGGACTTCATGAAGAACGATGCTCGCAGGAAGCGGGAGCAGATGCAGGGTGACGACTACAGGGCCAACTACGTCGATTCTAACGGAATTCTGCCCACTCCTTCGACCCAGCGGGGGGATATACCAGCGAATGCTATCGAGACTTGTGATGGTGATTATTTAACCTTAATTAATAACATTTGGTTAATTATTCGTTAGTATGTTTAATTAATTGAAAGTTGTTGTTTTAGCTTTGTTTGAGGTATGGCTCAACAACTGTTTTTAAATCTCAATATTTAAGTTAATATCTAAACAGAATTATTATTATCGCACAAATCTTGTCTATTATTGCAAAATATTTTTACGAGATTTTAGTACTAGTTGGCTTTTAGTAAATAGGCAAACAAAAAAAAACCGTGTTAGCTAGTTATCTGGAATATTGAAGATACGCTTGGAAATATTAGGTGTTTTTACTATGCTGTCAGTAGTATAAATGGTACTTGATTTCCTTGGAAGCGATAGATTGACATACAGCAAGAATCCAGTCTTCGTGTTTACGTGGACATAAAGACGTGACAATGCAGATAATAGTGCTATTTTTTAGTAACGATATCACGCATACTTCAGTTATTATTAAAAAATAGATGCTCGTTTCGCGAAATGAGTAAGAATATATATATATATATATATATAAAACTGAATTATGAATAATGCGCTGCAACATTATTTTTTGGTTACTTATTCAAAAAGGTTCAGATGTCAACAAAAAACTGCAAAGTAACTTCGAACGAAAAAGTAAAAATGCAAATACACCGCGTTTTAAAGCCGTTAAAAGATGAGTTTTATTATGAGTAATGAACGAGTAAATATTATACAAAAGTTTTTATTTGGATATAAAAAGTGACCTTTTTTAAAGTAATTTACATTTTACATACATCTAATGAACATTAATGTACAACTTAATTACCTGCTATGAAGCTCCACGTTGACCTCCTTTACGGTTCAGGTAAACTCGTATAAAGTACGTAGAAGTATTGTCTTTAAACATCTTATTCTTATGCAGATCAAGATTCTAACTTCCAGTCCAGTTAGGAGAAAAATTTAGAGTTGTGCAATGTTATAAGCCGCGGACCAGCTTCTTAAGTTTCCACATGTTTTAAAACAGAACTTAGCCGGTGCTACGGTACTTTGTACCGTATCTTAAGTCCGTAAAGTGTTTTATTAGTTTCCAACTCGGAGAATTTACGTAGACATTTTGCTTTTTAGTTTTAAATTAGTAGTGTGCTTTTAGCTCGTTTAATTAAAAAAGCTTATGGACTTTATTAAGAACTGACTGATGCTCGCAGCGGCACCTGCGTAAAAGTTTGTTTTCTTGACAGAAAATATATTTATTAAATGTACACAAAACAGAAGTACAACAGAAAAAAATACTATAAAAAAATTACACATTGTTGCAGCTCCCAAGGCTTTTGGCTCCAAAGGCAATCCGCTTCAGTGTTATGTGCTTAACAGTATTGATGATGATGTAATTAAATGATGTAAATAGTTATTATATAGTATTATGAACCATATTAATTGCGTTAGGTTATATATCCCTCGTATTATTACTGACGTAATGAGGATTACAGTTGGTAACACTTAGTTATATTCATTATTATATCAGGTATTGGAAGTCAGGAAGGGGGATCTTGCCTATAATTGCCGCGCTGGGCAAGCAAGCGTGTTGGCAATCGCAGCACGCAACAGTGGACTTTCTATGGCTGGCTATATATATATATATATATAATACGAAGAAACAGCAAGGTTAACGCAACAGATATCTCTTTCAACAATTTGAGTGGAAATGTTGTAAACACGCAGTTGAAGTTTTGGTACATGTATCACTATCAAAGAACGGCAAAGCCCAAATAGAGCTTTACAGTTCTGTTATCATTATCATCACGTAAGTCAAAGGGTCAGTAACACGAGATGCCTTGGTTTTATAAATGTCCATAGAATGCGGGCAACACGCTTGTTTGCCACCTTCGTGGTAAACAAAGGCACTATTCTACTCTTCTCCGCAAGAACGTCAAAGTTATCACGATTAAAGCAAACAAAATCTCTGTTAAATAATTTTTTTGACGGTTGCAATTTTGTTGCCAGTTGTAGAATCCATATTAACGTTAACTTGGTGTCGCAGATGAGGTGATCCGTCACCTGCAGGTGCTGACGCGGCGCATCGAGCAGCTGCACCAGGTGGTGGGCGACCAGAAGGGCACCATTGACAGCCTGCGCGCACAGCTCAAGCAATGCTGCCGCCAGCCGCCGCCGCCGCCAGTCGAACGCTGCAGCACCAGCTCCTGCTACCCGGGTTACTGAACATTATACTTACCACTCCCTCTTTCTCATTTTTGTATACCTGTTTCACTCTTGCTGGATGTCCCAACTCTTTTAAATATTTTAAATGTTTCCGATTCCACATCTCAGAGCTCGTAGCATATTTCCTCTATCTATTCGATACAGAAAACATAATTGAGAGTTGTTTCCCTCTTCGCAAGCGGCACCCTAATGTACTAATAATAACTTTCTGGCTATATATCATATGATCGTCAAATTAGTCGTTAACTCGAAATCGAGAGAATGGCACGCAACGCATTTTAGCTGCAAAAGGCTGGTCAAGTACGCGAGTAATTTCGCTAATAATCGACAGCGTACTCAATAAACGTGTAAACGAAATGTCTGTCCGCAGTTTGCGGACAGACATTTCGTTTACACGTTCAAAACAGCTAGCAGAAAAGCCAAAAAGCCTTACTTTTTATCTAGATTACGTTTTAAATTACATTTACGTTCTAATAATTGTTTTATATTGCAATCGAATATATAAATGTCTAAATTGGAAACAGCTAAAAAAGGGTCATATGCCAATTAGTATGAACAAGCTTACTATTAAATCCTGGTGTAAAACCTTTTTGGGAATGATTTCATTAACAGTGAATTAATTATCTACTTAACAATTTAAGTTTAGCCTTTACACTTAGATTAATAACCCTTTAATTAATAATGTAGAGCAACTTAGAAATATATAATTTCACGTCCTTTAGTCAATATAATAACTATATAGAACCTTAATTGTTTTTGTAATTATATTTGGAGTTTAGAATCTCATAATTGACAACAATTTATTTACATTTTACTAACCATATGTTTGCATGTAATATGCCCAAAGAAACAAAAATATATATGTGTACTTATTGTATTATCTTATTATTTTCTTCTTAAGATATTCTAGTTTATACTAACATTAGTGTAAGGTACATCAAGCAACTTTCCTTGTGGGTTGTTATTAAACGTTTCAAAGTAACATAACGTATTTTATTTCTTAGTAATAAACGCCCCACATGAATTCCTCCACAGTTCCGCGTTGCACCCACGTATGAGTAGTAATGAAAGTTAAGTTGCTTGATTAGCCTTAAACAAATGAATATTAACAAGTAGCTCGATGTTTACGAAATTGCACTTGCGTGGGAGAAACGACGCTCTGTGGGTACAGAGATACGTGCCGTTACAGAGGACACATATTATCCTGCAAATTGCGCTGAGCTTTAATCTGCAACGTCTGTTAATTAATTGGTAATGAGAGGACCGTATGGCTGCTGAATAATGATGAGGCGTGGAGCATGACTGGATAAATTACAAATTACTTTAGCGAAAATAAAAAAGTGGCACACTTGTTTTTTCCAATGAAATTAACGCTTTACTGCTTAGACGTTAATTCCAGCGTTCCATTCCATTTAAGGAATAGGCAAATTGAAAATGAACTATTCTATCATTATCATTATTAAAGCCATTGAAAGTCCACTGCTGGACATAGGCCTCCCCAAGATAGGGGTATTATGCCCATAATTATTGCCCCGCTGTGCAAGCGTGTTGGCAATCGCAAAGTGTAGCTTTAGCAACAGGGATGCTGCTGCCCATCCCTGACCAGTGCATTTGAGCTACGCTGTTTTGGATGGATATGTCGGTTCTGGTATAAGGTATACCCTGGTCGCCTTTTACGACACCTGGTACAGAGAGAGATACTGTTCTACTCTGCCGGTATCCCACGGCCATGGACGGCCATGTTGGTACCCAACGACTCTATGCCTAAATGTAATCGTGAGCCTAGCAAGGTTTGTGCAATCGGAGCGGATAACTGCAATCACTCTAGGGCGCCTCTACGGCTGTGACTTAGCTCGAGTGGCCATCGTTCGGATCGTTTAAATCGTCAGCAGAAGAGGACTATGTAGGTATACGGATTAGTTGGATCGATATTTACTATATATAATAATAACGAAATAAGTAACAATTATAAATTCACTCAACAAGTCATACATTGATATGACTCCACGATGAGTAGCTTAAAGCATCTATGTTACGGATATCTGACAACAGAGAAATCATAAATAGAATACTTGAGAACAAATATCATATATAAACCCAGACACAGAGCAAATACAAATACTAATAGAGTAAAATTATCCTGAGTGTGGATGAAATCGACTTTTGGCGCCCAAGGTGGGATCACTATAATCTACGCCATCGAACCCGTCGCTTTATGAAATGCGTGTGCAGTGTTTGTGATTGACGAGTGGTAGAGAGCGGGTGGCTGAAGGATTTATTAGGACAACCGCACTCAGCAGGTAGTAATAATAATGAAATTGACAAAAGGAAGCGCCAGCATGGACTTTAAAGTACCGCCGGGAGCTCTTGTTTTCCTGGAATTAAAAGCAATTTATATTAATCAAAATTCACAGAGATTAATTTTTTTTACTCTGAAAAGGAAACAGGAATTCACATTTATAATATACAAAATATACTTAGCCTGTGTAACTCGTTAAACATGAAGCTTTTAATATAGATTATTTTAAAATAGGATCGTTATTTTGTTTTTTTTTAAACACATTCTCAAAGCGTAAATTATGTATCAGCTGTAGCACCATATTGCCACTTTACGACGCCTTTAGAATTTTTGATAGCACATTGTTAATAGGTATAACATTATACTCCATGACCTATTAAAACACTCCATTTAACACACACTAATTTACATCAAATTAATCTCTCGCACTAGAGGTTAAAAACTAAATTATTATATTTGTGCCATTGCGTCATGCTAGAAACATTAATCAGAAATGCTACACGTAATTTAGTTCAGACATACCTAAATCAGATTTTATTTTGCTTGGTAACCTTAACCTTACCCTTTTTTATACGTCAAACTAATTGGGAACACGTTATACTAATATCGAATAATTAATCTGTACTTAATAAAGCAGGACAGTTTGTTTGTGAGGATGAACGCGCTAAACTACAAGAACCACGCTACAACAAATAGTTGCGAAACATAAATTATGCTAAGTCTGTTCTTCAAATTAACCGCTTTTTTCAGGCTAACCTAATTTTGGGCTACTCGTCTAAAATTAGGTTAGCCCGAAAAAAGCGTCAATGCCACTAGAGGGGTGGTCGAGGCCGCTCTTTAATAAGCGATCATATGCCCGAGGGTGAATTGCGGGCACAGTTAGTTATTTATACTATACAAATTAAGGATTCCATTAACACCAATCGCTAGTTGTTAATGAACTCTTTTATTGGTTCGCGTAATGGACCTGATGTTAACTTAATTTTAAAACTAGTCTGGTGCCGGCTTACTAATTTAGCGTAGACCACTTAATTACTTCTTTGTTTATCTTCCTATATCCCTATTAGAGCATCATTTGTCTGAGAGAAAGTTTTTTGATGTATTGTAAGGATTTAAAAAGCTTGTAAAAGGTTTACCCATTACAGGTAAAAGATCAATCACTTTTCTCACTTAATACATATAGCCTCCGAGAAAAATCGCTCTAAAAACACTTAAACGGACATCATATTATTTAACACCCAGACATAATATTCTTCATATAAATATTTATCCTGGGTGGGGTGGGGTACTTTCTCTCGACCCTTGGCGCACAACATTCCATGTTATGCTAATTGTATACAAATGTAGATAAATATAAATCAATAAGTAATCAATATATATAATTGGGTGCTGCAGGTGTAGAGTGCCGCAACACTCCGACGGGTCCCGAGTGCGGGTCGTGTCCTTCGGAAATGGAGGGAGATGGCCGCCGCTGCGTTCCCATCCGCTGTAACCGCCGACCTTGTTCTAGGGGTAAGTCAGATAAATGCGGGAGTAATTCACATTATGTTCTTTAGGTAAGTCAAATAAACATCTGGGGTAAGTGAAGATTAAAAATCCCAAAAGAACATCAGTAACCATTACATTTTGTGGTGTAATTTAACTTTATTGTTTACAGCAACTGCTTTAATTAAATCCCCATATTTATTAAACAATCACAAAACATAAAAGTTGGATTATTTTTCAAACTCTCCGTAATATACAGTTCATAAAGGCAAACAGCACGCTCAAAGTTCACTGCTCGACATAGGCCTCCCCAAGAAAGAGGGATTTTTGCACATAACTGCCGCGTTGGGCAAGCGCAGATCGCAGTTTTTACGGGGATGCTGCTGCCTATCCCCGCCCTGTGCATTTGAGCTACACTGTATCGGATGGATATCGCCTATCGGTTGTGGTACCTTATGTATTTTGTCACCTGGTACAGGGAGAGGTTCTATTCTACTCTGCTCTACTTCAATCGACCAGTCTTCGTTCGACTCACGACTTCTTCTGCATTTCATTTCGCATTCCGTGCCAACATTTTTAATCTAGGACTTAAACTATATAAACTATGTTTTAAAGCCAAGTGTAATCGAAATCAGTGAAAACAGACAGTTATATCATTGCAGATATAGAACATAGCTGCTGAAAATAGGTAGACAAGCCGCTCCACATAAATGTGTGGGGCATTGTGCCATAATTACCGTCCTAAGCCAGCGTGGTGGAAATTGCAGAGCGTAGCTTTCGTGACGGATATACTGCTGCCCATCCCCCCCATTTTTGCGTTTGAGCTACGATGTTTCTGATAAATATACCGGCATCAGTCTGTTCCGGTACCTTAGTCGCCTTTTACGACAGATAAAGTGAGGTATTATTCTACTCTGCTAATAACTTTTCGGTATGACAGGACAGATACATGTATATGTATGGGTTTTTATGTGTGTAATCTTGTAGGTGAATACTGTACGGATACTGACAGAGGGTACCGATGCGACCGCTGCCCAGGTGGGCAGTCCAGTGACGGAATCACTTGCCAGTCATCTTGCAGTGCCAACCCTTGTTTCGGTGGACGTAAGTTTAACCTTCATGCATTCAAGACATCTCATACCTTGACCTGACTTCAAAATTAGTAGCTTAAAGCATTTGGGTAACGGACCGAAAACATGATTTCATTATTAGATCAGGTCAATAATTAAGCTTATAGTTCGTGTGCTCGTAAGCGTAATGTCACTATAGGCGCTCGTAATATCACAGGGATATCACTAACGCGTTGCCAACCTTGTGACTTGAGGATATTATGCCAAATAACTTAGTAACTTTACTGCCTCTCTCACCCTTCAAACCGGAACACAGCAATGCGAACACTGTTATTTGGCAGAAGAAATAGGTGAGAGTGAGGTACCAATGCAGACTTCTTTTTGTATATGGCTTACTTCGTGTAAAAACTTACAAATGTATTATAGATACATATTTTATCATATATATATATCATATATATATTCATATCTAGACAATATTGAATATTTGACTCGATGGTACAACAGTTGGTTTTCTTATCTTATGCGTCGGAGGGCGTGGGATTGACCTTCAACCAGGACTAATATTTGTGTGAAATTTTGTGCCTGAGTGTTAAAAATATATTTAAATATTTATATTTGTAATACCAGTTACTATTTGTATACCATTTGTATACCAGTTACAGTTTGATGGGGTCGGTTGTGCATTATTTCGTGTCTACCTTATGAGCTCCATAAATAAAGTTTCCAAGGGAAAAAATATAAGCTTAATTTCATTATTATGAACATCACAGAGTTTAAAAAATCTACTATATTAACGGCTTTAACACGCAGTTCATTTAACTTTGAACAAAATATGTTCGGGGTTTAAATAAACCACGTTATAAAGCCGTTAAAAGAGTAGTTTTATTATGAGTGACCAAAGCGTTAATAAACAAAGTTTGCTTTGCCATAATACATTTTTACCATCATATATCGACAGGGGTGGTCTGCCAAGATTTACCTGACGGAAGCTACCAGTGTGGACCTTGTCCTACGGGCTTCACTGGAAACGGCGAAGAGTGTTACAGGATTGCATGCACCGAGAACACCTGCTTCCAAGGTCAGTACTTTCATAATTTCTATATATAACAATTGTTGATGATGCCGGAAAAACTATGTCGAAAGAAAGCAGTTCTGGTCATCATCCTTAAATGTGCCGTAGGATGTCCACTGCTAAACATAGGCCTTCGTAAGAAATTTCCAGATTGGTTCTTGTTGGCGAGACTGTTGGAACAAAAAATATTAAAAGTTAAAAAACCACGTTTTTTAAGCCGTTAAAAGTCTCATTTTATTAATTAATTTATTTTTTGAACTTTATTGCACAAAATGTACAAATGGCGGACTTAATGCCAGTTGGCATTATCTCCCAGTCAACCATTACACGAAACAAAAAAAAATATATATAGTGGTGCGGACAATATACGAGTATATACAAAATAGATTAACGTTACATACATATTTGTAAAAATGAACGCAATAAATACATATGTACATATATAACATAACGTACTTCAAAAATAGGGTTATAAAGTTAGAGAAGCAGCATCATTAAATAAAGTTTGGAGACAGCGTTTCAGAATAAATTTGTTTGGGGATTGCTTAATATTCAACGGAAGCTTATTCCAGAGTCGTATAGCTGTCACTGTAAAAGAGTTTGTCATAGAACTAGAGTGATGAGAAGGAGTTAAGAGCGAGAGAATATAATTTACCAACATGGATCGACAGGGGTAAGCTGCCAAGATTTACCTGATGGAAACTATCGGTGTGGATCTTGTCCTGCTGGCTTCACTGGAAATGGTGAACAGTGTTACAGGATTGCATGCACAGAAAATTCCTGCTTCCAAGGTCAGTATTTTTTAAACTCTAGAAATGATGATTGTTGAAGATTTCGGAAAAATTCTGTTGAAATTTCTGGTCATCATTCTTATATTAGCCGTAGGACGTCCGCCTCCGTGAGAAATTCCGGTTCGAGCGCACCTTTGCAGTGGGGTTGCTGCTGCCCATCCCCGCCCTGTGCATTTGAGCACACCTGATTTGGATAGATTTACCACTATCTCTCGGTTTTGGTACCTTAGTCGTCTCTAACGACACCTGATAGAGAGGGAGGCACTAATCTACTGTGCCGGTACCTCACGGCAATATGCTTTTAGAGATTTCTATTTCAAGTAGCCTGTTTTGAATACAACGTGATATGCCTCTACGTAACCAGGCGTGGAGTGTCGGGAAACAGCGGGAGGCCCTCAGTGCGGGGCGTGTCCCCGGGGGTACTCCGGCGACGGGCGTCGCTGCCAGCACATCTGCGACACCCACCGGCCGTGCAAGCAGCAAGTCTGCCGGCCCAAGGATAGTAGCCCCTATTACGAGTGCGAGGGGTGCCCGAGGGGATTTGACTGGAATGGTAAGGGTGATAATTATGGTACGTTAAGGTATTTCACATCAATTACTTGTTTAAAAAAAAGATTGTAAATTAGAAAGTCAAAATTACTTATCTGTCTATCGAGAGTAAAGTGCCGACAGTGGGTATGTATTTTATTTTTATATTACCAAGTAGTAGTAATAAGTAAGTAGTAAGACTAACAAGCGACAAGGTTTGCGTGATGATAAGTGTCGTCGTAAACTTTACATGTTCGTATCATTAGAAATGACAAAAATATATTTAACCTTGTGTTTTTTTACCCGCTTCTTTCACCCTTTAAACCTGATCACATCAGAGCAGCACTATACTGCCAGTATGAATTAGTAAAAATGAGGTATCAATGCACCAAAAGTCCCACGACCTAGGTTAGGAAAGCATCTTTAGTATCTTAGTATCTTTTGAGTAATTAGGTTACAGGAAAGTTAAATGACCATATTTCTTTAATATGCGTGCCTCTAACACACATTTTTAGATAACATATATTATAGCCATATTTCATTAACTGCCATTGCAAAGCGAAGGTCACAACAGAGATGCTGCAAACCGCTCGCTACAGTATACCGATAAATTTAGTCAATAAGCAGTAATGTAGGAAGACACTACCATGGTTGACGTTACAATGCTTAATACAAATTGTGTTGTTGTTAGGACTGAATGACATTGTTATCATATTCACTCTTAGTTAGTAGTAATTGAGATAAGAATATATATATAAGTACATACACATACAATAGATAAAAAAATCCCAGATCATCTCATACATTGACCTGACTCTGTGGTAAGTCGCTTAAAGTACTTATATTACGAATGCCAGATAACAGAGTAATCAGAAATATTCTACATACTTAAATACACGATGGCGCAGATGGTAATGATCCTGGCTTGTGCGCTAAAGGTCTTGGGTACAATTCCCCCCTACCCCCCAATGTTTATATGATGATATTTGTTCTGTGTCTGGGTGTTCAAAAAATATATTAAAGTAATATATTCGTGGTTTCTCTGTTGTCTGATGTCCGTAACACAAGTGATTTATGCGACTTATCACGTATGACATGTGGTGGGAATTTATTTGTTCATTTGTATATTCTAGGATATTCTTGCGTGGACATGGACGAATGCGACTTGATAAGGCCGTGCGATGAATTGGTTTCCTGTCGCAACTTGGAGGGATATTTCGACTGCGGGCCTTGCCCAGCCGGTTATGAGGGCAGCCAGGGATGGCGCGGGAGCGGCCACGAAGCCAGGAGAGAGCAGTGCGTTGATATTGATGAGTGCTCCGACGGGCGGTCCAGATGTCCTTCGGGTCGTTTGTGCGTTAATACACCAGTGAGTCACTTAATACTAATAATAATGTACTTTTTTTCTTACCATAAATTAATATAAGAAGCACCCGAACATTGTACATTCAATTCTGGAATATGGAAGACTGGAGTCTAAGGTAAGTAGAGAACTGCTTGTATTTAGATCACCAGGCCTTCAATCCCATTTGGTATTATTAATAAAATATATCAACAAATATAATACCTTAAAAGCTAGGGAATTAATTAGAAAACAGCTTAATTAAAGTAAAGGAGTGGTATTTATAAAAATTCTAAAAGTAATCCTAAAATAATGTGTTTGCTTTATGTCATCATCACAGCAACCGTGGAATAGGAAAGGTGACTTTTGTCCATAATAGCCGCGTCGGGCAAGCGTGGTAACAATCGCAGAGCGTTGCTTCACGACGGGAATGCTAATGCCCATCCTCACCCTGTTGCATGCATAGAGCAATGGTGTTTCCGATAGATCTACCGCCATCTATCGGCTCCGGTATCTTAGTTGCCTCTTACGCCACATGGTAAAGGAGAGATGCCATCCTATTCTGCCGGTACTTTCTAACACGAATCAAAAGTGTGTTTAGCAAATGCAACCAGAAACCACCACCACTCGGCAGCCGAATGTGACATGTGATTACCATGACGAATCATTTGGCCATATATTGATAACCCGAGTAAAATAAATATTCCTAGATAAGTTTTCGTAGATACTATTTCCTTGTATCATCGTTAGGGCATGATAATGCAGACTGCATTATCATGCCCTAACGATTGCAGTAATATTGTATGTACAATAATGTACAATAAAGTATATTATTATTATTATTTAAGTTTATTGAGGGCCAATGTAAAGTGTATACCGTAGGAAAACTTGCATTAAAAGCCTTGTTGTACCATTCAGCTGAGAGGCCGATTGTGCTTTGTGGATATTGCAAGCTGAATAATAAGCCGTATTTTGTTATTATTAGGGTTCATATACGTGTGTGCCGTGCGGTGGCAACTTCTATATCAACACGACTCGACCGTGCTATGACTACAACCAGGACGCATCCTCGCTGATTCAACGCTGCGACCCCACGTACTGCAAACGGTTCAACGCGGTCTGCGACTACGGATACAAGTGTGTGTGTGCTGTGAGTATCCATTGACCTTTAAACTCCTGATCCAGTTTTAATTTCAATTCACCATCAAAACAGACGTAGAATGACCACTGCTGGATATAAGCCTTTCCAAAGAAGAGGGAATTTTGCTCATAATTGACTAGCTGGACAGGCGTGGTAGCAATTTCTGAGCGTAGTTTTCCGACGGGAATGCTGCTGCCCATTCCCACCTTGTTGCATTTAAGCTATGCTATCTCGGATGGATTTACCGCCATCTGTCGGTCCCGGAACTTTTGTCACCTCTTGCGTCACCTAGTACAGTGGGGGGTACTATTCTACTCCGGTACCTCACCTTATTCCAGTTTTCTCATTAGGATAAGGATGGTGGTATACCTATAGTATAGAGTTTTTATTTGCTTTGGCGTATTAAACTTGTTCATGAATCTATATATATATATATATATATATTTATATATATATATATAAAGGAAAAGTAGACTGACTGACTGACATATCCTTTATAACGTAATGGAACACTAAGAAACGATTTTTGAAAATTCACCCCCTAATTGGGTAAAGAGGAAATGCAAAGTTAGTATGAAACCGTATTTGCCGTTTCTGAATTTATTCGATACAAATGCTTTTAGCAAATAGCACAAGTGCTTTCAACTACTTATCATGGAGTCAGGTCAATGTATGAGATGTTGTGTGATTATTATTATTCCAGACTGGCTATGCCGGTAACGGGACAGTATGCGGGCGGGACAGCGACCTGGACGGATATCCGGACCACAAGTTAGCTTGCTCCGAACAAAGGTGTAATGCTGACAACTGTCCCAACGTGTCCAACTCCGGCCAGGAAGACGCCGACGGGGACGGCACCGGGGACTCTTGCGACTCTGATGCTGATGGTGATGGTATCGCTAATCATCCGGTAAGTCAGGAATGTATTCAGTTCTTTATCACAAGGTGTTTTTATTGAAGATCTGTTGATATCAACGGTTGATATCTTCTAAAGTGATTATCACAAAATGCGTGGTGATTAAATTCTAACATTTACTGCAGTTGATATACATACATATATATTGTATATACGTAGTCGTGCAAAAATACGTTTCTAACATTCTTTGATAATTTTTTACTAAAATAATCTCGGTACAATATTACGACTGCTACTTAACTCACCAGATATTGGTTAAATATACTGAACTGGTAAACTGAAAAAGATAATAAATCCAAAAAAATATTTATTAATGGAAACAACCAAATACGCTGCGGGGATTGGCTTATACCTATATTATAATCTGCCTTATGTAGATATGAATAAGTAATTAGGTAAACGAATATAGATATGAATTAGTATTTAGGAAAATATAAATCCCCGTCGCCATTTTAATTTGATTTTGCCCCACGCTAAATTAGAAATTTATATAGTCTATTATACCGATCCATTTTAATATATAATAAGATTCCAACACCGATTTAAATTGAAAGCAATATAAATATATTTAAAAGTAAATTAAAGGAATATCTCATCAAAAATCGTATTACACTGTAAACGAATTCCTGGAAGAAAAATTAAATTACTCACGGAAAGATCGTATAGGTCGAAAGCATGAGAATTTACTAGTTTTAAGTATTTTTTAGGAACGACACCCAGACAGGGTCGTCCCTGTTCAACTAATCTCATCCTTAGTCAACTACAATACTACTCATGTACCACAGAACTATTATGAACTGTCTGTCTGGATGTTAAATAAATGTATTGAAACAGTAAATTTGTGATCCTCTGTTGTCTGGCGTCCGTAACACAAGTGCTTTAAGCGACTTACCACGGAGTCAGGTCAATGTATGAGATGTTGTGGGAATTTATTTATTATTATTATTTATTATCATCATATCAGCTATTGGCTATCACCACAGGACAAAGGCTTTCCCAAGAGTCAAATCGGCCAATGATACATAATTATTATCCTCAAGTGAACACTGCGTTTTATTATTGTCAGAGATAGTTAGATCCCTTCGAATTTGTGCTCTTCTTTCTGTCCAGGACAACTGCCCTTTGATCGCGAACCCGGATCAAGCGGACACAGACGACCAAAGCGACAAACGCGGCGACGTGTGCGACAACTGCCCGCGGCGGTACAACCCCGAACAGGAGGACACGGATCGGGACGGCATAGGGGACGCGTGCGACTCGGACATAGACAACGACAGTGAGTACATCACTTGTCTATACCAATTACTTTTTTTTATCAGAAACTATCGAATCCTTCTTAGCAAGACTTTGATTCAAGGATAATGCACTTGTATTTCGTTGTAATTTAAGAACGTTTCAAGGTTTATCCATAAAAAAGCTGAATTATATATAAGATAATATTTTCTAATATATACGCGTTAACTACTCATGACAAAACTACTTTCTTAACGCTTTAACGCTTAATTATCGGTTAGAAATGACGTTCTCAATATATATCATAATACTAGCAAAGCCTCGCCGTTTCACCCACGTTAAGTTCTAAAATTAAATTACAATTATTAATACTAACTTTGCCCCTCCTTCCTTTTACCCTCCAAAGTGATGACTTTCAAAAAAACATTTTACACGTGTTTCATGACTTTTAATGAACATATATACTGAGTTTTACGCGAATAACTTCAAAAATATTTGGGCAATTTTATTTTTAAAGGTATTGTCAGATTTGTTAAACATATTTATGACAAGGAATACATTACTGTGTAAACGGACACCGCGTGTAAAATATTTACATCTATTACAACTCCTTTGAGAATGAAGTGGTTAGAACTTACAAATACCTTATGCGACGTGAGACGTGTGCGGGCAAACAAGTTTTGGTAGCAAAATTAACTTTCGCTAGAAGATTAAGTCAGTCTATATGGGCATTAAAAATTTAATTTGACAAATATAGATTTTTAGTCCTATCTCCTACAAATTTTACCGACGATATTTTTGACAACAGGTCCAAGTTTGTGTCTATTTTTGTGTTCCAACCACTGTGAATGTAACATTATGCCGTGTAAAAAACGTTCGAGTATTTTCATGCTAAAAGTATATGTTCACAGCCGAGGGTGTAAAAAAAAGATTTTTATTTAATATAATTTAATTGCTCATAGGAGTTTAAAAAACAATTTTTCAAATCCAAAGGCATACCCAACGAAGCGGACAACTGTCCAAAAGTATACAACCCGCGCCAAGAGGATATGGACGGAGACCGTATAGGCGACGCGTGCGACAACTGCCCGCGCGTGCGCAACCCGGCGCAGGACGACGCCGACTTGGACAACGTCGGAGATGCCTGCGACAGCGACGTCGACCGCGACCAGTGAGTACCCGGAAACTCAGTAGAAATTTGTAGTATAACCATGCTAGTGGTCGACCTTCGACCTTCGAATTCGACCATTGTTTTTTAAGTTCGAATTAATTTAATTTTTTGTAATTGTCTTTAACATCAGGAAAATTTTGACATTCAATTTGACCAAAGAGAATATAATCACTAAAACCTATATAATACTCCTTTTTACTTCATTTAAGTATCTTGTGTATCATTCAAGCAGTAGCAAGAGTAAAGTGAATTTTATTTTGTTTAATAATAATAATAACAACTTTATTCAAAAAAAGGAAACCTAAACTAAAATACATTTTGATGCTTAAGTACCTAACTAAAACCTAAACTAGGTCTAGCTCTATAATGTTCATATATGTGTGAATGAATGCGTGTGAGTGTATATATATATATATATATATATATATATTTATTTATTTTTTTTGTTTTTAACACATAGCTTTATGCACTTCTTCTCAATTTCAACTGTGACAAATTTCAAGTTCTTCTGTTCGCACATTTTCCGTGAAAAAGGTTTTCGCATCAGATATTAAATATACACTCGTAGGAAAAAAGCTACACAACACCCTGTACTTTGACGGCTTAAAATCGAAGGGGTCCATGAAAGTATGCGACTATATTTACAGTATAGTATCTTCTCCTATACCAGGTGTCGTAAAAGGCGTCTAAGGTACCAGAACCGACAGATTGCCATATATATTATATCCATCCTTCGCAGTGCAGCACAAACGGGGGTAGGTAGCAGCATCCCCGTCGCAAAAGCTGCGCTGCGATTGCCAATACGCTTGCCCAGCGCGGCAATTACGGGCAAAATTCCCCCTTTCTTGGAGAAGTTTAAGTACAGCAGTAGACTTCTGATGGCTGTTATTCAGATGAAAGTGCTATCAGTATTTGCTGACGGGGGCGTCAAGGAATTCTCACCGACCAGAGTTTTAGAAGTTTGTGTAGTGTAAATGATTGTGTTATACTAAGAGGGTAGAGGGGGGTAAGGCGGGGGGGGGGATTATAGAAGAGTAATATATATTAATTTCGCCAGGGATGGTATTCAGGACGGCCTCGACAACTGCCCGCAAGTCCCTAACAGCGATCAACTGGATGTTGACAATGACGGCAAGGGTGACGCGTGCGACGATGACGACGATGGAGACGGCATCGGCGACAATGACGACAACTGCCCACTGGTGCCCAACGGGGACCAGAGGGATGACAACCGTAAGATATCTTATCGTTAGACAGAATTTGTTATCGGCCTTTTAATCGGTATGAATGTCGATCCTTTCGGCATGTTGTTTGGACTAGAGGTTAGTTGACATACGCGATATATATGTTCGTTGTTTTACTTGGAAAAAGTAAAAACATTCGATATAATCCTATGACGGACTCAATGGCGCAGATAGTAACGATTCTATCTTATGCGCCAGGGTTGGTTTGTCGTGGGTTTGATCCCCGCCCAGGATAAATATTTATATGATGATATTTATGGTTTTCCTGTGTCTTATAATATATGTATTTAAGCATTATATTTGTGATTCCTCTGTTGTCTGATGTCCGTAACATTAGTGCTTTAAGCGACTTACAATGGAATCAGATCAATGTATGAGATATTGTGTGAAAATTAAGAAAAAAGTCCTATCTATGTATTAAATAATTTACAAAATTGATTGTGAAATAACATGTGATCGGCTGATTGAGTCTGAGATGTATCGCCATTTCATTCGCGTACACTATGCGTTATGGCGGTGACGTCATTTGTTTCTATTTGTATCCCTTTCATATAATTGTCAATTTACCACATTTCATTGGATTAGGAAAGCTGCTAAATCGCTGGTTTACCAATTTTTTTCTAATTTAAGTTATGACCAAATACTTAATTTAATAGTAAAGTAAATTTTAGAGCTGGGCAGAAAGTGGCATACTGCTTGATTAATGATTTTAGCTTATTAGATAACAAAATATAATTCATAGGGAATGGCATTGGTGATGCCTGCGAGGACGACTTCGACGGAGACAACATCATCAACGAACTAGATAATTGTCCTAACAACTCACGCATTCATCGGACTGATTTCAGGTAACAATATTAATTGTAGATCTTACACAGGACTGCAGATCCATACATGTAAATTTATCCATTCATCTTTTGACTCAGTCCATCTGATATGGACTTTGAAATTTAATTTTATCTAAAATATTACACTCATTTCCAAAAAAATAGGTGGTTTTGATTTTACAATATAAATAAATACGGTACCAAAAAATACGGTACCAAAATGATTTCAATCATTTGTACATGTTACTGGCCGGTTTTAATAATGCCGTGGTGTTTAAAACTACGTTCTAAATTCAAATTTTTTACAGAAAACCACTTTTTATCCTACATGTTTTGGTGCCAAGTTCCAAAAGATAATGGTAAAAACCAAAATTATTGCGCTGCTCGAAGAGGGTTGCAGCCAATGCTTCGTGGCTCCGAGGCTAAGTGTGAGTCGCTCGACGGTTCAAAAGACCTAGCAGCGGTATCAAGACACCAGTTCCGTAGAGAGAAATCCTGGTTCTGGAAGAAAACCATGTACCCAACCACGGGATGATCATTTTCTTGTGAGTCGTGCATTGAGAAATCGCAAGTCTTCGTATGTGGACCTTAAGAACAACCTTGAAGAAGTAAGAAATATGCATATTAGTGTTATTATGCAGCCCTAAGTTACTCCGTGAGCACAGAGTTGCCAGGCTTAGGTTTGCTCGAAATTGTGAGTCATGGACTCAAGGAGACTGGAATAGGGTATTGTTCTCCGATGAAGCCAGGATATCTCTGTTTGGTGAAGATCGACGTCAGCGAGTGCTACGAAGACGAGGAGAACGTTTTGTAGAGGCTTGTTTTAAAGAAATCACACCTTATGGTGGGGGCTCTGTTTTGTTTTGGGCAGGAATAAATTCAATTAATCGTACAGAGTTAGTCTTCATTGAAAATGGCTCACTGACTGGACATTGATACATAACGGAAGTTTTAATTTCTCATGCACAACCCGCATTGGCCGCTTTAGGCGAAGACTCAATATTTATGGACGACAACGCTCGCGCCCACCAGTCTGGCGATGTGGAAGCGTATGTGCAAGAGGTCGACTTTCGTCGTTTCGATTGGCCAGCTCTAAGTCCCGACCTCAATTCTATAGAGCATGTCTGGGACGTTCTAAACGGCGCGTGAGATCAGTAACTGGCTAGGCAGACCATCAGAAAGCAGAAGAATGTGATTTATATATTATATTGTGAACATCAAGCAAGTATCCAGGATATCCTCGCTAGCATACCTAAACGAATTCACGCTGTGGTTTCAGCTAGAGGGTACACTCGATATTAAACATTTATCTGTTTTTACTTTATTAAAGAAAAAACAAACAAAAAACTTTGTTAACTTTTACTTCACGAGCATATGCACTACTAGCGAGCATACACTACTAGTGAACTTTAGCATTAAAATCTATAAATTTTATCAAAATTTTATGATAATACTGACAAAAACGATTATTTGCTTATTAATTAACAAAATTGTGAAAGTAAAACTACCTATAATTATCAAACAAACCAATAATAACATTCACAAGAAAATGGTTCATTGCTTAGGTGCCCGTTTTTTTGCAAATGAGTGTAAAAGAAAAAATATTTGTGTGTATGTATGTTTGTTTGTAACAAAAAAACTAATGGAACGATTATAAAAATATGAAATCATTTCAGGAGGTACATGACAGTCCGCTTGGATCCCGAAGGTGAGTCGCAACAGGACCCGAACTGGGAGATCAAGAACGAGGGAGCCGAGATCACGCAGACCCTCAACTCGGACCCCGGGCTCGCGGTCGGCTTCGAGTTTTTCGGCGGGGTGGACTTTGAAGGCACCCTGTTTGTGGACACTCAGATCGATGATGACTACGTCGGATTTATATTTGGGTAAGCACTTATCCACGTTTTGGTTTATTTTGGAATAAAAAGTATAGGGAGGAGTGAAGCCCATATATACGTATAAAACTAAACGGGATACCGGCAGTGTAGAATGGTACTTTCTCCTCCATTAGGTATTAAAACCGACAGGTGGCGGTATATTTATCTACTAGCAATAGACGGAGTCTATGATGTAGCGGTTGGTCTAGCGTACTTGCGTTTGCATCAGATCACCGAACAGTGATCACGCTTTGATACTATCAGTGTATCGTTGATATTCTGCTTTGTTACCTTGATTATTTAAATTGTAATTTTTGACTGATTGTTTATTGAAAAGTAAGTTTATTCATCAAAAGTGTTTGAAGTTAATGGTAGTAGTTTTAGTTTCTTTTACCTTCAACCAATATTAAACGCAAAACGCTCTCTGATACCTAGAGGTGGTAGACGAGAAACGAGTAAATCGTTACCTCTCCGTTATATAGACTGACTTGCATATCAACGCAGGGCCTGTAAGGGATAGAAACATGAAATTTTGCACATTGGTTCTTCTTATGACGTCAGAGAGCTACAAGGGATTTTTGAAAATTCCTCCCCTAAAGGGGTAAAACGGGGGTAAATTTAGTATGAAACTCTACAACTTAGTGCGAGTGAAACCGCGGGTCGCTGCTAGTTTACTAATAAAGTGCACACGTTACTTCAACATGTCACTAAACTGGTTCCAGATAATATTATCAAATTTATATAAAATATCATTTAACCGCAAAATATCATTTAAAATGTCACTCGTCCGCAGGTACCAGAACAACAAGCGCTTCTACGTGGTAATGTGGAAGAAGAGTCCACAGACGTACTGGCAGACCACGCCTTTCCGGGCCGTCGCCGAACCTGGAATACAGCTCAAGCTGGTCAACTCCAAAACCGGGCCCGGCAAGACGCTGCGGAACGCACTCTGGAACACTGACTCCACGCCCGACCAGGCTAGTCATTCTCCCTGTAATGTTTTTGAACTAAAACATAATGATGTTCATTTTATTTTCTTTTCCAAGAATAACGCTGCAACTCAAAGTATACTCATTACTAAAATAGAATCAAGCCGTAAGGTACCGGCCGGCAGAGTATAATAGTACCTCCCACTGCACCAAGTGTCATAAGAGGCGACTAAGGTACGAGAACCGACAGATAGCGGTATATCCATCCGGAACAGCGCAGCTTAAATACACAGGGCTGAGGTGGGCAGCAGCATCCCGGTCGCGAAAGCTACGCTCTGCCAACACGCTTGCCCAGCGCGGCAATTATGGGCAAAAAACCTCCTTTCTTGGAGAGACCTACGAGTATGTCCAGCAGTGGACTTTCAATGGCTGGTATGATGATAAAAATAGAGTTTGTAGTACAATTCGTGAGTTCATATCTGAATGTATTACTTCATATAAGGAAGTCGCCAACATTGTGAGCTGAAGATATGACTTCATATTACCTAGTAATCAATCCAGCATTTCTCACCTTTCAAACCGGAACACATCATTGCCAACATTGCAGGTTAGCAGAAAGTAGGTGACGGAGAACTCTCTATCCTTTATGCAGCCCACCTTTGTTTTAGGTCTATCTATAGTGAAAATCAGCACAGCCTTTTGCAATATTGACTTGCTGCTCAATGTCTCAGAAAATCAAGGTCCAGGTTCCTTGATAATTTACGAAAGAAATACACTCTAAGAACTTGATCGATATCCATGAGTTAATTCTCGCATACTTATAATTTGACAACTCATTGGTGAGAGCGTGAGATAGGTGGCGATTTCGGTAGAAGACTTCACTTCTTTCGTTTTTTATCGGAAGGCATACCTTGAGGGGTTTAGTTCGGTACACTGCTTAGTCCATCTGTCACACACTAGCACAAACCGCTGCAGTTTTCAGCTATGATATGGTATAATATAGATTACTACAGGTAAAAAAAAAAGATCTTGGCGTCCTTTTGCGACCGAACAACATACTAATGTCAAAAAGGCAATAGCAATTGTTAAAAAAACATTTGTAAAATTGTTATCGGTTAAACGGTTTTCACAATACAAGCATGTCCTAGTGTTGCAACTATTGATGTGTTTTCTTGTTTCTTGCCTTCATGTTTGTGTTTTCAGTAAAGTTTATTATTATTATTATAAACTGAAATTACAAAAAAAAAATGTAGGCAGTAAACTATCCAATATTGTATTCTTCTCCTGTGCCCTTATGCAATTACATTTAGTCGCAGGCCATAAAATAGTATACTGTAAAAGCCTAATAAACCGTCTAAATTAACCAATAAATTACCTCTTAATATGTTGGTGCTCCGAACAGTAATTCCACGAATCCTTTAAGTCAAACAAGAGTGGGCAATAAATGTTAAGTACTAAAGTTTCACAAATTGGGTTAAAATAATTTCCCTAAGCTTGCTAAACTAAAAACAAGATGGGAAAATTAAAAGCCAAAGTCAAACTTGGTCGCCGAAGTCGTTTCGAAGACGAAATGGGAAACATTTGTTTGGACGGCTCTGTGTTGTAATTTGAGAAATGTTGGCGACTGTGTGGCGTTTCATTAGCGCGGTTCAAAGAAAGCGGTAAATGCTAATTTATTCCAAGTGTGGTTAATTTCTTGGCATTGGCTATAAATGTGTTGATGAACTTATTTTTGAGGTTAAAAGATAAAGAAGAAAAGGTTTTATTATTATATTTTTGACGTCAAATATTTGAGAACTATAAACTGAGCTTTGTAAGAATCAATAGATCAAACTAAAAAAAATAATAACGGAGAAAACGACCATATAAACCGTTTTAAAAAGCGTTTTTCTTAAACTTTAAATTTTTAATTGAGTACAGTTAGATTTAAATGAAAATGTATAAATGACAGTAAGCGTAAAAAAGTTTTTATGCGTAATAGTTTAAATAATAAAGTTACATAAAATGTTTAGTAATACGTAGTGGTCTCGAAATTGTTATACAATTTATTTATTATTTAATTGAATTTATAAGTATATATGTGCATTCTTACGAAATGAAAATTCTGAATATATTAACAACATTACACAAAAAGGCAAGCGAGGTTAAAAATGCGGTAGTAAGGTGGGTGTCTTAAAAGGTTACTCAGGTACCAGAACCGAAAATTGGTAGTATATCCATCCGAAAAAGAGCAGCTTAAATATTACAGGGTGGGGATGGGCAGCAACATCCTCGTCGTCAGGTTGCACTCTGCGATTGCCACCACGTCCGTATCCGCCCAGCTCAGCAATTGTAGACAAAAATCCCCCTATGTTGAGGTGGCCAATGTCCAACAGTAGATTTCCAATGGCTGATATATTGATGATGTATTACTGAAGATATTGTTAAATTTCTGACAAAACTAAATTTTTCCTGTAGGTTACTCTGCTATGGAAGGATCCTCGTAACGTGGGCTGGCGCGAGAACACTGCCTACCGCTGGCGGCTCTTGCACAGGCCCAAAATCGGCCTCATCCGTCTGAAGATATATGAGAACACTCGCCTGGTCGCTGACTCCGGCAACGTGTACGACACGACCCTCAAAGGAGGGCGGCTAGGAGTGTTCTGCTTCTCGCAGGAAATGATCATCTGGTCCAATCTCGTGTATCGGTGCAATGGTGAGTTTTCGGTGTTCTACGACATTTAGCTGTTCAGCTATTTGAAAGCATGTGAATGCTTTTTTAAGCTGGAGTAGTAAAATAAATATAAATAAAATAGTAGCAGTAAAATCCAAACTGTCCGGGAACTTGTTTATTTTTTGTCTAAGACACTAAAAACAAAATCATATCGTATCAAAATTTATTCTTAGAATATATGTCCACCAGTTTTTATTGTAGATTCTCTTCTGGTGGATTGCGTAATGAATCTGCTGTTTGTTCAGTTTTAAGACTAGCCTGGTGCCGACATACTAATTTTAAAGAAAGCCACTAAAATACACATAACGGTCATTTGAGTAATATTATGATAAGTTAATCTGTATTTTTATACAAAATATTGTTTGTTTTAACAATTTAAAAAATGCCTGTCACTGGCCTATTTCAGTGGACATATTTGACTTTGACATAATGGGATCTTGGCAGGCTGTGACTAAGAAACCATGTATGCACAGCACGACAAGCCAAACTACAAATAATTACACATAGTTAACCAATACTTACTTAATTAAAATTTATGGTTAATCGTAAAGTGTAGTATTTTGTTCTATCAAAATAAAATGAAAATAGTAACACAATAACGGAACATAATTTTCCACTTATGTACATTGCGATATTCTGTGAATGTCAGGCACAGCTCGCAGCTATCATATAATGAGTTACAATGTTCCTTTCGTCTAACCTTGTGTATCGGTGTAATGGTTTGTCTTGTAGGCTCAGAATCAGTAATGGTGTATGAAATATCATGATATTTCGTGTTATATCTCCATTTGAATGAAGGTCAACATTTATCTAAACATGGTATTCATAAACACTAAATCGTACGAAAAAGTTTTTAAAATTACAGCTTTGGTCCAATGTTGGTAAGCTTATGAAAGGTCGTACCAACCGCGTATGTCATATAGTACTGCGTGAAAGAGGTTTGACATAAAGCAGTGTTTTTTTTTATAAGAAGTTTTAGTTTAAGTCTAACCTCTTTCGTATGAGCTTTTTAGTCTGGACGACCAGTGTACGCCTATGCACATATTGTTAATTTTATTATTGTTTTTATCACCCATACATTTCAAAATATGTTACTTATATTTTTATGTTATGTTATGATACGTTATTTAAACATATCAAAGGGTTTTAAAAAAATTGGCAACTGCAAGGACCTAAATAAATTGACACGACATCTCAAACATTTTCCTGACTCTCGAAATAAGAAGTTAAAGCACTTGTGTTACGGATATGGGACAACATAGAAATTACAAATATAATAACTATAAAAACACCCGGATACAGAACAAATGCAAATTCTTATAATATATTTATATGGGTAATATTTATTGGGTCTTGGTGGATATCGAACACACAACCTTTGACGCACAAAATAGGATCACTACCATCTGCGCCATCGGGTCCCATAGTTAGCTACCGTACGTTCCGTCAAGTTCCCACAGGACGCGAGTTAAAGTAATATACACGCAGACTGAGTCCCGTCCCAATTAATAAATTACGTATAAATTTGCAGTTCTTCTTAGACTGTTAAAATATTAATTTTCAATTCCTAGTTTTTATCTAGGTGTGTCGTGTCATCTGTGAATCCTACAGATTCTTACTACATTCAAATATTGTATTATTTGCAGACAAAATACCATCAAACATAGTATCGGAGATATCGCCACGAATATTGAAGGAGAAACGACCGGAGATAGATCACGACTTCATCTATCAGTAGACGAAGATGTATGAAGACAGACCGCGGGAGACATATTCCAAATCTAACATAAATAACAATCTATTCCTATTAACATAGAGCTGCATTTTGCTATAATAAAATAAACGAACAAATTGTTTTCAATATTTATACATTTGTATTTTGTCATTAATGGTATTTTTTAACTATTTAATTGTTGAAGAGATATGTGACATATTTAATTGTGTAAGTAGGTGTATGATTAGTTGCATTCTTAGTTTTAAGCAACTTACATATGTATTATGATAAATGATTAATTTTGTACACGTTGTTTTTATTTCGCTGACCCGGCCAACGTCCCTTTACCTCAAATTATTGCAATTGAACAAAAAAAAGTCTACAAAATGAAATAATATCCTAACCAATATACAGATCTTTTCACAAATATAGGTATTTCTTATTCTGTAATGTAAAGAATGAATTATTTAATAAAATCTATTTATATTATGTAATAAACACGCTACTTATAACATTAGTTGTATTTATTTTATTTATTTAATTATGTTGTTGATAATAAATAACAAAAATTAATTTAAATAACCATAAATACTAGGCTAATGTAATGAATACAGAAAGTATAAATACCAAAAAGAGCAATATGTCACATTGACAGATCTGAAACAAAATAATTTTGTCGGTATTTACTAGGCTTTTATAAAACTTATAATAATTTGTATGTTTTTATTTTATATAAACATGGATCCAAATTATATTAAACATGACAACTGCGTCATTGAAAATGTGTCTAAAAATTCTGAAGAAAATTCCCAGGAAAATTCGCTATCAACTTCTGAAGGTATTCCAAGTCATTCACTAAATTCAGATTTGGTACAAAATATCCAAACTCATGACAAAAATCCGAATAAAGGGCGTGCATTGAAGGTAGCATCAAGGACTGTCGAGTCTCCGTCTTCTTCCGTCAAAGTTCGCAATCAAAGAATGCGTACAAAGTTCAAAATCGAGGACGCTTTGAATCTTCGACAAGTGCTGCCAAGAAAGTCGAAGGACAAAGCGAAGCATTTGCTAAAGATTATTGCCAACAGGATCGAAGTGCCAACAGGTGTTGTGCGTGATGGGAGAAACTACCGATCAAACCGCAAAAAGGTGCAGAATAAAGTGAAGGTGGCGAGAAGCGGGATAAGTAGGAGATCCCTAAGGACTATTTGGAGGAGACCGCGGGGATCCTTTGACAGTTTGTCTGACTACTGCTGCGCTTGCTACAATTGCCAACGTTATTACAACTGATATATTTATATTTCGTTTTTTTTTAATTGCCGTATATTATGTCCGTGGGGTACCTGTAGATTATTATAATGTCCGAATGGACATTCGGCTGAATCCCGAAACAGCGTAGGCCGGGGATGGGCAGTAACATTCTTGTTTGCTAAGCTACTCTGCGTTAATCATCATTATCATTACAGCAATTGGAAGTCCACTGCTTGATATAGGCCACCCAAGAAAGGGGGAATTCTGATGCCTGATGAATTGCGATTGCCTACACGCCTGACCAACGCGGCAATTATGTGCCGCGTTGGTCAATCGTTTAGGCAATCGCAGAGCGCAGCTTTCGCGATGGGGATGCTGCTGCCCATCCCCACCCTGTGCATTTTAGCCTTTACCAAAATTTTGGTATTTTTGTCGCCTCTTACGACACCCGGTACTGAGGGAGGCACCATTGTACATTGCCGGATTCTCTGCGTTTGCGACCACATTTTATTAGGAAGCCCTATGGAGATGGCAGTGAATGTTGTACAGCTATTATGGTAATGATAAAAATCATCAGTGATTATTAAAGGTTTATTATGTAGATCCGGACATGACCTAACAATATTTTGCTATTAGGGTAGTGTGCAAACATACTTCTATGCTCTAAGTTAGAATTAAAACTACGCGCGAGAGTTTCATTAAAGCACATTTGCTAGACATTTTGAAAATCGCAACAAACAAAATAGTCGAGTGATGGATTTAAAACTTTGTCGCTATGGGACATCAACGCGCCTATAAATATTACAGCTTACCAGCCAGACGTTGTTTCGTTCTGTCACTCTATATGTTGACTTTAAATTGAGATATAACTTAACCTATCTAAAAACGAAACAATTATTAAAATCGGTTCAGTAGTTTAGAAGTTCATCCCGGACCAACAACGTTATACGACATGTTAATACATAAAGAGGTAACTGAACTAGATAAGTGTGACTAAAAATACCTCTCTCAGTTGCCCTCCCACTGGCACTCCACTATCACAAATACGTCACACACATATTATTTCCGTGCAGTCCCTGCCCTCCGAGCGAATACAGACCGAGTTCGGTTTGTCGGGTGTCGGTCATCGGGACATCTGAGTCGGTGGACATTAGGTTTAGGTTAGGTTTAGTAGGAACAAAAAAAATAAAAAAACAAATTTAAAGGTATCAAGGGACACTCGAATAGAACGAAGTTCTTATCGATTAATCAGTGAAGTAATAGTAATAAAATCAATATCCGGAATTTGTTTAAAAGACTGTCACTGGATTCATCATTGTTATTATTTATTATGTACAAAAATCCTGAATACATAACAAAAATTGAACGAAATAGAAAGACGGTACGAAAATAAATGGCTTGCTTTCTATAAGAGAGAAAGAGAGAGTTCTTTCTCTCTTATAGAAAGAGAAAAAATAACGGGGTAGTTTCATCTATCAAAATTAAATTATGAAGTTTATTATTAATATACTTTCTCCCATAAGAAATACTCTCCCATAATAATTAAATCGTATAATAGTATTCTCTTATATATACTCTTCACAATTAATACTTCAGGCAAGAAAAAGGTTAATAACGTACATTAAAGTGATCCTCAGAGTGAGTGTAGAAGTGGTTTTGTAGAATTCCGTTGGATCTTGTACCGATAATTCTGCTGCACTCACTGCAGTAGTGCGTTTGACATTTATTTGTTTCTTTTCATAACACGTCATTATAATGGCTGCTGTCGTTTTCGGCGCCAATATTTATTGTTTAAATTTTATTCTTTTCTGTGTATAAAACGATATTATATCTAAGATATAAAGATACAAGTTGACTATCAAATCGATACGAACATTTTAAAATATATTTATTAAAAATGTAGAATAGCCTGCGCAACGTACGATAAGGAACTTCGTTCCAAAATCAATCACATGTGGTTGGAAATCCATAATTCGGTTCACTATGAAAGTCTTTAACATCGTGATTATGTGGGACAATATGACATAAGAACTGAAACTTTTAAGCATTCTTATTTCTAAGATTATTCGAGGGTATTCTACAATCGAATATCTACAACCAATGTTCTCTGTAAATAAGGAAATATCGCCATTATAAAGTTGCAGTTTACGACTTGCGCAACATCTGCCATAGCACAAAAGTAATTCCAATAAGGCCGAAGTGGAAGGTTGCATTATTTTATGGAGTGAGTTTGGCTTTAAAATAATTTCCGAACTGTGGCGGGTGCAATAAAAGTCAGCGTTTATGGGTGGAGCTGGTTGCGAACTTCAGTTATTCCAGCTTCAGCAAATTAACCATTGAAAAAACCTAAAAGCCTTTCTGCACGAGAAGCGAGTAGCAGAATACTACTTCATCATTATCGTAGCAGCCGTAAAAAGCCGTAAAAAAGGGGGAATTTACCGAAGATTGCAGGGTAAATGTGCTGCCAACTGGGCAAATGTGTAACTTTGCGATAGAAATGCTGCTGCTCATCCCCGCCCAGTTACATTTGAGCTATACAGCTCACCGCCGGTTCTTGTCAGTTCCGGTACCTCTGTCGCCTCTTACGACGCCTGGTACAGACGGAGGTACTATTCTTCTCTGCCTACCGGCACGGCTCTAATAATAATTATGTAATTTTAAGATATATAACAAGTATAAAAATAAAAATGTCTGTTTCTGCTTATTATGCTTTTACAGCTTAACCAGATTTTTATTAATTATCGCAAGTAAACAGCTTAGAAGCCGTGAAAGACCAGAAGAGTAAAATAGCTCTATACCAAGTGTCGTAAATGGCAACTGATGTACCAGAACCGATAGATGGCAGCAATTATGGGCAAAAACCTCTTTTCATTTTGTTTTCATCCGTTGAGGCCTATGTCCAGCAGTTGACTTCCAATGGCTGGTATAATGATGATGGTGAATATGGTGGCGCAAGCCATTTATATCAGTCATTTTAAAACACAACCTGAACGCATTTGTTTTCATTAAACAAAAACACATGATGAACATATAATTCTAAATTTATTCTCTTTTTATATTAATCAAATGGGATGAGGTGTTATTACCTCATCCTATTTGGTCGTGTACTGGGTACAGCGAGCGGTACAAACGGGCAAGTTAATTATTCGTGGGTTGTACTGGAACCGGCGATAAATCGTCGTTAGCGACCCGCGCTTCGGGAACAAACCACATTTACAATTTGGTAAATTTCCGCGACCACGCACAATTACGTTCATTAGTTTAGTTTTTTTCATATTGGCAGATATTTAACACTCGACCTACGTATTCTCCTTTATCAAATTACACTAGTGTTCATGATTCGCAATCATTTCGTCTGCGTCAAGATCTGTCGCCTCTTTTTTTTTCTTTTGTGTTGTAATTACAGGAGTTTAATTTTTAACGGTTATTTCATTCTTTGTCTCAATGGATATTGGTTTATCTACAAGAGTAAATCACTGGCCCTGGACAGAAGTGCCAAGAATAAACGTGCGTGTATGAAAAGATTAATGCGAGTAAGGGAAGCGAGAGAGGTATGCCAAGATCGTAGCAAGCGGGGACTCTATGTCTCTGCCTACCCTAATGGGATGCAAGTTTGATACAGTTAGTCACGTCAAAATCAGTATTAGTAATCTTTTTCCGAGATTATGATTAGACAGACGTTTTATTTAATTCAATAAACCACGCAGCCGTTTACCTACTTTTACATGTTTAGAATGAACTTTAGTTTCAATGTTGCATAAAAACAGTGTTTGGTTCTTTTCATTCCTTAGCAATCTTCAAAACATAACCAGCACGTCAATATCTTGCATTTTCAAAATGATTTTAGTTTTTAAAAATAGAATTTTAAACAAGTATCATATGCAACTCTATAAAATAAATTCTTTAAAAAAGCTTTGAAAATTAAACTCTTGAACATGCGTGTACTATTTTTATGTCATGTCACTATTATGAAACTAACAATCAACGTCTCAAATTGTACTAAGTTTAGATTTATTCTTAAAAATACATTATTATTCGTCGTATTCGCTACTCCAACAGCTTTTGCATAAGATCAGTCGCATAGTATTATTGACTAGCATTCAGTACAATTTTGCCGTTCAATTCAGATTGTCTGTCTATTGCGTAGGTGGTTGCTATTTGGAAAACTTTTGTTAAGAACTTTGCAAACACATCGCAAAAATAAAGTCGATGACAATAATAATGAAAAATATAAAATAATAACTATACTAATACCGTGGGATTGAATAGTACCTCCAACGGTGTTGCAAGCGGCGACTGAGGTACCGAAACCGGCAGATGGCGGTATATCCCATAAATACCGTAGCTCAAATGCACAATGCAAGAGTCCATTTCTCTAAACTACGCTCTGTGATTTTCCCTTTGGGGTGGCTTGTGTCTAACTACACTGGATTTTCCTTTCGATCACTTTATTTTTATTGGCTGCAAGGAACGCAGCGATAATTTTAAGCCTATCGAAATGGATTATTGTAGTAATATGCTATTATTATTAGTATTATGCTATTATATTGTTCGAATAAAAATATCTAAAACTAATAATTTAGCACATCCTAAAAATGTAAAACATCATCCTTTCAAAACTTGAACTTGCGTCAAGGTAAAGTAACCAAATAATATGAATCCAATGCTGAGAATTTGCATAATTTTCTTAACCTTAAATATTTTTCCTACATCGAAAAACCCGAGTTTATTTTTCATTACGCCTAGATTGGAAGTTAATCTTTATAATATATCGCGCGCACCGGAGCCTGCGGGCGAGTTCCAGAAAATATTTGATATTTTGAAAATCTAATAACATATTCCTTTGGGCAACATCTTTCTAAGCTCAGAGCATATACCCTTGTCAGTTTTATTACTAACTCTTGGGATGACATAGCTATTACTGATTCATAAGATTTGGAAGTCTAGCCGATTGTAATCAGAACCAAGTTAAAGTAACATTGTGAAATGCGAGTCATGGAATTAATTACTACAATAAATGTACAAAAACTTACTGTCGTATTATTTTTCTCATACTTCCGTTTGAAATTTTGAAATACAAACAAAATTTAATTCTCTACGTTTTGAATTTCGAATTAAAAAAAAGTAGGGCAGTTGATCTCTCAGTTTGTGCCTTATAGCGGAATCACAAAAAGTAGAACTTCATTTCTGATTAACACTTTTTTAAGTAGTGGACGCCCCATGGACGCAATTCTAAATAAATTTATATTTTTAAATACATATCAACATCAAGTAAGCAGTATTTATAGTTTGTAAAAAAAAATCTATAAAATGTTTTGTTTTACAGTCGAACCTATAAAATGCTGCAATTTGTAAAATTAATGTATAGATTTTAGCGTGGTTCGCTATATGGGTGATTATTTGAAATTTGGTGAACTCGGTCTAAGTGTCCATTTTCACATATTTTTATTAATTTTAACCAATATTTAAAACTACTAAGTGATGCTTTAAAGTCCATTTAATACGCTCATTCATTTTGAGATACATCATAATAATATTTATTTCCTAAATTTGCTACTTTTTACTCCAAATATCAGTCCCTAGCTGCGTAAGACCTCCCGAATTTGTTATTAATTTCAGTGTATTTATAAAAATAATTTGATTAAACTCCATTTAAATTCATTTATATATTACATTACTAACATTATCATTACAATTTAATTTATAATAACATTATATTTTATCATATTATTTCAATTAAAAAAGTGTAGGCGATAAAATCTATCAGGCCCTAGTCATTTACGAAATTCAAGAAAACGCGGTATCCAAACATGAGGTTCGTTCATAACTCACTCAATACGATAGTATCGGTGGGAATCTATAAAATAAATATATTTTATAGATTTGTATTTTTATTTTAATAATACCATTAAAGGATTGACTGTAAAACTGCTTGTATTTTACGAAACTAAATCCTAGGCAAAACTCATGTAATATTGTTTATATTCATACTAGCTATCCTAAACACGTTGTCCTGTCTTTACTATCAATGCTTACATATTTCATCATCATCATTCCAGCCATTGGAACTCCACTGGACATAGGCCTCCCCAAGAAAGGGGCATTTTCGCCCATAATTGCCGCGTTGGGCAAGCATATTGGCAATTGCAGAGATTCTGCTGGCCATTCGGCTCGTTGCATTTGAGCAACACTGTTTCAGGTAGAAATACCGCCATCTGTCGGCTTTGGTACCTCATTGGAGACACTTTACGAAATTTGGTACAGGGTACCTTACGGTAGCTATATATTTATCATGAGAAAACTATTCCTCATCATTATATAAGCCATAAGACGTCAACTGCTGGACATGGGCCTCCCCAAGTAATCTCCAATAGGACTGGTTGTATGCGGCCTGTGTCCAGCGCGATCCTGCGGTTTTAGTCAGATCGTCTGACCATCTTGCGGGTGGATGCAAAAAAGTATTGCGAAAAACTATTGCGCCTATAAATTTAGAAACTGTCCATCTATCTAGTTGGTAAAATTTGTACACAGTAAGCAAAAGTTGATTAAAATCGGTTTAGTACAACAAACCTCGGTCTCAAACAACCTCGAAACACAAAATTTTAATATAAAAAGAAAGAAGATAACATAAAATACTTCAGCAAATATCAAAAAGTACTGTAGTTGTTTAGCATCAGCATTTTCTCTAGGCGCCAAATGTTCCTAAGGTAATATTGTTTACTTTTGAATAATATAGTAGAAGTAAGTAACAGAATTTATAAGTTAAATATCAAAGAAAATATGGTTCGGCAAAAATTGTCTCTTACTGTAAGCAAGTACCTACCGTCTTTTATCAAGAAACTTTTTTCGGTTGACGGAACGATAATTTTGCAGGTAACTTTGATTATCTATCTCGAAGTTAAGAAAAGGGTATTGAATGGAAAATAATACTGTTTCCGCCGACTATATTTATGTTTGCCGGCTTTTATAAACTTGCTATTCCGCATATTTAAGAGTTCTACCTTTCATTTTCATCGGATTCACAATTTATGTTGAAAGCCGTTTGGAATTTACGAAATAATATAAAAGGAATAAATTAAAAAGATTCTAAGAGGAGTTGTTCAAAAATATACAATGGGAATTTAATAACCCAAGGAATTTCCGAGACCTGTTCCTTCCTTATTATTTCAAGGATTTTTTTCTGATAAATTAGCGGTCTAACGCAGGGGGTGTACAACAATAAAACGCAGGCAGCCCTCGTTTATTGTTTATGAATGGCTTGGGACAACTAGAGCGAGACAGACATAGAGAAGGATGCCAACCCCCTCTTGATTACCCTAAGTTATTACTGGAGAATCTTCAGCAAAACAGTATAGAACTACCTTTGGCCAGACACGATAAAAATCAGACAAATTGTTGTTGTTTACATTCATGTGTGTAATATTATAAATAAAATGTATTTGTATTTTTGAATAATAATAATAATAACTTTATTCAACAACAAAAGGTAACTTAAACTAAAATACATTTTGATACTTAGGTACCTAAACTAGGACTAGCCTGTTCTTATAGGCAGGCATATTAATGTAACTAATACAACTGAATTTATTTCAAAATCTCTTTCACTAATAGAAACTGACATTATCAACGTATAACATAAGCTATAGCTATAGAACACAATTCTACCTCTTGACGCAAAACGTAAATACTTATATATATTTTCCGCAAACTGAGATATGTAGCTAACATTAAAATAGTAAAAGATGTGTACAAGTCACCTTGCCAGTCTATACTGTCTTACTGTATAACCACCAGGGGTGGAGCGGCAAAATCACACCTTATAAACCTGGAAAGAGCTCAAAGATTTGTACTCAGTTTGCCTTTTCAAACCCATTCTTTACCCAACTCAACAATTTTATACTGAAAGTGGTATATTGACAGTTAGACAAACATAAATTGATCATAGATTGATACACCCTCTATTAAATGTTAATATAAAAGAATTACTTAGAAGACCTGATGTATGCCGGCTTATGAACATTAAATCAGCCTTGATAAGAAGATAAAATACAATAAAATCTATAAAATTCTGTCAATCATTTCAAAAAGCAGCAAAGATCTAAAAGAGGACGTTTTTATATGGCTGAATAGTTTAAACTACAATGAAACTGGAAAAATTGTTAAAACATAATGTACAGAAATACTACAATAACATAAATAACCAAGTTAGAGTATATTATTATAATTAATAACAAAGTAATATAAGTAGATTATTTCTATTAATATCAATATTAATTAACTTTAATGAACATACATATAGCCACGCATACACACAAAAACACAGACACATACTCATACACACTTACACACAATAACACACTCACAATACCATAAAGATTCCCAATTTATTAATTTTATATGAAGTAATACATACACTAATATAAAGTATATACTGTTGTAACGGTAGGGAGGCCTGGTGATTTGAAAATTACAAGCTTAGTAAACTAAGCTTAGTTTCAGACTCCAGTCTCCACCGCACTTGAAGCTTGATTTAAGTACTTCAATATATATATATATATATATAAGTTATTGTAGTAAGTTGTTGTCTTAAGTGTGAAGGAGAAAAAATAAATATTATTATTATTATATTTTTGTCATCTGTCAAGAGACGAGGACAGTGTTTCAGCTGTGGGCCGTGTCAGGACTAAAACCTTCAAGAAAGTGGCTAAGGTCATTATTAAAAAATATAAGTATAACATTCTGGTTAGGTTAATTAGGTTGACCCCAGTTTATGATACCAATAAAAGGACATGCGAGGAAGTTGCTATAATACCAAACTAAACCACTGCGTGAAAAAAAATCGCTGGCTTTGTTACTCACTTGAGACGTTAAGACATAGACAAATGCGTGAGATCTCCATCATGCTGCAAGAAGAAGAGCGTGAGAAATGTGATTACTACGTACCAGAAGTATTTGCTACTGGCTATGATTTCCTTGAAGTGGACTCCGATGTTAAAAAAACGTTAAAGTTACTCGGCTTGGATAACATCAATGGTCTGCAGTTGACACAGTTTGCTACACAAAGAGGATATGATGGCAGATGTAATTCATGAAATAAATATGAATTAAAATGTTGTTAATCTAGGCATTGATTGCGGACACTATAAAAACAGCTGAACTCCTTTTTCTTAATGGATCTTTGAGCGTCATCATCATCACCATATCAACCATAAAACATCCACTGCTGGACATCGGCCTCCCCAATCTCCAATAGGACAGGCTCGATCCTGCGGTTTTGTTCAGATCGCCTGTTCGTCTTTGAGCGTCATTTTTAACAATGTACATAATTGTAATTACGTAATTAGAACAATTACATCCATGTAAATCTTAGAGGTCTTTTTACAGACATCCCTATTCATTTCAGTGTTTAATTTTTAGTGAGGTAATATTAAATTTTGCAATCTATAAATAAAATTGTTCGTGATGGAACTTGTTTGTTGATTAAACTTGATCCCCTTCAATTAGTGTACGACAGCCCCCTCAGTTAGAGACGTCGCGTCTGCAATTAATACCTCTTAAACAACATTTATTTCTTAATAGCCCTCCATAGCTCGTATATACGCGATTTGAAGTGACCTTTAATTTTGTCCTCGTGGAACGCCCACGCTGCCCGTTCCTACGTTTGATTACCATTTCTTGTACTTATATATAATGCTGTAGATACGAAGATAGGATAGAGGATATCGACTAATGTTCGTAGCTAACACAAATCTGCTGAAATTTAATTGTACAATAATGTAACGTATCTGTATATATAAAAAAGAAGCTGTCTGACTGACTGACATATCAATGCAGGGCCTAAACTATAAGCGTCAGAACCTTGAAATTTTGCACTGGGGGAACCCCTGTCCCCTGTAACGTTTTTATGTTAGGGAACACAAAAAAAGAATTTTTAAAACTTCACCCCTTAAGAGGGAAAAACAGTGATGTAATCTGTATGAAATGTTGTTGTTATTGAAGTCATACGAATGAAATTCAATATTCTTAATTGAAAGTCATGAAACAAGTGTAATAATACTTTAATAAAATCATCTCTTAAGGGTGTAGAACGAGGGTGCAAAGTTAGTATGACAGTTCTACAACTTAACACGGGTGAAACCGCGGGGCATTGCTAGTAATCTATAAAGACTGTCCGCTATTTCGTCTGGAAATTGGCTATAATACCTAAAGTTAGGTAGGCAAGCAAAGGTGAGGCTTATTTTGTAGTCTAAATTAATAAAACCTTAAAATGGTAAAATTCTAGGTTACTAATTAATTCAAATGAAATTAATAAATCTTTACAAATACTTTACATGCTTTTATGGGCAGCTAAAATATGTCCAAATGGGCACGACTGGCTGTTCATAGAGGTGTGTTAGTTCTAACACTGTGGTATGCTAACTAACACACCTATGGTACTGAATGTTGGGTATGGCAGAAGAAGCACGCGAGTAGAATGAATGCTGCTGAAATAAGAGCACTTCGAAGTATGTATGGTGTGATTTCGCGAGAGAAATTAAAGAACTGTGTGACAAGAGATCGCTATAAAAGATAATGTTGTGACTACAATAGGGAGAGGAATATTGAGATGGTTTGGACATGTAGAAAGGATGGATGGAAATAGAATGACTGCACAAATATATAGAACTGCAGTGAATGGAAGAGTTGGTGCAGACCGACCTAGGCGAACATACATAACCAGATAAAAAAGTATAGTATTAAAAAAAGGGCCACGTCAACAGTACCAAAAACAAAACAGAGTGTATGTAAGGACTAATGCGAGTAAGGGAAGCGAGAGAGGTATGCAAAGATGGCAACAAGTGGAAATCCATAGTTTCGGCCTACCCCGATGGGACACAGGCGTAATGTATGTATGTAAAAAGTTTTAAATTATCATTCCCAGTACTAGCAATGGTGGCCACAAAAAATGGCGAAAACTTCCGTATGATATTTTCTAACAATAATTACTAGATATTTAACATTCATCATTATGTTACGGTATACTTGTTCCGTATTTGTCTTATAAATGCTAAATTCAAACGTGAAATAATAAAACATTAAGATGTAAAACAAAAGTACTTTAATATATTATTTTTTTATTATATTTGTTTATTTAATATATTTATGTTGTGCCAATTATGTGTCATTTATTTATAATATACCACTCAAGACTTATTTTATTGAAAATTTCTTTAGGGACATGGATGGCGTATTTTTGGGTGAATTGGGGGGAGAGAAATTATAAGGTTAATGAGATTAGGCGACGTCGTCTCTATGAGATGGAAAGGTGAAATATTAAGGCGATAGCCGGGGGTCGCAGTAAATGAAAAACGTTCGTAATATCACAAATATATTTATTGTATTATTGTACATATGTTTACATAACACAGACAAAGTAGAACTATCACTCTGGAAAATAGATGAATCAAGTCTAGAATAAAAGTCCCAATAAGGGCAATTAATTTGTTTAAGTATAATAATAAAAATATTGTGCTTAAAGATAGAGATGATTTGAAAATGTAATTAAATTATGGTGAAATAGTGCTCGAGCAGCATCGAGGGTGTAAGCGATGTCTCACTCGCCTCCCAAACACTTCGTTATTGTAACAATCTATACATTGACATTTCTCGATTAGATACGCCTCAAATTGCATCCTTACAATTATCGAGACTGCAGCGGTTGTATAAACACATTCAAATGTCAACTTTAAAGACGCAATAATGAACAAGTGCCTTTATTTTACTGTCCTGTACGTTTCAAACTAAAGTTTCTATTGAATCAGCCGTCTCCCATCCCATACAAGTGGCTACTTGTATTAGGATTATAAAAACAAGTCACCATTTCAATTATACCGGCAGAGAACTGCTCCATTCTCACACATTCACAGCCGAGAGAAACGGCGCGGGATCGTTTACTGCCTTTTTATAGCCGGGATTTATGACGTTCGGCAAAAGTAGCAAATTTATCGGGCCACTTTCGGGAACACTGTCTTAATGCCGCGTAAATTCATGACGACATGCACTACAGAGACTGATAATGGAATCAAATCTTATTTTGTGTTAAATTGAAACATTCGAGACAATTCCATTATATTGATTTACAATGTTCAAAACATTGTTCTTTTGACAGTAGATTTGTTTGTTTGAAATAAAGTCTACTACAGCAATATTGTCTAAATATTCAGAATTTGACGGTTTGTCCATATTTTATAATATTTTTATTGTATTCTTCATTCTACGCACTCGTTATATTATACCATCCCTTAATTAATTCTCTGCTGTTTAATAGTAGATTATTGCTTATTTCATAATATCATTCAGTTAATTGATGCATTTAATATGTCGATAATCTCCACATACACCTAGTATGTAATATAAATAATTATTGCATTTTGATTGAAATAACTCTTGAGCCTATCATTATATACAAGACAATTCATTGAGAATAGATAAAACGGGTAATAAAATAACTTGTAACTCTTGCACGAAGTATTTGGTTTGACTGAACACATCGTGATGCGATGAACATCATGTATAGAACAGGAATTAATACAAAGTATGAACAAAAAATTCCTCTACTTTGTTTTTGTTGTAACTATTTATTTGCGATATTTTTTTATATATAAACTTTAATGCTTAGACAACTTTGAGATAAAATTGGCAAATCTACTTCCATTCAAATGGGAAATTAATTTGAAACTTAAATGTATATGAATAATTCTATACAGCGAAACGAAATAATAATACACCGGCATTCAGAACCTATTTACAAATATTAATGTAATGTAATATTTTATAAAGTTGTATGGACAAATAAATCACTTAACATGTATTATTAAAATTGGTCGACAATGTAAAATGTAAGCTAATTGATAATTTAAAAACAATTGCACAATTCGCACCTAAAATTAGAATTCTATATGTATTTGATATGTCTAAAAACAAATCGGCTATTTAAAATAAAACGCGGGTCAGTAACCAACAGGAGTGCTCACTGACACGTCAACGCGTTTATTTGTATTGTATAAGCAAATAATCTCACTCCGTCGGCAGGTTCAATTCCATTTGTATTCGTAATATTGCAAAATTTATGTGAAATTACACAAGTATGTTGTAAAGCACGTTTGTGCCGGATTAAAATCTATTATATCCTATGTTCTTTTACAATATAAACTTCAGTTCCATTATTTTACCAAAGAATAACTCTCAGACAACAGTATATACAATGTGAGCACTAATACATGTATTGTCGTTTGTCTTTCCCTCAGTTCTAACATCGAACTGCTGTACACGGCTACCCTACATCTCCAAGAAACATCAGATCGAATAAAAGCTTACAATTGCTACACTGTGTGCCCTAAGCGGCGAATCCATCGTATGAAGTGAACTTGGACCGAGTTGTAAAGAAATATACTTACCATAAACGGCGACACTTAGCGAAATTTACAGCGAAATACTAATTATCCAAATATCGAGGAAGACAGCATTTGGGTGAGACTGCACGAATCTCGACGTTTTTAACTGTCAACGTTAAAATGCTCCAACGTCGCGTAAACAATGATATGTATTAAGTACACCAGTATGATTTTTATCACAAACTAACTCGGCATTGGTATCTACGCGAAATATTTTTTCGAAGAGCCGTCACCATTTAAAGAGCGTCAACTAATGGCGTGTATTAAGATTTATCGAGATAAGACGCAGTCGACCGGAGACTCCTTAATTCTAAATGAAGCGGAAGAAAATATACGCTCGTCTTCCTCTATAAAATATTATTGCGTGTCTATTCATAGTAGAAGATCAGGCTAAGAAGATATGGTTAGTTTTAGAATTGAGTTCAATTCAGTCTACTAGCTGATCACACGGAAAGTTAATAGGTCTAACAAAGTCATTAGAAAGGTGCAACATCGAAAAGGGGTTCCAAAATGGCCTTCTCAGCGCAAACAGGAAAAGGTTCATCTCAAAAGGTTTTTAACATTAACATTTGGTGTTTTATTATGATTAATCTAAAGTTGTTGTGGCGTGCAAGCGGGGTCGGCCTCTCGGTTACAATTTACTCGTATCTTCTTTGGGTTACGGAGCGGTCGGGCTGGCCTGGCTACCTGCGAAAGATGTAATAATAATAATATATATATATAAATCCAGACATAATCAAATCATCATCATTGTCATATCAGCCGTTGGAAGTCCACTGCTAAACATAGCCCTTCCTTCCCCAAAGGGGGAATTATGCCCATAATTGCCGCGCTGGGCAAGCATGGAGGCAATCGCAGATGCTGCTGCGCACCCCCGCTCTGCACATTTTAACTACCTTTTCGGATGGATATACCGCCATCTGTCGGTTCTGGTAGCTTAGTCGCATCTTACGACACCTGGTACAGGGGAGGTACTATTCTACTCTGCCGGTACCCCGGCACAAACAAAACATATAAATATAAAATACAATCCAGCAAGTAGTGATCGCCGGCAGCTGTGCTAGTATTAAACTTTGTCTCAGGTGCCAGCATCTTCTATCATGTCCAATATATATTTCATAGTAACGCGTGATATTGGCTAATGCTCACTAATCTGGTAGATAGAGGATTGTAAGTACGCCCTGAATACGTGTAACTCAGTCAGTACTTTGAAGTCAGTCAATACTTTGAAGTCAGTCAGTACTTTGAAGTCAGTTAGTAGTTTGAAGTCAGTCAGTACTTTGATGTCAGTCAGTACTTTGAAGTCAGTCAGTACTTTGAAGTCAGTCAGTACTTTGGAGTCAGTCAGTACTATGAAGTCAGTGAATACTTTGAAGTCAGTGAGCACTTTGAAGTCAGTGAGCACTTTGAAGTCAGTGAGTACTTTGAAGTTAGTGAGTACTTTGAAGTCAGTCAGTACTTTGAAGTCAGTCAGTACTTTGAAGTCAGTCAGTACTTTGAAGTCAGTCAGTACTTTGAAGTCAGTCAGTACTTTGAAGTCAGTCAGTACTTTGAAGTCAGTCAGTACTTTGAAGTCAATCAGTACTTTGAAGTCAGTCAGTACTTTGAAGTCAGTGAGTACTTTGAAGTCAGTCAGTATTTTGAAGTCAGTCAGTACTTTGAAGTCAGTCAGTACTTTGAAGTCAGTCAGTACTTTGATGTCAGTCAGTACTTTAATGTCAGTCAGTACTTTGATGTCAGTCAATACTTTGAAGTTAAACTAGTTTCGTTGCGTTTATTGAAAACACGTAACGACCCACGTCTCACTAAAAGGGTCCGTACTAGTCGAATTGATCCTCTGATGTCCCCCAAGGGTTCAGGCACTGACCTCCTAGCACATGGTTTCGGGGCGCGCGGGCGCCGGCGGCTGCGTGGGCGGCTGCTCGGCGGAACGCTGGCGCGGCAGCTGCGACGAGTCCAGCACGATGGAGGGCCGCGGGGGCAGGTTTTCGCTCACCATGTGCGAGAGGGACAGCTCGCTTGACGCGTTTGTTTCACCTGATGTTTGAGATATATAATGTTTTTGTTAACTAGACAAAAGAAGAGATTTCCAATGAACCGTGAACAGGACAAAACGTATATTTAATAGAACACATTCGTTTATTTTGACTTCACTACATAGTATAAAACAAAGTAGCATTCCAATGTCTGTCCCTATGTATGCTTAGATCGTTAAAACTACGCAACGGACTTTGATGCGGTTTTTTAATACATAGAATGATTAATGAGAAAGGTTTATATAAATAATACATGCATATAATAGAGAAACACTGATCATTTTAGAAGTTTTCAATGTGATGTCGTAAATAAGTTTGCGATACACATTTTTTTGCAATTACGAAAAGATAGATCAAATTAATACTATTGTATTAAACAAATAAAAAGAATCTACAAAATTTTCTGCGATGTTTTTAGTCTATCTCATTGAGATAATTCACAATAACCTTTTTTTTATCCTCATTGCACCTGAGCGAAGCCGGGGCTGGTCGCTAGTTTAATATATCGTCAGTGTTAGTTCAATACCGCGTAAGAAGCTGTTGTAAATAAAGTTCTAAATTCAACGAAAATTGCTGTAATTTAGACCTTATGAACAAAAGTCATATACGCGGTCTTGAAGTGTCAATGACGAAATGCAACGTAAAGAAAACGAGGCAGACAGCTCGCTTGTATATTTTAATAGTTGATATGCAATTTGTATTGAAAGTTTCTCGGCTATATCATCCTACCAGCCATTGAAAGTCCACTGCTGAACATAGGCTACTCCGTGAAAGGAGGAATTTTGCCCATAATTGCCATGCTGGCCAAGCGTGTTGGCAATCGCAGAGTGCAGCTTTCGCGACGGGGATGCTGCTGCCCATTCTCACCCTGTGCATTTGAGCTGCAATGTTTCGAATGGGTATACCGCCATCTGTCGGTTCTGGTACCTTAGTCGCCTGTTACGATACTTGGTGCAGTGGAAAGTACTATTCTGCTCTGCCGGTACCTCACGGTTAATTATATCCTAATATATTATATTATTATTATTTCTTTATATAATATATATATATATATATATATATATATATATATATATATATATATATATGGCACTCATTCTGTTGATACCTATGACGTAATTTCAAAGATCCGTGGAAGCTAATACGCACTGTAGAATAAATTGTAAATTGTTTATATAAACACACGACCCTTCGATTTCCCGACAAGTTTCAGGTATAATCGGCACTTTGAAGTAATTCGATGTCGATCCCCATTATTGAGCCGAGTAAAAACTCCGTCGAGGGCCAACTAATTTCGTTCCGCTCCATTCAACAACTAGCTCATTACAGTTTAACGTAATTACTTTGCAAGAACAAATAACAATTATGCGATCATTCGACCGAATTACTAAATAAGATTATCAAATTTCTGAACGACAGATTAAGTTTACCAATTAATTTAGGAAAATGAACAGTGAAATTCTTAATACTAAGGACAAGGCTTGCGACTATTTTATTTTTGAACTAAGAATTGTGTTTTCTTTTCTTTTTAGTGTTCTTTGTTTTGTCTATTGTGCTGGAATCTAGGAATATTAAATAATTATAAAACAATAGACCTGAAGTGAAATAAATGTTTTACAATTTGTTATGTTTATATTACTAAGTTATTAAATAAATTGTTAACAAGTTATTAATGAATATTATTAACTTCCTAATTACGCACACATCAACTAAAAAAATCAAAATAATAGTTTGGCAATAAATATAAACAAATAATGTCATAAACCATAACAAGATACGTGAAAAGTATTGACAAAAGATAAAATAAATCGGACATTCAGTCTCACAAAAAGAAAAATATTCAGTCAGTATACATACCCAACTGTCTGCAAATATGTTGCAGTCGGACTGTTGATACAAAAGTGCATTAAGACCGGCTTGCATCTGACAGACAGGTGAGTAGAATATCGGACATATATTGACATAAAATAGCAATTAGTTCAGCATTTTCCGTGATATTCAGTAATCTGTTGTCCGCATCATAATACGGTTAAACATTTGTTCACAGTATTTGATAGTGTACAAGCATAAGGCGTCACAGCTAAAATCATAGGAAGCTGAACTAAATATTATATTATAAATTTTCTTCCCTTCTTTTAAAGCAGTCCCGAAATCTGTATTTTTAAGAATTTTGGAATAAGGTATGTGGAACAATTAACTAGTTATTGAATATAAGAAGAAGTTATACAAAAATGAAGTATCACCTCCATAATGAGTATTGTAAAGGTATCTGAAAGTAAAGCATCAAAATTGGTCTTTGCATTACAGATTACCGCAAGAAATTGATACACAACATCTCGTACATAGACCTGAGTTTGAGGTAATTTGCTTTAAGGTCATCAGTCGGCTGAGGAAACACAAATAATACATATGTGACTAATCATCATTATCAGTCATAAGACGTTCACTGCTGGACAAAGGCTTCTCCAAGTGATCTCCAATAGGACAAGTTGTACGATAAAGATAAACTGAACTATAAAAAATATTATCATACAAATATTAGTCTTGAATTGAAAACAATTATACGACCCTCAGCGTACAAGGTAGAAACACTATCGAATACGCCATCGGACCTGTCACTTGGAACATATATATATTTACCTGATGGCTGCCTTGGTACTGGCAGCAACACCTCACCGCAGGCGTCGTCGCCAAGCAGCGGCTGCAGAGGCGAAGGTAGCTCGCGGCTGTCGATGGCTGAGGATCTTCTCAGCGAGTGTCTGTTTCCAGCAATCATATTTGTAGAATGGATAAATAGCCGAACGAATGGGTCAGATATTATTACAAACAAGCGATATGCTGCTATAGTAGTTTGATGTGTCCTTTATAACATCTTGATTTCAGAAGCAAATTTCCAGAAGAAAAAAAAATTTAAACTTAAGGCTTTATCAAGTAGCTTACTTGGCTGAATTGTGTCCCTGAATATAGAATGGAATTACTAGCTATAGTTTTACATCAAATTAGAAAAGCAAATACGGTCGTTAAGATTTGTAAAATGTATTTTTTTTTTGCGCTTCTTATTATTTTTTTATAAAAAGTTTTTTCTGACAATTACGTGCACATAAAACGAATTTGTCAAATCGATCCCACAATTTACGTGTCATGCTATGTATATAGATACAAAGCATGACCGTGTAAAAGAACTTTTCAGTCGTTTTGAGGGAAATCCATGAAGTTAACATTATAAACACGCTGTTCGTTGCTGACTGCAAGTTTTCTGCATATTTTCTATCTGATGTCGAACTTACAACGTACTTTTAATAACTTCACCGAAACTAACTGCGTCCGCGCGATGCAAAATAGTTGAAAGTCCCAATGAATCACGTCGTAATGTATTGTGTTATATAAGCCGGCTGCACTTGCTGTCTTTAAAACTTACTATTCCGTAATGGTTTGTCGCATATATGGTATCACAATCCTAGTTGAAAACCATAACAACTCAAAACTGAACTGAACTTTTGAATTTACCTTTTTGATCACATTTGGGTTCATGACTTGTATATTTTTCAGAACAAGTTTTCTGTTGAAATCTTCCCGAATTTCGTTCAAATTTGCGAATAAATTGCGATTTTTCTAGAATTGTGAAACCTAATTTTTTAATGATGTGTCTTCATCTAGGGGTGCGTATGCTCCTGCAATCTGATGATGTGAAAAGTGATATACCTCTGATGCGGCAGCCTCCTATCGCTGACAGTGAGGAGTGTGGTGGTCTGCGGCGGTCCGTCGTCACCCGCGGAGTTCACGCACACGCTGATGCTGACCCCACCCTCCCCGTCCGCCTCCCCGCACTCCTCCTCGTATCTGCCCATCACACACGCCATTTCTACGCTACTGCGGGATTGGCTGCAGTTTTAGTCCTTTGTCCGATGATAGACGACACGGAAGCAAGGCTTTTGGTGCACTGGTTCTCGGGGTGTTGTGATATAGATTGATTTATTTAAGCAAACTTTCTATATAAAATAATATTAACTAATTATTAGTCACGACTTTCGTTAATTATTGTTATATCCCCCCCCCCCCCCCGACCACATAAATTTTATGGGACAGAATATTGACAACTACAGTGAAGCTTCGAGATTGGAACGCTGCTGTCCATCCCGGCCCATGGATAGGCATAGGAAATTAGCTGTACTATAATTGATTTTATTGTCATTAGAATTAGGGCTTTTTTACATTCTGTAAGATTAAATACTTTAAGTTTGTTGTGTATCATTAAAACATAATACATGTTAAATATATATTTTAATAAATTTTTAAGTATTTTTATTAATTCTGTATAAAAAAAAATAGGATTATACACTTCTCCTCCACATTAACTGTCAAATTTCTCGTTCTGCCGTTTGCGATGACCAGACAAACACAAAATATTCATAATATAAAAGTTTGTTCTGCGTGGGGTTCGAACCCACAACCCTTGACGCACAAGAAAGGATCACTATCATCTGCGCCTTCGGGTTCGTCAGATTATTAAAAACCATGTGTGTAAATGGTTGTTTGGAATATCATTTGTACTAAGCCCTGGACATTAAGGTACTCTAAGCAACAAAGCATTCCCCCGAGAACAAATTAAAGGACAAACTACAGCAACCACACCGCCCACCACCACATCAGAGAGTGCCTCACCGCCGCTGGATCAGGTTCTGCATGATGATGTAGTCATCTTCCTCGGCACCGCGGAGGTGCTCCTTTTCCATGAAGAGTGCGAACTCTGGGTTGGACATCTCGCTGGCGTGACGCCGGCGGACGGATGGAGAAGAGGCACGCGCGGGTGATAGAAGTCGGGATGTGATTGGTGTCCTGTGAAAAGGTATGTAGGTAAACAAATAGTCCTATTATGAGTTTAATAAACTCCAAATTTAATTTACAGATCATCATCATCAGCATATCAGCCATATTTGACGTGCGCTGCTGGACATAGATCTTCCCGAGATAGTGGGAATTTTGCCCATAATTGACGCGCTGGGCAAGCGTGTTGGCAATTGCAAATCGCAACTTTTGCGACGGGGATGCTGCTGCCTATTCCCGCCCTGTGCATTTTAGCTGCACTGTTGCGGGTGGATATACCGCTAACTGTCGGTTCTGGTACCTTAGTCGCCTCTTACAACACCTGCTACAGGGGAAGGTACTATTCTATACTGTACCTCACGTCAAATTTAAAAAAAAACACGGATAGCGTTGCTAAATTTTATATAATTAGGCCAAACTATCTTATTTGGTATTTCATTTGTTGAAATTATTATTTATACCAAAAATTTGATATATTGATCTGTGATTCTGTGAAGTCTAATTTATTTTACATATTTGTATAAATAAACGCAATAAATGCATATATATATACACATAAAATAACGTACATCAGAAATAGGGTTATAAAGTTAGAGAAGCAGCATCAGTAAATAAAGTACGGAGACAGCGTTTCAGGTTAAATTTGTTTGGGGATTGCTTAATATTCAACGGAAGCTCGTTCCAGAGTCGTATAGCTGTAACTGTAAAAGAGTTTGTCAAAAAACTAGAGTGATGAGAAGGAGTTGAGAGCGAAAGAGTATTAGAAGAACGGAGATTACGTTCGTGAGAGGAAGATAGGAATTGGAATCTGTCCTTTAAGTAAATTGGTGCGTACGGATCAAAAAGTATTGAAAATAGTATGGTTAGAACTCGAATTTTGCGACGTTCTGGAATGGGAAGCCAGCCGAGAAGAGAACGGTAATGGGAAATTAACAATTAATGCAAAGAAAATTAGTTCCGCCCTATTCTGATATTTTTTATTTCTGTCTTCAATGTATTATTATTTTGTGCGTGACCCATCTACCTAGAAATATTGCGACTGGAAATTTACACAGGAAACAAACATTTATAAAATAAAAATCGGTTTTATAAATGTTTGTTTCTGTGTATATCGCCAATTATATTAAAATGTTCGAGCCTAAAAAGAATTGTTTTAATTATATAATGGGATCAAAAAACGTTGTAAAATCTCAATCTTAATATTTTTACCTGATCACGCTTCTTCAATGATAAATAAGTTACGGTAGTTAGCTAGAATTATTCCATACAGTAGCTAATTAAATACTCGCAAGATATAAAAAAAATATTTATATATACAAGACGTGGCCAAATTGTATATATGATTATAGCAATGCCTACCTCGAAATCGATAATAATTTTGTCAGCTCCGTCCATTGATTTTATTAATACTTGTCAAATCAAATTATTGTTCGCAATTCAATATTACCAATCTACCAGTAAAAAATTACCAGGGCCAGTAATTTTGCAGATAAGCTTGTTACAAATACACAGAGTAGAGAGAGAGAGACAACTTTATAAACATATAATTAATGTTAAAAGGTGTGTTAATAGAAACAAACACTTATATTGTATTCACTGGTATACATGACAGCTAGCAGCCACGAAGTCTAATAATCGCTGCAAACACAAGTAGTATCTTGTTTGCTTGCAATCTAACCTAAGACTTGTGGGAATAACACCAGCTGCCCCGACAGATGTTGTCCTGTTTTAACTTTGTATGTTTATCATGAAAGAATATTGCGACTATAAATTGAGATATAAACTATCCTATCTCTCAAGTCGGGATTGTATACAGTGAGCAGAAATGTAAAGGAGTGGCTTCAGTCGTTTAGAAATTCAGCCCGGACATACACCATGACTCGAAATTTTTATATATTAACACTAGCTGACCCGACAGACGTTGTCCTGTTTTTATTTGTTACATATGTTTATAATGAAAAAATATATCTTTAAGTTGAATCAAAATGTGCAGTTAACAGTATTGAAATCGGTCCAATAGTTTAAAAGTTCATCCCGGACAAACACCGTGACAAGTAATTTTTATATGTAAAAAATGACAGTAGAATAGTAGCTTCCCCTGTACCAGGAGTCGTAAGAGGCGATTAAGGTACCAGGACTGACATATGGCGGTATATCTATCCGAAACAGTGCAGCTCAATGCACATTGGCGAAGATGTGCAGCAGTGTCCCCGTCGCAAAAGCTGCACTTTGCGATTGCCATCACGCTTACCCAGCGCGGCAATTATGGGCAAATTCCTCCTTTCCTGGGGAGGCCTATGTTCAGCAGTGGCCACAGTCACTGTTATGATAAATGTTAATAGCAGGACATACATATCTTCCAAAAAGTATACATATAGATATATATACATATATTAAAAGAGAATTATTATGGTCTTTTTCTTTCTATCTTTCATCTCCTCTTAGTTTTATTCACACATTCCATCCAGAGGTTCATCATCATATCACCCGCAAAATGGCCACTGGTGAACATAGGCCTTGCGTCCAGCACAATCCTGCGAATTTAGTCAGATTGTCGGTACGGGGTTCCCATTCCAGAACCTTACGACTCCATCGTTAATCGGTTCTGCGTGCTAAGTGCCCTGCCCACAGCCACTTCTAGTTGCTAATCTGCCGGGCTGTGTCGGTAACTTTGGTTCTTTTATGGATCTGCTCATTACTGATTCGATCGCGCAAAGTGATTGCATTGCCCTCTCCATAGCAAGGGTTTATCTAAAGGTTGCTTGGAAGAGAATCGCTATTTGCGATAAGGCGGCCCATTGTACTTTGTGATTATTGTTTTTGTCTTATATTCTTGTGTTTACCTGTACGAATAAAATAGGATTCTACATTACAATGTCTCTTTGCTGAAGTAATCAGCAAGTTACTTATACTAAAAAAACCGTTTTTTGACGAGTTTCCCGTACACGTTTCCTTTGGGAAATGTATACAAATTTACATATATATAGAATAACTATATGAATAAATATGATTAGGTCTGATAGAATAAAAATATTTAGATTTTACATACATATTAGAAAAACAAGCAACAGAAAGTCGTGACGTACCGGCAGAGTAGAATAGTATCTCCCCTGGATCAGGTAGGATCATAAGAGGCGGTTAAGGTACCGGAACCGATAAATGGCGGTATATATATCAGAAACAATGTACTTGATATGCACTGGGCGGGGATGGGCAGCAGCATCCCTGTTGCGACAGCTGCGCTCTGCAATTGTCCACACGATTGCCCAGCGCGGCGGTTATGGGTAAAATGCCCTCTTTCATCGGAAATTGTGAAAGTGAATTAAAAGGAGACATCAAAAGAAGAGAAAACTCATGTTAATTTAAACGCAAACTTACTCGTTGATTATTTGACATTAAGGGAAAGTCCATTGCAGAATCATATAGCTCTCACAATGTACGATTAGTGACGAGGAGTGAGAAGTGAAAGACTATTAGGAGAGCGAAGCTCTTGATTATTTACGAACTTTATGTGTTCGTATTGGATAAATGTAAAAGCGGGGAAAAACTCGTTAACCCTATTTAAACCACATATTTGGATACAAAGTATACCCTAAATTCTGTGGTGTTACAGGCTTTTAGTTCTTACATTTATGCGTTTATACGTATGTCATAATGAGACTTGAGGTAGACCTCATACAAAAGGTCATCTGAATTGGTACCTTACTCTCACTTATTTACCGCCAAATAACAGTGTTCGCATTGCTGTGATCTGGTATAAAGGGTGAGAGAGGCAGTGAATTTTCTGGGTAATGTGGCATAATATCCTCAAGTCAAAAGGTTGACAACGCGTGACGCTTATTATCGCGAGGACTGTATGCTTGTTAGTCGACCTGGTCTAATAAAAAAATAAAAACTTTTTTATAACGCTTTCCGCTCACATAGCACAAGCATGGCAAATCACAAGGCACAGTCAGCCTTTTCTATGTGGGCGGGAAGGTTTAAGCGAAACGAACGAGACAAATTAAAAAAAAGAGTATGTAGGCTAAAATTTTAAACTTTACAAACGAGAAAATACTTTCGTTTCCCATGAAATCTGTTGCCGCAAGGTAGCCGAAACATCGTAAAAACAATATAAAATTAACATTGTGAAATTTGAAAACTTTCACTATTCTAATATGCTTCTATTTACTATAAAATGAAATCATTTCAGACTAAATCATCATCATCATCATATCAGCCCTACGGCTGGACATACTCTCCAAGAGACATGGCATACGACCGGTCGTATGTGTCCTGCATTCAACGTCATCGCATCAGATCAACTGCCCACTTAGTGAGTGAACGCCCTACGGTGGCGCGGGTGCAATCAGGGTAAAATCGATCAATAATGAACAGCTAAGCCCATTCCTCAGTTGGAAGTGATATACAGCATTGGCTTCGTCCAAAAAAAAATCTTGCGACGACTCCATTCCAGCGCCATAAGCTCGGCATTTCAATTTATTTGATATTTATTATCATCATATCAGCCATTAGAAGTCCACAGCTGGACATATGCCTCCCCTAAAAAGACGGAATTTTGTCCATAATTGCCGCGCTGGGCAAGCGTGTTGACAATTGCAGAGCGCAGCTTTCGCAACTGGGATGGTGCTGCCCACCCCGGCCCTGTGCATTGAGCTATACTGTTTGGATAGATATACCGCCATCTGTCGGTTCTGGTACCTCAGTCGCCTCTTACGACACCCTATACGGCGAGAAGTACAATGCTACTCTAACGGTACCTCACAGTTAATATTTATAGAACAGTTTTATTAATAGCTGACGTTAAATCAGGATTAATTTATATGCCGTTTTCAGACACAACAGTTTGATAAAATAATTAAACGTTTATTAATCATGGAACGTCCCGTCCCGTCCCCAGCCAAATCCCCGTGGACTAATGGCTGGAATCAGTTCGTCCAATTTCGATATATCATTTAGTCAGTCTACTTGGTTCGGAAACTAATTTATTGATCGCTAAAGGTTGGTAGTGTTTTAATTTATAGCACTGAATTCTTATTTTACTAATTATTAGTTATACTGTTTGCGTATATCCATCATAACGGGCCCGATGGCACAAACGGTAGTGATCCTATCTTGTGCGGTAGTTCGTGGGTTCGATCTCCATCCGGAATAAATATTTATATAATGACATTTGTGTTTGTTCTATGTCTGGGTGTTAAATATATATACTTAAGTATCATATTTGTAATTCCTCTGTTGTCTGATGTCCGTAACACAAGTACTTTTAGCTACTTATCTCGGAGTACGGTCAATGTATGAGATGTAGTGTGAATTATTATTAATAATCTTTTTACGTTAAAATTTCGTGTCACGTTGTCTGTCCAGGATGAATTTCTAAACTACTAAACCTAATTTTATATTTTTCTGCTAATTGTCTACAGTTTAATTCGATTAGAGAGATAGAATTATTTATATCTCAATTTATTTCATAATATAGGTATATGGTAAAGACACCTCTCACCTTTCTCAGGTAAGCAAGTAATGTAAAACGCAAGAGATTAAACTTAAAATAAAATCGTTTGGATTGGTAATTTTTAACTATTTCTAACGGCAAACGAACACTGCGATCTAGTTTGAAGGGTGACAAGAGTCAGTAAAATTACTAGGTAATGCGAGATAATATTTTCAGGCCACAAGGGTAAAAAAACGGAAGTGATACCCTTAAAACACGAGTGTATAAAGACTATGATAATCATGGTAAAAATTAGGCAGACCGTATGCTTTATTGCCAATTTCTGATATACTTGAAAGAAAACTGGAACACAGCAATGGGTGCACTAATATTTAAAGGTACTTGCGTGTGAGGTACTTGTCGTGAGGCACCGGCAGATTAGAATAGTACCTCCCCTTGTACCGACAGATGGCGGTATATCCATCCGAGATAGTGCAGCTCAAATTCACAGGGCGCGGGTGGGCAGCAGCATCCTCGTCGCGAGAGCTGCGCTCTGCGATTGCCAACACGGTTGCCCAGCGCGGCAATTATAGGCATAATGCCCTCTTTCTTGGGAAGGAAGCCAGCAGTGGACTTCATATGGTAGTATAGTCTCGTTAGAGGTGTCTAAGATACTAGAACCGACAGATGGCGGTATATATTCGAAACAGTCTAGCTTAAATGCACAGGGCCGGGATGGGCAGCAGTATCTCCGTCAGGAAAGCTATGCTCTGCGATTGCCATCACGCTTGATTAGAGTTCGATTTTGAACGAACGGTTACACGATATGGCAGCTTTGAGCTGCAACAGTTTTCATCTCGGAGTGTAATGTATGGAGGCAATGGCATTGCTATTCTCGTGTGAGCGCCTCGACCTATTTCCACATATCACAATCTCACAGGATTTAATAATCTACATCACGAGAGCATACTATTTATCAAGAAAATATTACCATTGCTCCTTTCAATGTACTATCGACCTACTATCTTGTGCGCCAAGGGTCATGGGTTCAGGGCCTACCCAGGACAAATATGTATATGATGAATATTGTGTTCGTTCTATGTCTGGTTGTTAAGTTTATTTATAAAGTATTACATTTGTGATGCGTCTGATGTCCGTAACACAAGCGTTTAAGCGGATTATCTTGCAGTCAGATCAATGTATGTGACGTTGTGTCAATGTGGGGATCAAACCCGCCACTCCTGGCACATAAGATAGGATCACTACCATTTGCGCCACCGAGCCCGTCAAGTTGGTATAGGTAAGAAGTATTCGATTACGGAACGGAGTCAAAATTACCCCATTATAATATAATAAAAAAAAAATTTATATGTGAACGGTTAAACGAAACAAACATTTGAAATTATAATTTCTCTCTCTTACTCTTAATAATTAGAGTAGTATTGACACAATTTTAAAATAATCGATCAAAAAATTTAATATGATATAAAAGTAAAATTTTACCTTGTAAAAAAATATGGCAAGCACTATTCTAACACATTTTAAGCACTATATAAAATATGTGTGTGCTTGTTTGTCGAACTGGTCTGAAAAAATTAAAGACTAAAAGAACGTGTCATGCATATTGACACCACACGTCTATTTTTACACAGTTTGTCTATGGTATCAAAATAGACGTGTCAGCAACATTAATAATAATATGTCTTTTCAAATGATACACGCTCAAACACTTAATGTTGTTTTATAACAAGTCTCGTTAAAGGTTTCCGCAGTAGAAGTTATGCTTCAAGTATGCATCGAACATGAAGCAACTCGTATATAAATCTCAGTTGTTTATAACTTCCTTGAAAATCGCACAGTTAGGATGAGACGCAAAAGGAAACCCCGACAGAAAACTTTGTTTTAACTCTGCGAGGAATTCGCAGCATAGGTGGGGAGATGCCCTCTTCAGATTCCTGTTTACGTCGCACTTTGTTGCAAAGACATATTTTTTCTTTGCTATTGGGGAGTTGCGAGGAAGTATTCCAAAATGGCGTGTCAAATTCCATACTCCTCGGAAAGTAATACTCATAAGAGAGGGTTGCGAAGGTTTTGCTTAGTCATAGAGGGTCAGAATACCGATTTGTATTTAAATTAAACATATATTAAAACGTTTCTAAAGCTGGTGTTAAATGAAATTGACATTTCTAGTTTCCTTCTTGTGCTTCTCATTTAATCTTGTATCATCAAACCAGTCATTGGAAGTCCACTGCTAGATATAAGCCTCTCCAAGAAGGTGTTTTGCCCATTATTGCAGCGCTGGGCAAGCGTGTCGGCAATCGCAAAGCGCAGTCATCACGTCAGGAATGCTGCTGCATATCCTCGCCCTGTGCATTTAAGCTGCACTCTTTTGGATGAATATATCGTCACCTGTCGGTTTTGGTACCTCAGTCGCCTTTTATGGCACCTGTTGCGGTGGAAGATACTATTCTATCCGGTACCTCACGGCAGCTAATCTTTTATAAAAGTGTTTAAAATTAAAACAGCTTCAGTAAGTTTTAAAACTTATCTGTTGAAAGTGTTAGTTTGTAGTAAATATATATATATATATATATATATATGTATAAATAATATTTATATATAAATAAGGATACATCATTAAATGCAAAACTAAACATACATAATTTCTATAAAAAAACATATTTTCAAAACAAAGATACATATTTTCTATAAAGAAGTATATACAAATGCGAAGGTAAGATTTATTTAAAATATTGTCTCGTCCAATAAAAACGACCAAGGATCTCCATTTCATCGGTAGCTTCGGACGGGGATGCTAGTGCCCATCTCCGTTGCATTTGTCCGTTCCAGTACATGAGTCGCCTCTTAAGGTACCACGTACAGAGTAACAAACTAAAACACTACCGCACAACAATTACACATCCAACTAAAGATACAATTTGATTCGAAGACGGAATATAACAGCGTATTCAGATTTCGACTCGATTCGAAATTTCCTATCCCATTAGTGGCGAGTGCGGTGACACTGAGTGATTGCAGATTAACAATGCGGTTTTGTTGCTGGCTTTATGCAATTTGATGGTACGCCTTCCAATTTCAAACATGTTTTTGTTTCTTCGGGTCGGTTTCCCGTTTGGAAATTGCCACCATTTGCCCAATGTGGGAGTTATGGGCAAAAGTCCCCCAAAATCTTTGGTGTTGCTATTTTAAAGCTCTATGGTTAGCAGTACACGTCCTACAGGTGTAATATTGATTTTGTTTGAGTCTTTTTAAGTCTCAACATAAGCTTCTTTATTTTTTTTTGACAAATCTAATATTGGGCTGCTTGATTTCAGTTTAATTTTTATTGGATATAATAATAATAATAACTTTATTCAACAACAAAAGGTTTTTTTTTTTTTTTTTTTTTTTTTTTTGCGGGACAACCTAGTGCTGGACTACTCCGACGTCAATTCCAGCGCCACCGAAAAAGAGGGCGGGGCCTCTCATAGATGAGAGGACCGATGCCCGTAATAATCCTGCGTGCCCCGCGGCCACGACCGCACGTTTAGCACGGTCGCACCCGCAATGGCTCGCGAGATTTGAGCGGGACCGACGGCGAGACCGAGGGCGCCTCTAGAGGCTCGACCTAGGCTCGGTCGCCGTCGTTGGGGGTTGAATTTACTACGAATGAAACAACAAAAGGTAACTTAAAATAAGCAGTATATATTATTGCACATCTTGATAGCCACGTGAAGCGAGGAGGTCTACGTAGGGACTATTTCTATATCGAACTGTAGACAACGGCAATTACTTAATATTGTCTCAAAGGGAACGGCCCACAGCTCCAGTAGTCGCTTGGATAGGCTGCAAAACACGATGCATTTTACTCTGACGTATGTTTGAACTAAATGACTCAGAATCAATTTTAAGCATCACTGGAGGGTCGATAAGATGTGACGATAAGTTACACAGTTATGTGACGATGCGTCACACATTTATGTCTTTTATATTGGGAGCGTCGGAGAAAATCTTAAAATGTATAGCGTTAAGTGTTTTTTTATGGTGGGAGAGTGACATGGCATTATTGGCGCTATTTATTGTAGCTCATGATTGCTGTCACTACACAGCACACCCCTGAAGTCAGTCCTACCTTGTAACTGGAAGATCAATCAAGACTTGCGGTTACCCGCATCTACCGTCTCAGGCAGCGTCTCCTCATGTGAGTTTGTAATCATCATCAAAGCCGTACCGTAACCGTAGGAAGTCCACTGCTGGCAAATCCAGCAGTGGACTTCCTACGGTTACGGCCTCTCCAAGAAAGAGGGAATTTTGCCCAAAATGCCGATGGCCATCGTAAATTTAGGAGGAGAATGCTACGGCCGATCTCGGCCCTAATTTAATTGAGCTACACTGTTTTGGGGTAATAGCCTATCACGACAACTAGTACATAGGTACTATTCTACACTGCGACGCGCGGAGGTAAAATAAGCCGTTCGGACTAAACGACAGATTTTAATTCAAGTTAGTAAATACATACATTTATATTTCAGCAGTAACGTAATCTGTGAAGGGTCAATTTTACATACACGTACAATAATAAAGTGACGCAAAACAAATTTGTACATTAGGGAAGTACCAAATGTATGGTTCTAGTTTTATCGTTAGAATCATATATGACCTGATAGTTGCAGCGTAGAGTTATACGGGTCGGTTTAATCAGAGTAATATGCCTACCCCTGACTGCATTTTCTCGTTTCAGCTGAGCCGCGTCCGACCTACTTGATAAATTGAATTACCCGATATCTATAAATGAAGAAGGCTGCGTTTACCAAACGAACAGAATATAATTCACTGGTTAAAACTATAATATATGTTTAACAGAGTCATAGATCTGAGTATTTGCATTACATACTTTAGGGGTAAGTTCGATTAGTCTTAACCCTAATTGAGGTTCCCCATTTGCGGTGTAACAGAAATTTTTGTATTGAAAATGCTTTATTTGGATCTCAGTTCATGAATATCTTTTTCTAGGGAACCGCACATTTTTTTATTACAACCCAAGTGTCTTCTGAGGCAGAATTTATTTAAATCTATGCCCGTCGCAAAATGGGACGAGCACTACTCATACCATCAGTGACATCGATACTCGTTTGTGAAGAGTAAACGGTACCAGAATGTGACTTGACGAGATACTTACTTTAATAATATGTGATATCTGAATCTCTAAATCCTCACCAATTGATGTTCTCTACCTATAAACATGAGAATGACTTACCTGGGCGTATGGGGCGGCGAGAACAGACCATAAACAGTCTCCAATTCATCAGTGATGCTGGTGTACTCATGCATGGCGAGCAGCAGGGAGCGGGGCGTAGCTCCGACCCTGGTGCGTCCCGATGCAGGAATGCCTGTCGCACCTCCTGTCGCCTCCCACCCTGACTGATGACCTGTTCGAGAACGATTGATTATTGGATTGTTTTATTGGTAAGCACAATCAAACCAATGCAATTGCTTCATATTTCTACTTCAAGTTGATGAAAGTAAGAGGAAGAAGAATACATCCTTGCTTCAGATAGTTGCTAGACATTAACTTGATGCCATAACTCAATAAATCGAGTGTTTCAAGTCTCAAAAGTCTACTCGACTCTAATCTCTGACGTCTGCTAACACTGATTCGAATCAAAATGAAACTGTAGTCATTTGCAATGCCTTCCAATCCGTTGATCCATAATGACAGTTAAAAAGGCCACTACATTAACTTGTCTTGATTAATTCGAGTCTATAATCTGACCTATCCTAAAAGCAATGTTATTCAGTAAATCCCGTAATACGCTCGGAGAAAAGTCAGCTGGGCGAGAAGTTTGACCTCAAAATATCTCTGGCATACTTTATTGTTTGGCTAACTTAATTTTGTTCCACAATTTCTGAAATCCTAACTAGAGACTTTAGTTCGGTATTTTAAGCTTTGTGCGTTCACGTTATATTTAATCTGTTTAAATAAAATTTAAGTTTTTATTTTTAAGTTACTATTTATGTTAATTTCTAGAACTTTCGTACTAACTTTTTAGTCCCATATTAAGGGATGATTATTGAAAAATTAATTACACGTATTTCATAACTTTCAATGATGATCCTGTAAACTAAATTTCATTCGAATAACTTTAAACACAACAAAGTTTCATACTAAATTTGCGCCCTGTGTTACCCTTTTAACGGGTAAATTTCCAAAATTCCTTACTCCGATACGTTATAAAAGGAACCGTGGTGTAAAATTTTAAGTTTTTTAGCCTAATACTTTGGGTTCTGCGTTGATGTCAGTCAGTCAGTCAGATTCTCCTTTTACGAGTATATATTTAGATAATAGATTTTGTCTTTTATGAAAATGCATAATAATACATAAAAAAGTATTACTTTTTTGTGAATTAAAGTGAAGACTTTTATGTGATTTAATTAAAACAACGTTACGTACCTTTGCAGCCACTACCATAATATTTAGATGTCTTGTACCAATGTTCTACAGATAAAAGGAGTAAACTTTTTGAAAAGTTCAATTTATTCCGCATATGGGACGGAATAAAAGAAACCGTCTGTACTTTATACTGATGTAATACTTCACAATGTTTGGCATGATACATGAAGCGATAGAGAACTACACATATCTATTAATACAAACTTTAACGCGGACTAGGTCGCGGGCATTAGGTGTTTCATATATTAACTATGCTTAATTAATTAAGCGAAAAAGAAAAAGGTATAGCTAAGTAGGCCTGAATATGTCGAATTATTTATCGCATTTGTGCATTTTTTGATGCAGATAATTGCTTTTTGAAATGGTCTCATGTTTTTTATAATCATTTTTAAATAATTATATAAATATAATACAATTCTGAAAGAATTTAAGAAGAGTATGCCCCTTTTTACAAAGTGTAGTCAAAAGAGAGTTACGCTCTGCAATTGCACCTAATAACAATATTAGATGATATATGTCGCTGAAAACCTGATAGGGTTTTATATATAGTCATTTGAACAAATAAGTAATATAGGCCTACTTTAAATTTAGTCTGCCAGCTTTAGATGGGTCTTAAAACTAAGTTTACTTCAGGTTTACATTACATGAGCTACCAGAATCTGGTGGACTGAATGTAAAACAATCCAGTAGAAATATGTTAGACTGCATTTATTTATTTAATGGTAAACCAATAATTGTTCCACTGCGATAATATGTATACAAAAGCTAGAACTTAAAATTAAGTATACAATAAGTAGGTTTACACAGCGTGCGTTGTGCGAATACATTAGTTAGCAGTAACCATAAAAAAATATATAATTTTCACAACTGGATATTTCTCGAGATATTCTTTTTTAAATCAGCTTAAAAACGAACGTTTTTACTGTAGGTCATCTCTTTTTTAGGCAGCCTACCTCGATACCCACTTTCACCTACATCTGTCGTCAAGAGGGCGTCAAGATAAGGTTGAAAATAGTGGAATTACTGGGCATTGTGACATAATATCTTCGAGTCGAAAGTTTGGAGACGTGAAAAATATATTCTAGAAGAAACTTACCAGTGACCGAATTATGCACAGATCCTGCGTCCACGGCAGAGTTGTCAGGTTCTGAGTGGGTCTGGCTGTGCTGTCTCCTCGGAGCCAGGTGTTGCGCCGAGTGGTGTCCTCCCATCCCGCAGTCGTTGCCGCCCTCTGATCTCCTGGTAACCATACTCACGAATTTATACGTTCCTTCAGTTTTTAATTTCCAATATGTATGTCTCTAATGTGGTACTTACGATAATTTTTCAGTGTTTTATTATTCCAAGTTTGCCAGACATTGTGTGAATAGATTGTGTCATGTAATGATTTATAGTATTTTTTTAATTCTGTATTTATATTCATATTTACTTTATGTATATCGTTTTTATGTGTTGTATTAAAACTTGAATAATTGTACGAAAGTTTATAATATTTACAATACTATACATAACTTACCTCCCATCGTTAATAACGTGAGAAATTAAAGTAACATTCTGTGATGAAGAAAAATAATTAATATCATTCAATTTTATAATTTTAGAAGATAAGAAATTCGAGATTATTCATGTTTTAGCGATAGTTTGAAGACGACATTCTTGAAGTACATATAAGGTATGAGTTATTTTGAAAGCTTTGTTAAAAATAAACATAGTCATAGTAAAATAATAATAAGATCATTTTACAATTGGTCAAAACATTGACTCACTGCGCGTGATGTGTGGATTCAATCAAATGTACATAGATACCACATACAATAAGACAAATATTCGCTTGTGTGAGTGAAAATAAATGGTGCAATATTTTGTTATATACATCGTTATTTACAGTGTGTGTAAGCTATTAACATAGTAAAACACGTGCGGTAGGCTATCTTCGAAACCAAAATTCTATCATCTAGTATTTTTTAAATTCACTATAGACTTCTATAGCAATGAGATAATTAATCTATTTGAAAATGATTTCAATAAATAATAGGTACTTCAACTTCAACCAAAATTAAATAATTGTGTTTGAGTGACTGTGGTATTTTCGTTTCTGTTTATTAAATCGTATTTTGCCCGGGGTGAAGATTGCAAACTCTAAACTTAAATTTTACGTTATTTTATTTTTAATTTTATTTAATATTTTTTTTTTATTTATATTGACGTAGGTGTGATTATTAGGGATGAATAATAATTCGGAAAGAAAATTTCTGAACGTGTTGTCTTTTGAACACGTCACTTTTCGTTTAAATTCGGGAATATATGACGATATTTCTGCAATTGCGAGAAATGTATTATTGAGTTCATGCAGTCTTTACCTATGTATATGTTATATTTTCTCACATTAACTGTTATTTCAACTGTGCGGTACTGTATATAGAATTACAAAAACTCTTAACCTAATAACACAAATGGAAAAAAATACAAAAGAATACACTGAAAGACTAAAACGATACATACACTGTATTGTGAAAGTTGAAAAAGTAGCATCGGAGTTTTGTAAAGATAGCCCGCCTCACCGTATTTACTACGCCCATCAAAGGTGTTACATTAATTCTACAACTAACTACAACGCTATGCAGAAGCTAAGCCAATCGCCATATGAGTCTAATTGACTTACTGTTTCCACAACCTTCTCCTAACAGATGCAAGAAAGTAACAAAAAATAAAATTAAAACCATCATGGCGGTGACAATTTTGGTCGCGTTCGTTCGGACTTAGAAATGCCAATTGTGGGTGGTGTGGTGGGGAGTAGCGACAGCACGGGAAATGTGGTTATATATTAGGGATGGAATTGGGGATACTTTGGATGAAGGATTACTGTTCTGACATTACCAGTATGTTGTAGATAGATACCTCACCTATCAAACAGCAGTGTTCGCAATGCTGTGGCGTTTTGAAGGTTAAAAGAAGCAGGGAAAAGCAAAACACTAGGACACGAGAGTCTTAGGCTTCGGTGGCTCATCATAACGCGAAATATATGTTAATAATATATGTCAATGTTATCTTAATAGTATAAAAACAAATGTGAACTCACATCCATTTTAAGTTTTCGAAGTGTCGACATTTTTTTATTTTCACATCTCATACTTAGACCTGACTCCGAGAATAGTCGATAACAACTCTTGTGTTACGTATATGTCACAGAGGAGTCACAAATATTTTTATATTAATATTATCATATAGGGTGTGCATCGAACCCTCGACCTTTAACGCGCAAGATAGGGACACTATCAAATAAGCAATCCCGACTGTCTGTTCCTGTCTGTTTCATTTTTGTAAGGATTATAAATGAGTGAATAAGAATAAACAGTAAGACCATTTAGACAGTTGAGATCTTATGCTGACAGAATATAGACTTCCCTTATAAAATAAAACTTTATAACAACACCGTACCTCGAGTCTGAATTCTCAATTAAACATTGATCAAACGATCTATCAGATGTTGTACGGCAAGATAATTGAACGATCGCGAAATCGATTTGCCATTAAGCCACCGTCAGGCGAGATATATATTGATAACGTCAGAAGCATGTCTGTTATCAGGAAATAGTCATGAGGATGGATTACTGAATAAAATGAAACAGCTCACATGCCTGTACCGATCGATGATCATTCATGGAACTAATGCTTTAACCCAACCAGTGAGTTCTAGATCAGCTCTGAGCACGTTGCTTGGCGTTATTTTTTTATAACCCGGTCTTATAGAAAAATGACAGAAAGCTACTATGTGACGCGACACGGCTTCTGCTGTTTGTATACCAAGCCTTAATAGATTCATTCGTCCGTTACGTGCTTTTTCGTGTACGGATCGCAAGCGCGTTTCCCGCCCGATCGTTGATGTTAAGCAGCTCTCCCAATGGTTAGTATTAGGATGGGTGACCAAAATTTCTCGTTGCTCATGTTCCTCATTCAGATAAAATAAACCAGGAACACTAAGTGATCCTCTTTAGATCCATATCAGTATTAGTTATAGTTATTAACACCATCTTCTTCATGTTGATCGGTCTACGATGATTGCTACAGAATTGCATGACTCGTTGCACCACACTCTGTCGCTCTCCTAAGACATCGGGTTATGATAAAGTCATTTTTGTCATCATTCACATTTAAAATTTCAAACTCAATCATAAACCCACTTTTGTGATAAGCATTGCCTGATATTGTTTAGATTATAGCTAGCGGAGCACTCGCTGAGTGCATTCTGATGCAGACATAATTGTGGCTTTGTAGTCATTTACCTATAGCGGACAGTTAGAAAGTCTTCTCAAGGAAAAAAAAATAACCGGACGAACAGCTACTTCGTCGAGAAGAAACTGTTTAGTACTTGATACCATACTCATGGTGTATTCGCCGATACAAATAATTTATTGAAATCTGGTCATTTAATATGCCAGTCAATCTAATGATGTTTATCAACGTATTGTCTATGACGCCTTCTAGTCAACAATACTATAAAATAACAAAATTCAGTTATATGTAATATCTTACGATTTTTGTACTTAAATTTTCTATGATCATTTACGTCTCACAAATTTTCACAGAATAACCTAAATTAATCCAACTGTAATTATTTTCTGTATATTGTTAAAACAGAATCCAAACCATGAGCATGCCATGGTCGATTGGGTAGAATAATATTTTCCAGTGTAACAACAGATGGCGTTATATCCATCTAAAAGAGTGTAGGTTGAATGTGGGCAGCAGCATTCCCGTCGCGAGCCTACCACACTAGACTAGCGACACTTATAGGCAAAATTTCTCCTTTCTTAGGAAGGATTTTGCGTCTGCTATTATGATGATAAAAACAAGAGCTATTTTCAAATAGTTATAATATCGTGTGACCAACACTTATTATCTTCTAAGAAACCGCTATCTTTCTCATTATTGTACTAGAAAAACCTAAGTAGCATTATACCTAGACTATTCTTTATTTTGAGGTTTAATTCATAAGAACAAATCTAATGCTACTAGCATTTTCTCTAACATCTGAACTAGCTGAAAACAACTACAGCTGGCAGCTAGCTTAATCAACGATAGACAACCCGCATTTTATAAGTCCACCTAATTAAAGACCGCCTGAATGTCTAATCGAGTGTGAGTGCTACATACCGTCTAGTGTTGGCGGTGCGGCGAGTGCCCGCAGAAGTGGTTCGTGGACGCAAGCTCTGAAGGTCGCTCGGCATCTCCCGCACTTCCGGTAGGAATGCGTCGTCAGTCGTCGATGGGACTGGAACAAACCATCTTGTTGATTGGAGAATGGGGGACGAAGATGGATTTTAACCCACCTTCGTACTTATTTTCTCTTGGTCATCATAAAATCGTGGTTAACTGGTGCATGATGTGGTCTTGTTTGCCGGATAGGACGGGTACCAGACAGTCTGTTTTCTTTGCATTGAAAATCCTAGTTCATATATTTACAGGTGCACAGGCGATCCTACTGAACATCTTATTAGAAATCACTGAGTCCATATGATGATGGCGATAATTGCCTGAATCTTGTAGAACATTTGGCAATCACATACAGCAGCATAAATTAAGAACACTAGGAAAAGTCCTAAGTATCTAGGAAGGTTTAAATTCTTGTGTATTTCCTACAAATATGAAATCAAGCATTTTCTATTCATAGGTTCCAATCAGGCTATATGCTTGTTTGTTTTGTATGTGTTTGTTTGAAGTATTCAAGATTTCGATTCGACAAACAAGAAATCGACAAGATTTAGATTAGTTTAGATCTATTGATGGGATGCTGTCTGATGATCTCTGCTTGGCTGGCATGACAAATTTACCGGGCACCTCTTTTCTGCGGGCTGATGACTATGAATTATATTCCGTAGTTGCCTCCACTACTATTAGCTTGTAAATGCTCACAAAAGACATAAAAGAGGCATAAAACCTTCCTCTGATCATTGCAGACTGTTGACTTCTATCTGGCCGTGTCGTAAAGCCAGTTCCTTCTATCTTAAACTTCTAATACAAAAACCATCTTACGTATGACCTCTGGCTTTACAACATAATGTCTTAGGTATATCAAGGTATATAATAACTATATGTTGTTAAGCTAGAGTATGACTCTGACTGTTACTGTTTTATAGTTGTAGATCACGCTGAAAATGGCTTAACATCTACCAATCTCCCTCTGCAGTACTAGAGACTCACCCTTCTTCTCATCGCTAGGCTCTGTCCTATTACTGTCTGATGACCTCTGCCTGGCCGGAGTGACAGGGGGCTGTGGGCGTATGACGGTCACGTCAGGTCCTGCCACACTGCCGCCTGATGATGTCGAGATCGAGTCCGCTTCTGGTTCTTTCTCTACGGCTACCTCAGGGCCTGATTGTGGAAGCTCATCCTGTTTGACGAGTTATTATTGAAAATGTATTCATCAAGTGAATTTACTATGGTTCGCGTTGCGAAGTATGTTAAAGCTGCTTTATTACAAAACAAAGCTTTTATCGTGCGAAGACATAAGTATTTTGGAAGTTATGTCGGTTAAATCATTATAGGTCACTGCTGTTAAATAAAAAGTTTGTATAAGCTGTTTGTAAGCTTTGTTTTTTTTATATTATTTGCTTTGCCATATTATTGTGCGTTACGTTCTTAGTAAATAAACAATAAAATGTGAAAATAATCCCAGGTGAAGGCATCACTGGTTCCGACTTAAAAAATTTGGTACCTAAGTGTCTATTTTATCGAAAATTAAGTGATTTTAAACAAAATCAAAATTTAGAATCTATGTTCGGAAATTTAATGGTTCTTACCCATTGTCTAGATCAGTGATTTCTAAAGTTTGTTAGTTATAGTAATTGCCATTACTAGTTAATTTTGTTTATTGTTTATAATTCGGTATCACTTTTAATATTTTGGAATCACTGAGCTAGATAATAGTTATCTAATATAAATAAAAATAGGTAAAAAACTTTTTAAGTTAAACGGTTTTATGTTAAACATACATTGCAATGTTTAAGATAAATGTACTAAAAACCAAAAAATAATAAAATAGATACAGTCGTGGGAATTATAAACATATGCATAGACTAGACTAAAATAAAAACCGTGGGGCACGTCAACTGTCTACAATACAAACAACTGCCTAATTATAGTGTAACATTACAAAACAAACATTTTAATCAACGATTGTAGACAATTCAAAGGGCCCTTTCATTTGATACCCATATTGATGGGATTAATAAAACATAAATTATCCGCCATTTTGTAGCGGCGGCCATTTTGAATTTATAATGATAATGAATAAACATAATTGTATTGTCACCAAAATCCAAAGTGTATACAAAATTTCAGATTAATCGGTTGACAGGAAGAGGGTGAAATTTGAATTACTAAATTTGACCCAAGAATAAAACAAACAGGGTGAGCTAAATAAAACCGTTTAAAAATAAATACTATTAAGATATTTAGTAAATTACAGACAAAACAAATAGTGGTTGTGTCGCAAGACAGAACAAATAAAAGTGCGTCACAGGCAGACAAATCAACGACAAGTCAACTAATAAACAAAAAATATCACATACATTACTGAGTTAAGACCTTTCTACATCAAATAATTTATAACTTTAGTAACAAGAATTCTTTGAGACATTATGTTTTCGATATTAAAGACATAAGAGGAACGCTGAAATACCGTCGCTGTGTTATTTTAATCAATAATTGGGTGTAGAAGTGTAGAATTCAAACGTGTACATCATTTAAAATAGACGTAGAAAGGTCTCCGAACAGACAATGGCAAATTCATGATAATAAATAGTGCTGTCTCACACGACACAAAGCGCGTTTGTTGGAAAATTATATGGCTTAGTTCTGTGGCCATTTTGTTGCGAGTATTCGTAATTCTAGATGTAGCAATGCGGATATTTTTATATTAACCAATTTTATCTACACTTTTAAATTGCGCGTTTCAGTGCCCAGACCTTTACCTGTAAATAAATACAAATTGTTTTCTAGACTTTTCTTCAAAGTGAAATTACAATAAAAATAGGCGTTTATGATGGAATACCATAAATGGCGCTAAATGACTTAAGATATTAGATAGACTTAAATACTTAAAAAAAATGCTACACATTGTGCTAATTTTATTTTAATTATTTTCGTAGTGACGGCTTTTGTCTGATTTATTTTGATATGAGTATTACTAACCTCGTTAACAATAGCACATAAGATAAAAAGCACATAAAGAAGCTTGAAAACGAAACAAAATTTAATAATCAATGTTAATGTGTTCAATGCGGTTCAATCAATCCCGTCACACTAGCGCCATCTATTATCCGCCATTAGAAAAGACGGTTCTCGATTGGGCAGCGAAAAAGCGCTGAGTTGGTGCTTACATCGGAGGGCTGCGATTGCTCGTCTTCCTCCTGCACTGGCCGCACGGCGAACCGCGCAGCGCCCGTGTCGCTGTCTGACAGCACCTGCACGCCGCACACGTTACAACACTCAATTCCGCGTTCAGAAACCACAGAGTACACCATTAACGGTGGACAGCACTAATTCAAACTTTCTGTATTAAAATAAAACCATTTTTTTGTAAAACTGCTTGATACAAAAAAAAGTGAATTCATTACAAGTAAATATTAATGCAACAAATTTGACATTTAAATTAGCAGTTAGCAACAAGTTTATTATACTTTTCTATTTAACATATTTTTAAGTAATTTTTACTCTGGTTTTCTTTTTAAGCCTACTGATTGTTACAAAAACTAAAAATTGGTATACAATAATTTTTTGTATGTGTATACAGCACTTTTTCATAGATTTAAGTTTTTTTATTTTATAAATGCTGTGATTATTAAATTAAAATTTTTAACTTTTAATTTAATAATCCAAAATTTTCTCAAAGAATGTTTCTCATCTCGTCAGAATTAATAAATGCTCCCGAGTTCCAAATTACATTACTACTTTAGGGTTTGACATTAACTTTGAACAAAACTTGAGAATGTCAACATCACTAAAGACTCCTGAACAACTGTTTTAACATTGTTTGCAAATGGTTAAGTTATTTGTGGGATTGAATAAGTTATTACTATAGACCAATGCCAGACCTAATTCCGAGTAAAAGAAGTGTATATTTTGCGAATTCACATCTATGAAATTCCGTAGTTGCAGATTAGTTAAAAAATATTGTTTTATTTTAATTATGGCGACTCTTTGGGCTCTAAATTCGGAAAATATCGTCACATAAATATATTTGCTGAATGACTCTATATACAAAAAAATATTTGTTAAAATACTTTATAAATGCGTGCGATTGCCGCAACAAACAAAACATATTAGCGTTTGTAATACCTTCGTAGTTTTGTAACCTTTACATAAAATAAGTAAAGGGTTTTGTATAATGAGTACCTACTCCTGATTAAACCAATGTAGATGCAAATGCAAAATAGTACATTTACAGAAACATACAATTTATTTTTATATATTTACAGTGACAGTAAGACACCAGAGCAATTATTTCATAAAATATAATTATCTTCAAAAATGTCGGCCATTTTCGAAATAAAATAATGTGATTTTACATGCCGCTGTGGATAGAGCAAAATCAGCAAGTACATTTAAGTTTAAAATAAATTGCTAGAACTATATACTCGTAATTGACAAATTCTTTATCTTATCGCGAAACACGATTCAAAAAGGATTTATACTTAGAAAATAGCCGGGAATTTCGCACAACCTAACTTAGGGTAGGTTGTTAACAATTTTTCTCTGTAGAATTCATTAAAGAAAAGAAATACAATTTTGAAAGTATTAGAATCGTGCTTTGCAAAAAAAAACATATAAAGTTAGCACTTTTTTTTTGCAATAGCAACTTCGAAAGACATTTTTTCATCAACTTAAATGTATCAAGTTCTAGCAATCCATTTGTGACACAGAACATGGAATGATAATACAAAATGTAACTTGAACAAAACACATCGATACTGTTAATAATCATGCTGAAACGGAACGAAAAACATTGCATTAGTAAATTAAAGCATTATTGAAAAATCTTTTTAGACATAAGAAAATAAAATGTTATTAATTAATCGTCCTACACTTCTAGCGAATTCGATCGCCCTGAAGTTAGCACAAAAAGATATATGCGCATGATATAAATTCGCTTAAAAAAAAGAAAACATTCTTAAAACGCCATACATTTTTTAGAACGCGCGAACTTCAGAGCTGTCTACGATTTAAAGTATAATTGAGTCTTTTTTATCGACATAGCACAAATAAGTACGTACGCTAAATATTATCTATCTTTTTGAAAAGAATAAGTGGAGTATAAATACGATTGCAGGATATATAATCCATAAGAGTGCATTTTGACTGTTACTGAAAAGAACGATTATCTTCTTAATCTGATCCCGACATAGCCGATTGATAATTTGTCTACATAATGCGATGAATAAAACTGTTTAAATTAATGTATTTATTTATTATGAAAAGTAATAAGTTGATAATCCGTAATTTCTCAATTTCGTATAATTTGATCTACTCGTCGTTATTCGATTATTTTGTACAATGAAAGCAGTTTTAACTATCTAACAATGAAAATCCTATTATCGGCCTATTTGCATTCTCTCTGGTGTTAATATATGTAAATGGTGTTAGAATTTCAATGGTGAATTTAAATTTTATTTGACTTATTTATCACTATTATATTTACGCATTCACGTTTACATTAAAATTTCGTTTATCTATTTTATATCAATCTTGTAGGCGTTTGTTGAAACGATCATAAAAATGTAAAAAACGCAGTCTCCGTGTTAGAGCCGTTAAATATGAATATTCAATTGACTTGTATAATGAATGTGCTTAGTGATTAATTATAAGTTGTATATAGGTAGTAAATATTTGATAAGCTGTGTGTTTACACGTATGGATCGTTAGAGGCTGTTGAAACTTATCATCATTTCATACACAGAGTTTGCGTGGACCTTAATTGTATATAATAACTATACGACCGCCAACTTTGTTGCGAATCTATTACTAAAACATGTAAATATTACTATTCCTTATTTGGGTGTTAAAAATGTAATACAATAATAAAAATAAAATTTGCCGTGAGGTACCGGTAGAGTAGAATAATATCTCCCTCAGTACCAGGTTACGTAAGAGGTGATTAAGGTACCAGAACCGACAGATGGCGGTATTTGCAAAACAGTGTAGCTTAAATGCGGAATTGGGTGGCAGGAGACACTGCCGCCGCGATTCACGAAAGCTGCGCTTTGCGATTGCCAAAGCGTTTCCAGCGCAGAAGTTATAGGCAAAATTCTCCCTTCTCGGACTCCTAATAGCTGATATGATTATCAAAAAAACATAGATAAGATTACATACATTGACCTACCGCCAAGATGAGTCGCTTAAACCACTTGTATTAAGACATAACAGGGGAATCACAATATATATATATACTTTAATACATATATTGAATATTCAAACACCGAACAAACACAAACACTATCATTTAAATATTTATCTTGAGTGGTGATCGAACTCTTTGGCTCACAAGTTAAGGTCATTGCGCCATCGGGCCGTCAAAAATATCTATTTACGCTATTTGCTATTTGCCGTTTTTCATTTGTTTTTGTGGGATAGTCTAGTTATTGGTTGTAGACTATTATATTTGTCTATAGTAGTTACGTTTGCTGGCGGTGTCATGGACACCCCGTACTGTAAGGTATTGAATTTTCAGACTAGGTTTGGGGGTACCCATGTTACTGCTGGTAATGCTACTTTTATTTACATAGTTGCACGCACATACCGCGGCAGCTTATAAATAAGGCAACACTGTAACCACATTTTTAAATTTTTTGTCAATTTGTTGCATTGTTTCTTGTGTGTATTCTTGCTAACTGACCTAAATAGTATGTGTTATTCTTTTGTTATTTGATTGCCGTGACAAATGATTTATGCGACTTATTTTGGAGGCAGGTCAAAAGGCGTGTGATTTTTTTTAATTCATATAATTTTGAATTTCGTTCTCAGATACAAGGATTTTAGGAATCTATACTTTAATTTTCGAGTGAATACGCGTAATTTAATTATAATTCTTTGTTGTTTGATTTTCTCAAGTTTTATCCATCAATGTTTTCGAAATGAAAATTTTAAATCAATCATTGATAAAGCAATAGAATAATTTGCACAAGTTTTGTAGAATGCTCAATTTTATGAAGGAGTGTCAAAAGATCTATTCTTCGAAAGGTAAACCTGATCTTCACGAGTTCTGTTACAAAGGGATTCCGTTCAGGATTCATGAGTACTGTTTCTGATACAGAAAGGGAATTACATACAAAGATATATATGTATATATTAAATTACTCGACAGCTGTATGTGTGTGTATGTGTGTAATGAAAATGTTATATGTAAACATATTTTAATATTAGATTATAGAATACTTAGAAACATTTATTCAAAGTAAATTCTGTGAACTGTCAAAGTAAATTTGGAATAGCGTGTTGATTTCGGTTAACTTAATTTGTTTATAAATGGAATTGGAATGAAACAAACACTGAAACTGGCTTAATATACCGTAATAGAATCGGTTCTAACATATCTGAGGGCAACATGCACATAAGCAGATTAGCATTCTGTTGTAAAATCTTGTAACATATTTTCAAAGTGCTCCCCTGTTTTATCCCAGTAGTTACAGTTCTTGTAAAAATAATTAATAATTAAAGTAGCCAGAATTACTCTAAATAAAATCAAATATCTGCCAAAGAAATCTCGTTAAATCTGTGCAACCGTTTCAGGGATAAGTTGAAACAAACAAACAGACAGAATTTACAAGCAATAATTCTAAAATTGCTTTTTTATGTAAGTTGCGTATATACCTTCAAATGGATTTAGTGAAATGCTGTTCATTTGGAATTACAAGCAAACACTGCGAAATCATTTATTTGTACAAATATTGATAAATTATATAAAATTGAAAGAAAGAAAGAAAAATCTATATCGATAATCTTTCTAATGCTTGCCACATCACTATATCTTTCAATATATATCCTTCAATTAATCGTCGATGAGTAATGGATCGCAGATGAATCTCGAGTTGGGAGTTTGCGAAGCACTTTAGGACTTCGATCACAACTTCACTTACAGTTTTAACTAGCCAACTTTTATTTTCTTTGAGGAATCCAATATGTCTGTGAATTTCAGTGTAGCACGACTGACATTCACAAACGAATAACCTCGCCCACGTTTGTCTCTGTGTGCGTGAAGGAATTATTGAGATTGAACACTAGCATCTCTAAAAACTTCCACGCTCTCCAGAGACTGAATGAAATCACAAAAAAATTGTCTTATCGTTAAAATTCTTGTTTTGTTGCCGTTATTGTTCCGAAATAGTAATCATATAAAACGAACTAAGCCTATAATAATAATAATATTACGTTTACGGTATTTAAAATTTGTTATTTAAAAGAATACTTATTATATAAAGAAATATTTGCTAACAACAATTTTAAAATCAGTTTTTTATACTGCGTCTTCTATCCTTGATAAGTCTAAACAGTTTGAAGCGACTTACCTCGGATCGATCACTAGCAGTTCTGAGCCTGGACGCAGCCGCCTGGAAGGTGGGGGGTGGAGGTCCTAGCGTATCAGTAGAACCTCTGTTGACCAGCGATGGATGGGTCGCCATAAACCGGTGGATCACCGCGAGATGGTTCATGGTCTGCTCTGCCACATCCTCTAGCTTTCTTAATCTAAACTCTACACTCTGTAAAGGCAAGGGCATTATTAAGGACAACATTTCAATGAATTCTCTTTAAAGGGCACTTGCTATCGGAATGCTGTGGTGGGGATAAGATGATATGAGATGCTGAGATGTAAGTCGCAATGAAGTGTCAAAAGAGATCCAGGTATTTTAAAGTGGAAAGGGAGCAGACCCATCAGACCTGGAAGACAGGTGTACTGGAATCTGAGTAAATAACTATGTACGGCTACATATTAACATGTACAAATCAGACCGCTAATTTTGAACTCAATACCTATATGTTTCTCAATATCATACATACATACATCACGCCTGTATCTCATCAGTGTAGGCAGAGACTATGGATTTCCACTTGAAACGATTTTGGCAATCCTCTCTTGCTTCTCTTACTCGCATTAGTCCTTTCATACACGCTCGTTTATTCTTGGTGCTTCTAACCTGGCCTTACTTTAATACCTCTCCTACTTCCTTAAAAATGTTCGCCTCGGTCGTCCTATACCAACTCTTCCATTCACTTCCGCTCTATGTATTTGTGCAGTCATTCTACTTTCATCCATCCTTTCTACATGTCCAAACCATCTTAATTTTTCTTTCTCAATTGTTGTCACAACACCTTCCTTTACACCACCACCATTGATCTCTTATCACACTATTCTTTAACGTATCTCTCAAACTTACACAAACGTACTTAGAAGTACTCTCCATTTCAGCAGTATAAAAGCATTTATAATATATTTATTCTTAAAATCAATTGAGAAATATTCTCAGTACAAATTGTCAACTTTGTATAGGTTGATTTACAGACCGGTACTTATGCACTTTCTAGCTAACAATAATAAAGTAGTGAGAGAGTGAAAAACATTTCACAAAGAGCACAAGGAAGATATAATAGCAGATGGAGGCGAAATTTGCTGAAAATGAAAAAGGGCGCGGAGCGTTTCAGTTTTAAATCCATTGCATTTTCAAATTCACGGTTTAAATTCAACTGACGGGAGGTGAATAGAAAACGCCGTTGGCATGATTTAAAAATGAGAATTGTACAATCCTTTGGAGTCTACAAACTAGTAGAGTAGTTTCTATTAGCGTCTGTTGATGGATATTCTGTTGATCTTACTTACTGGTAGACCTCTTACAAAGTCGACATTGATACCTCACTCTCACTATTTCTACCGGTAAACAGTACCGGTAGAAATGGCCGAGAATGCTGTAGTCTACCGGCAATGCTAGTTGAAGGATATTAGATAGAAGAAATTACTAGGTAATGAAACTATGAAACTTCTTCGAGTTACAAGGTTGGTGCGTAAGTCACATCTTTGTTGTGCGTAATATCACACTAACGCGTTGCCAACTTTGTGACTTTAGCATATATGCCCATATATGCCTATACAATGATACCTCACTCTCATCTAACTCAAGCGCCAAATTGCAGTGTTCGCATTGTCCTCAAGTCATAAAGTTGGCGCCAATTTAGACGGCCTTTAGTATGAAGTCTACCTCGAGTATGTGTGTATTACTTATTTGTCAACTTAGTAATAATAAAAAATAAAGCTAGTTAAGTTATTTCAGGTGCAATCAGTATGACATAATCAAGTAAATTAATTGTGTAAATGTAACATTTAATAATTCTGAAGCCCGAGCTAGTAGCCTTGTTATTTGATTAAAACAAGATTGTGTTAACTTTAGACGTACTTCGTTAGCCCCGAATTCAAACCCAAGCATAATTAAGGCACTAAGTTTAGATAAACATCAGTTTGACGTTGACAAACGATTTTAATCATAGATTTCGTTGATGTCTCATTTGAACTCACACCTCTGTTATTATTGTGCGGGCGTGTTTATAAATAGCGCTGTTCCAACTTCGTGAATGGACTAAATTTTGTCACACTTTTGAACTTTATCAATTGGAAGCCGTTGTCCGAATGATCAAGTTTTAAAGTAGAAAAAGTTTCGAACATTTCAAACTCACCTGTACAGATTGTATTTGGCAATTAGCTTTTTGATTCAAATCTTCCATTTTGGTCGTGATATGTTCCACTCTATCCGTGGTGTTCCTCACTCTCTCTTCTATTGAATTCGACAATTTTACTTCCTGGAAATATTAAAGGCATTAAAGATTGACATGGTAATATTTTTTTTGATACATACGTGGTAAAGTAGTTTTTTATATATCGCCCTAAGAATTATTGAGGCATAAGTCCACCTTGTATTCTTTCTTCTTATATACATCAGTTGTTGGTATATTTAATTACTTTAAAATATATAGGTTATTATATAAGACCTATCTACGTAACAAATATATTTATGTAGAGGGAGAGGTTTTCTAATAAAGGTACTTCCAAACTTACAAGAAAAGGCCCACACACTGTGACAGGCCCGATAGCGCAGATGATAATGACCTTGTCTTATGCGCTAAGGGTAATGAGTTCAATCCCCAAGGCAAACATTTATATTATAATACATTCACAGAAATTTCATATTTATGACAGTTGTTACTTTGCACCCCTTTTTACCTCCTTAAGGAATTATTTTTGAAAAAATATTTGTGTTATTAACGTGTTTCATGACTTTCTATGAAGAACATTTTTCAATTACTTTGAAACCCCGTTTTACCCTAAGGATGAATTTTCAAAAACTTTCTTGTTCCTCTCAAAAAAATGTCCAGCAAAATTCAAGATTCTTTCCCTTATAGTTCAGAACTGGCATTGATATGTGTAAAAACTGTCAGACAGACAGTTCCTCCTTATATATATATATATATATATATATATATATTTATATTTACAAAGATTTGTGTTTGTTCTGTGTCTGGGTAAAAATTAATTTAAGCCTGCATATTTCCAGTCCATAACAAAAGTGTTTTAAGCAACTTACTTCAGAGTCAGGTTAACATATAAGATATTGTGTGAGAATGTATGAACTTAGCTTCATGTAAAAATTACTGGTAGTAAACAATAAAGATGTTTTGTATTTTGCGCCATTAAATGCAGAGCGATACGTAAAGCGACAGCAAAAAATTAAAAATGAAATGCATTCTACAAGCTAGCTACTGACATGAAGTTATTAAAAAGGTTTCTACTGCGAGAGATTTATTATTTTTCCTCCCGTTTGCATAACGTCTACCAACGTTCAATAACTATATTAAATTGAAGCTTCCTCAAAAAGATTGTATTGCGAAAGTGCTTCAGTTTATTTCCTCATCATCACATCAGCCATTGGAGGTCCAATGCTTTTCAGACATTTGCACATATTTGCCACACTGGGCAAGCGTGTTGGCAATCACAGAGCGTAGCTTTCGCGACGGGGATGCTGCTACCCATCACTGCCCTGTGCATTTGAGCTACGCTGTTGCGGATGGATATCATATACAGGGGGAGGTATCATTCTATTCTGGCGGTACCTCATGGCTCTATACACGACTAAACGGCATTACGGACCTTAATTAAATTTGGCTCTTATATAGCTTAATGCGCGTAGTTACATTCTACCGATCATTTTTACTTTAGATTTTTTTTAATTCTTAGCTCTCTTCTTCTTCAATTTTTTTCGATTCATAGCCAGGCAAAACATTTCATTTATGTGTCGAACGAACATAATATCTGTTTATTTTGTGTATGGCAGTCATATATGTACATATTTATTTATTATATTTGTAATTCCACCTTTGTTTGATATGTAACACAAGACGTGTTGTGTAAATTTATATAATACTAAATATATCGTGAAGTACCGGCAGTATAGAATAGTACCTTCCACTGCACCAGGTGTCGTAACAGGTGACTTAGGTACCAGAACTGACAGATAGTGGTAGGGATGGGTGGGTAGCAGCATCCGCGTAGCTGTGCTCTGCGATTACCAACACGCTTGCCCAGGACGGCGCTTATGGGTAAAAACCTTCCTATCTTGGAGAAGCTCATGTCCAACAGTGGCCTTCCAATGGTTGGTATGATGAATTATGCGACTTCATCGCACTGCATTTAATATTGCATCCCGAGGGAACTTTCCCAAAATTAAAAGTATCCTACATTTCCTTTATTTGTAATTTTCCATTTATAACATTTTTATTTTACAACTACATGGCAACGTCTCAAGAAATTGAAATGTAAGATTTAATTAAAAGAAAATCATTAATTATTCAATCTCTTCTTTCTTGGAAAGTGCTCAAGAAACTTGGCATCTTATTAACATAAAATAATATTCTAAATGTTTCTGAATTTAAGCCCGTAAAATTGTCTGTATAGTTTGAAACGAGCGGACGTTTAAAATAAGTTGAGACATTACTTGGATCATTAATTTAGTGGTTTTTCAGCTTAGTTAATATATTAGTCAGAATTAGTTAAATCTTGAACGAGGCGTTACGTAATTATTTGTTGTCGAATTTATTTCAGGTCGTGAGGTACCGGTAGATTAGAATAGTACCTACTGCACCGGATATCGTATGAAGCGGCTGAGGTTCCAGAACGGACAGGCGGGATACCAACTGAAAAAGTATAGCTAAAATGCAGCGGAAGAGCAGCAAAGTTGCCGTCAGGAATTGCGCTCTGCAACTGACCCGAAAATTACTCCTTTATGAGGAGGCCTATGTCCAGCAATGAACGTTGTACAGCTGGTATAATGTTGAATTTTTTTTTCAACGCTGTAGTTATTAAACATCAAGTGCTTGTTAAGCTTATAACCGTGAGTTACCGGCAGAGTCGAATATCTCACTGTACTAGGTGTTGTAAGAGGCGACTGAGGTAACAGATCCGACAGATGGCAGTATAGCCACCCAAAACAGTGTAGTTCAAAGCGGTCCACGCCCAGCAGTGGACTTCCAATGGCTGATGATGAAGCTTATAACCATTATTACTACACGGCTTATAAAAAAGTTAGTAGAAATTAATAATAATAATAATTTTATTCAACAACAAAAGAAAACTTAAATTGAAATACACTTAGATACTTAAGTACCTAAACTAGATCTAGCCTCTACTTATAGGCACCTATGCTCTGTAGTGTGCATGTAGGTTTGAATGTGTGTGATTATATTAGGATAAACAGTTTCAGCCTTTGATGCGAAACATCGGCTTGCAATTCCCTCAGGATTTTATTACTCTGACGGTCAGTTAGCAGCTTATGAATATTTAAACGAATGAATTACTTAAAAACATGCGATTTAAAAAATCTTTCAATGCGACTACTGTATTTCCAAAATTCTATCTTTTTCTTTACTAGAATAACCTTTTTTACTGTCACTAACATCGCCCTGCGATACAAACTTTGCACAACCCATTTATCCCCTAATAGAATGATTTCCGAAATAATATTTTAAACATGTTTCATGATTTTATATGAAGAATCTTTATACTGAATTTCATTCGAATAACTTCAAAAACAGCAAAGTTTTATAGTAACTTTTCACCCCCGTTTTACCCCTTTTGGGGGTTAGTTTTCAAAAATACTTTTTATTGCTCATATACGTTATACAAGGAAACACTGTTTAAAATTTCAAGTTACCCCTTACAGTTTAGGACGTGCGTTGATATGTCCATCAGTTGGTCAGTCAGTCATTCAGTCAGTCAACTTCTCCTTTTGTATTTATAGATATTATATTATTTTTTTTCAAAAGAAGAGGGGCATAAACAATCATCATCGTATTAATAAAATACCTAAAACTTTATAACTTAAAAATTGTACTGGCAGAGTTAAATAGTATCTCCCTCTGTATAGGGTATTCAAAGTAATTGTGGCACCATAATCGAAGATGGCAGTTCTATGTGTAGTGAATATATAATATATTTATTGTTATATGTTTGTACAAATTGTCAAAATAAGTATAAATAAATACTTATTTGATGATATCTATATATATTATTTGTTGTCTGATGTGATTAAAGCTTATCACAGAATCTAGTCAATGTATGAGATGTAGAGCGTATTTATTTATTTGTTTTTATTATTACACTCTTCTATAAAAATCGTGCTTTCTAGATATATGACCTTCAGTCTCAAACTTTTGTTTTAAAAGTATCGTATTTAATCTCGATTAGTTTTAGCATGAACATAATGTTTTACGCATAAATATACTTCATTTAACTGTACCTCCCACTGCACCAGGTGCGGCAAGAGGCGACTAAGGTACCAGAACCGACAGATGGTGGTATATCCACCTGGAAACAGCTCAAATGTACAGCATAGGGATGGGCATCAGCATCCCCGTCGCGAAAGAAGCGCTCTGCGAATGCCATCACGCTTGCCCAGCGCGGCAATTATGGGCAAAATACCTTTCTTAGAAAGGCCTATGCAGCAGTGAGCTTTCAATGACTGGTATGATTTCGCGTAATTTTCAGAAATTCCAAGTATAAAATCCTTTACAATTTCGCATGATTGTACCATTTATCCTTAAGCGCGGAGCGGTGACATCGCGAGCTCATGAAATGTGTGTAATTAACCTAAGCGAAGTGTACGTAATTACATCCTTCCCACACATTTTGCTATTCCATTCGACTAGCGTTTATATTAATTATCTAGGCTTTAAGCTTCTGCCAACTGCCGTATGCAAGCTTTAAATCGCGAAATGTACGTCCTAAGGCTAACAGACTGGTTAAAGGAGGTCAATTTCTAAAAGGTTATTACATTGAATGATTGCATAGGGTCACCTGGGTCGACGATATTTTGATTTGTTATTATTTGGACATTTTAAAGTTCGAAGGTTTTAAATAATTGCCTATAACTGTCAATGTCTTACTCTCTTAGCTTAGCGAAATAGACATGCTGCACATCCCCGCCCATTTTGAACAATAGAACCGGATGTGTTACCGCCGTTTGCCAGCTCCGGTAACGTTGCTACTCGGCCTGTAACTCGCAGGTACAATTGGCCTTTTTAAATAAATAATGTAATGTGTTCGGAAGCAGTTTCGCCATCCCATTTACACAATTTTCATACAAATGACTCGCGGTACCATGATATTACGCTACATAATTTATCTATATGCGTGAGGCGAATTCATTATATGTGTTTGCATTCAAGTGACAGGTCGGCGACGTTACCGCTCCGCTTAAAATTTCCGAGTAATAATAAATCCATAGCTTGATTAGATGACACCTGTCTAAATAAATGACAAATTACGTGTTTTAAATTATTTTAATTGTTTTTTAATCAAAACTTTTGCTTGATTTTATGAAGGATGATATTAACTAAAAAGGAACCAATTTGTTTCTGGTCAGGCAGGATTCGAACCTGCATCTACTTATACCGGAGGATGGCACTAACGTTGTGCTACCGAGATTTTAGACATGCCGAATTTTTTCTAGTGCTTAGATTGATTCTACGTAATATGTTTTAGGTGTGAAACCTTTGTAATGCAAACGTTTTAATAATAACAAATTATGTTGCCAAATCTATCATTTTAATCAAGCTATATTTAAAGGGGAAATAAATAAACCAAGCAATTACGACTTTTTCGTTTAATCTTTCAATGATTTTATTATCTACGACACTTTCTGTATCCATAGAATTTTATAAGCCCGCCACAAACACAAATACCGCCAATATTGACATTTTAGTTTTTTTTTGGCTTACATAATGGTTAAGAGTCTGGTGAAGTATAATCAAGACATTATATATAAAGAATACCGTAATATTTAAATAACTGACATCCAGTAATGTTTAAGTATATTTTTATTGCAGCCGCAGAACATTCACCGCTGGATTCCTTTCTTAGGTATAGGACTCTCTAAGAAAGGAGAAAATTTGCCACACTGGGCAGATGTGGCCATCGCAGAACGTAGTAACATTCGTGGTTGCCTTGGTGTTATGTGTCATATTTGTAATTCCTTGTGTTCAAACACTTAAAGCTCGATCTTTAAAGTCTGGTCAACGTATGGATAACGGATATTTAATATATTATTGTTAAATCTAGGGAAAGAAGGCTAAAGGCCACTTTTGAGCTCGGGTACCATTCCGGGAAGCGATGTGAATTAAATTCTACGTCCGAAGCTACTGATGTAAAGATAATATTTAAACAAATGCTATTGAAATTATCTTTAGAATTGTAATGGTACCCCAGTAGTTTAAAAGCAATTCCTGCCGCGTACGCTAAGGCTAAGGTACCGGCAGTTGGCGGCCTATCCATCCGAAACAGCGTAGCTCAAATGCACAAGGCGGGAATTACGAGCAATTTCCCCCTAACTTGGCAAGGCCTATGTCCAGCATTGGATTTCCAATATGGCTGATATGATGATGACTTTAAGGTTGAGGGTTGAGCTTGCATAGGTTTACCCAGTGCGGGGTTCTTCAAAAAAGGAGTAGAGGTTTTTGCAGGGTCGGAAAAGCGTGAATAATATCTTAGTGTAAGTGGAAAGCTTAGATTGCAAAAGTCGCAATCATATGGGCCGCGTGCATGTTTGCCTCTTGTGTTTCATATATATAAAAAAACTGGACATGTGCCAGTTGGTGTCATCCGCCGAGGCTTCCGTAGGTATTTAGAAACATAATTTATTTTAGAATTAAGTGTAATTGTAAAAGTATAGTTATTGGATTTTTTTTGTATCTAATGCATAAGACTTTGCCAAATGTCACAGTTCCAGGTTCACGGGATGTCTACCCTATAAATTTTGATTCCTTTTAAAAAAGGTCAAAATATGCGTTTTTAGCGACATAAACGGTCGGGATTTTTTTTAGATTAACTTAGAGTATTATTTGTAAGAAACTTAAAAAGGCGAATGGTTTGAGTGGTTTTAATTTGAACTGAAAACTTCCTCTCGTCCTCGAGATAAAGTGTCTTGACAAACAGACAGGCGGACAACAAAATGATCTTAAAGGAGTTCCGTTTAATCCTTCTGAGATACCCTAAGATCATATAAGTAATTTTATTTCTTTTCCTGGCTGCGTGATAAATTATTTAAAGTATATATGTGACACCCCCACAAAGAACAAACAGAAATTCCATCGTATAAATATTTGCCTAGGGTGGAAACCCTTTAGTCGTCCCTTGGCGTACAAGATAGGATCACACCCGTCCGCGCTATCGGGTCCGTTAATGATATAATGAATAAACGGAATACTCACTTGTTCCCTAAAATAGCCTTCCACGCATTCCTCTTCGAAATCGTACAGCCTCTCCATGTCCTCTTTTTCCAAGAACAGCTTCAGTCCGTTGTCGTATTGGAACCGTTTGTGGGAGACGTTCCTGGTTACCCATTTGCAGGTTGCGTATATGTGACAGAAGATAATAAGGGGTGGAGGCAGCACAGGCTTTTGCTCGTACTCCATAACTACTGTAAACCTTTGGAACATCCATACCTGGAGACGTATGAGTTACAATTAATAAACATTCTTACTATAAACCAATTAAACCCTCTTGCTCTGTCATACAAAATAGTTTACAACATTTTTAAGAAATTTTAATAAACTGACTTACTAAAAAAGTAACTTTTTAAAAAAGTAACTGAGAAACTATTTTAGCAATCGCAAAATTGTTTTATACATGTATAAATCTATTTTTGAATATCTTTAAAACGTCGGTTAGTTAAATAACATATATTTCCATGCAAAGACCATTTCAAGAGTGACATAAAATAAATTTATTTTTTAGCGTAATAACCTAAATTTTAATTTAAAATGTCATTTAAAAAATATCTTGATAGTTGATATGTCTACAAAAAATATGTCTAAAGAGAATAAATGCTCACTTGCGATTAAAAGTAAGCCTCAATATTTTTATATTGTAATAAATATAAAAATATACCATATTAAAATCTAAACTGAAATTATTAGCTTTAATTATACGGTCACGAAGCTAAACACTAAACATCAATAGCAAAATAAATAACAAAAGAAACAATAATAAAGGAAATAACTACTCAATTTTTTTTCCGGATAATCCAGTGTGAGTTTAGTGACTGTTAATAAACTATTGCATTTATGAATTAAAAAGTAACCAATCACGTTACACCTTTTAAAGTGTGCGTGAAAAACTTCATTTTACATAAACTCACACTGTGCTCTTTGTGGAATTCACTAAAACATTGAATAATTATAGAGAGTAATTTAACTTGCAAGAACTCAGCAGTAAGCGAGAGATCATGCCATAACTAACATTAAGTTATCAGAAGCCAGAATAATAACAAAAGAAAACCGTTTGATACAAAAACAAAATGAAGATAGAAGAAGTACATAAAGGTGTTGTGGTAAAGATGGTTAAAAAGTAAAAGCTTTAGTTTTTTATAGATCTATAAAGTCTAGTTTATGGTTACCTATGAAATAGCAATATCCGGTAAGTGGCTTTACTGGCAGAACACGCTTACCGCGTTTGAATTTTGGTGCGGTTAGCAAAATTTTTTGATAAGGAGTAAGCCGGCAGGAATACGCGAAAATTTTTATTAATAAATATTTAACTTCCCACAGTTTCAAGACGGGAGTTGAACTCGTATATTTTCCATTCCGGGAGTTGCAATGGCAATAATGCTATCGATAGCATAGCAGACACGTCGTTTCACCTAGTGTTAGTTTTATGCTGAGAGGCTTATCTATACAATGTTGTAGGAACTTGGCTTTTCTTAAATTTTGAAATAAAATTTGCGAGAATCAAGCAAGTCGTACAATCTTATTCTGGATTCTGATAAAAGTGGCAACCAAAAGAAAAAAAGCGGAAACCTGGTGCGAGACTTCATTGACTTCATTAAAAATGTTATTAAAAACTGCAATGAGCAGATTGATCAGCAAGATATTCGCGATGAGTAGGTATATAGTCATTGCTATGGGCGTGATCCATCGGCCGGTCACACATTTGTGGTCAGCCGGCGCAGTGCCGCACACGGGGTCAATATCCGGCGCAAACACTTCTCCGTACAACATAAAGTACGGCTGGAAAAACACCTAAAAGGACGGAAAATAATAACTAGAAAACAAAAATAAAACAAAGGAACCAAACAAAGTGAGAAATCAAATTAAAAAAATAAAAAAATATGTAGCTAAAAAGACATCTAGGGCTTGAACGCAAATAGCAGGCGTTTTTTGTAAAAATTGTATATAAATAATTTTTAAATAGTTGTAATTGTAGATAAGTCAAGATCCATAAAATAAAGAACACGTAGCATGTCATTTATTTCTTTATCTTAAGGCCAGATGTCTTTTTATGTACTATTGAAATTATTATAAAAAACTAAACTAAAGTGCAATAAAAAATCTAACTAAAGTGTTTAAAATAATAAGGGGAAACAATACAGAGAAACGATTAAAACCTATCCCAAACTATTCAAAACTATAGCACTAAGACCCAACCGTAATCAAATCTCGCAACAGGCCAAAACAACATCGACACAACATTCTAGAACGTTGCAGAAACTTCGGCGAACCTGGTGTGAGACCCCGTTGACCTCGATAAAGATATTGTTGAACACAGCTATGAGGAGATTGACAAGCAATATGTTAGCGATGAGGAGGTAGACGCTCATCACGACGGGGGGCACCCAGTGTCCCACCCGGCACTCGTCTAGACCGGGTAGGCCGCAAGGGGGCGCCATTTGTTCGGCGAATACTTCTCCGTACAGCATAAAGTACGGTTGGAAGAACACCTGCAAATGTTAGTGGTGAGGAATGGCTGATGTTAGTTGCTGATGGTACCTAATCAAAAATCCCTATATTTTTGTGTTCAATTACGCTCTTTTGAATAGTTCAAAAGATCTATAGAGCCACATCAAATTTCTCGTAGTTCTGCAAGTCTATCTTGTAACTAGGTTTATTACGCGACTACCTGGAAGGAGCCTGTAAGATAATGGCGATGAAGGTGCCGTGTCTATGTTTGTAAGTTTAATACTGTTATTATTTTTAGACACAAATGCTCTATGTTGTTGACAGAAGTGTCTGGGGATATATTAGCACACGGAGTTATCGCGGTCAAATAACTCTTATTCGTTTTTAATAAAATTATGAGTGATGTTGTAACAATATGGAAGTCAAGGGTTTAATTAAAGTTGTATACATTAGTGCATTTACCGGCAGTGTGGAATAGTACCTTCCTCTACTAGTTGTCGTAAGAGGCGACTAAGGTATCAGAACCGAAAGATGGCGGTATATTCATCCAAGACAAAGCTCAAATGCATGCCCATCATTGCCGCACTAAGCGTGCGGCAATCATGAAAAAAATTCCCCCTTTCTGGAGAAGGCTGATGTCCAGCAGTTGACTTCCAATGGCTGTAATGATGATGATGATGACAATAGTGCAAAAAAACTAAACCATAGACAATGAAATGTTTGACGGAACATGCTACAATTATACAGAAAATTTATGCTTTATTTTTTTTACCCAAACAGTTTTAACTGACTAGAGATTTGTTTTTGATGGTTTATTTCTTGAACAGTAGAATCGAATTAGACAGGATTTTAACCATTGAAATTTCCTTCAAACTTCTACTTTTTTGAAAGCTCCTCGCAAAATAATTAGAAGCCGCGAATGCTAGCTGTTCAATAAAATGATAATTGCGCAGTAGAAACGTAACAAATAGCAATGTTTCATATGTGTAGGAGGGACGACGCAAATCACACAATGTAATGTGCCATTACCGGCATGATGAGAAACGTGGCCCATATGAAGAGGCAGTTATTTTTTTTTCGAGATACGCACACTGAATTCCATATTTACCGGCGTTTCTATCTAAAAAGCATCAATTTAAGCCGCGTATCCATTTGAAAGGGGAGGCTTTAAATTTTTGTTTTGTACCGCGAAAATCAGTTACGGATGGGATGGGATATATTTCACATTTTTTTTATTTACTGTCCGATTAATCCATTTTAATCGAAAGGGTTTGTAATAGCTTCAGTTATTTTATTTTACTGCCTTTCCACGTGATCGTTTTACGTTTTGATTTCAACATAGTCAAATATCATGTATTTAAAGGGCCCGATTCAATCCTCACCTAGGACAAACATTTATATGATGAATATTGGTGTAAGTTCTGTGTATGGGTGTTAAATATGTATATCAGTTGTAGGACGTCTACTGTTGGACACAAAATTAACTACAAGATTTTCAATAAGATCGGATTTATATGGCCTGCATGCAGGAGTCATCTTCATCTTAAAACTCTACAGCTCTTTCAAGCTTACATTAGTAAAGTTCATTTGACTTTGGGAAATATAAAAAAAATTGGCTATATAAAAGAAATAATGGTTCGGTGCGAGACAATTGAATTAAAATAGAAGATGAATATGTATGAGCAAATGAACTAACGAATAGCAAATGTTACAAATGAATGTTTACTAGGAAAAATATATTTCTTCATTTTATTCCTATAAAAGTACTGTTTGGAAATTCAAAGTAAAACCTAGTAAAACGTATATTATAAATGTACTTAAAAATAACATTTCTGACTCTGATTGATCACCAACAGTTTTAGAATAATAATTTACCTAAATACTTTAAGTAAATCAAATCAGAAAGGTTTCCTGCTGGTAAGGTCACTTGAACTTACGAGATCCCGGTTTTTTATGTATAATTTCACATTCAAACCGGTAAATAACGATAAATTATTAAATAATTCACAACAATATAAATAATCCCAGCTCTTTGAAATGTTAATGCGTGACACAATTAAGCCTGAACATGCCTATTAAAATTTTACAACACCGTTGTTCGCATCCAATAAGAGCATTGACAAACAATATTGTTTTATTAAAACAAATATAGGTAATTGAAATGCCAGACACACGAAGAGGTTTACAATAAAAAGTTCAATATTTACGGCAAAACAGCGAATGTAAAGTTGAAATGTGGAGTTCTAGATCAATAATAACGGAATGTTTATAGATGTGCTCTTGCAATTGTTTTTTTATTTTATTGTACTAGGCACACAATAGGCGATTGCCAACATGCTTTCTCAAAACAAGGCAAAAAACTTCCTTTCTTGGAGAGGCCTATGTCCAGCAGTGGACATTCAATGGCTGGTATGATGATGAGGCACTCAAAACAAAATCCCAGCATAACAAAACACCTGCCTCCAGCCTGCTAAGATCTCATAGGTGTTTACCTATGAGATCTTAGCAGGCTGAGATTCCCAAATTATGTATGCACAACATGATAAAATTAACTAGCAAACGCTTATTTAAAAAATGACATTTTTTCCGATTAAATAATGAAATAAAATAAACTAGATAATTAACAATGAAAATAGAGTGAAAAGGGAAAATACAAAAATTCTGCAAAATACTAATTTAATAATTGAGATTTCAGGAAGGATATAGATGGAATTCCTATATCAAAGTACATATTAATTTAACAAAAAGTTTCAATATATTGTGTAATAAAATAGTCAGAATCAAATATTAAAATTAAATATCAGTATGTGACAGGTTAACAGTGAATCAGTGTTCATTGTTGATTTTAGAACTTTTTGCATCCACTTCTCGTCTGTCCACTACTACTGGTGCATAGTTTTCATTGAATCGTAGGAACTTTAATGTTGCATCGGATTACAGTTGCACAGCCAGCAAGTTATGAAAGATAAAATAATAGAAATAATTAAAATATAAAGCAATACATACGTTTTTCATTGCTTTCGTTAAATTAACCACAATCTGGTTTTGTCCAGTTTTGCTATGATTAAGAAAATCTGAGTCATTTATTTTTTCTTGTGAATCATTTCCGTTCCCACGGCTTTTCAATTAAAATTTTCCTATTAGATCAAGATCGATCCTAAAAGGATGTACTTCTATCTAGATTAAAAATGCGATAAGTGGATCTGAACTTCCATTATTTTATATGTTTATCATTTACATCTAGATAATTCTATACATATTTATCAAGTGATGATCGGGACTACTTAATGGGTAGTACTACTTAGTAAGTAGTAATATTTTATTTTAAATGTTCCACTAATTTAATAAGTCGTGTTTTTGACTCGTAACTTCATTCCATCGCCGTGTAGTTGGAAAATATTTTGTTTTGGTTGGTGACTACCACCTAGGTTAAACTTATATGAAGTAATATCATCTGATATAAGTGGATTCCTCATCATCATCATCAGCCACTGGTGCAAAGTGGCCGGGCAAGCGTGTTGGCAATCGCAGAGCGCAGCTTTTGCGACGGGGAAGCTGCTGCACATCTCCGCCCTGTGCATTTGAGCTACTCTGTTGCGAATGGATATACCGCCATCTGTCGGTTCTAGTACCTAAGTCGCCTAATACGACACCTGGTTCAGGGTGAGGTACTATTCTACTCTGCCGGTACCTCATGGCTTATTCTACTCTGCTGTATTACAGTATCTCTTTTGAGAATAATTTCTTTAAACCTTAACCTAATTATCTGTCTCTGAGTCTAAGAAAATAATGAAAATAGACTCACTTCTCTAATCAAGTACCAACTAGCTTCCTTGTTAGGGTAGAGGATGGCTTGCCGCGCCACCCCGAATGACATGAGCACCACCAGTAATAGCACCACGAAGTATATCATATTCTTCACCATTTTACCCATCATTGTGACTAGGGGACCTGTCGACAAACAAAATTATTGCTTACTATCATCTCTTGTTACTCCCAGACATAGTTTATGCCGCGTTCTGACAGCAAAATTACAAATAGTTGATAGCCTGCGTGTTATGCTGATAATGATTTATCGAACTGCCCCATCACATCTACTTCGTTTATGTCTATCCAAAGGCTGCCTAGAAGAGATTGCACTGTGAAAAGGCCGCCAATTGTATCATATTTTTCCTTAGGTAATATTCTGTGTACAATAAAGAGTATATTTTTATTATTATCTGTTTTTGTAATTGAATTTCTCAAGTTACCCTGGATGACTTTGTGCTAAAAATACGCGGGCAAAGTGTATTTTTGTATTTATAAAGAATCTGGCTGGTAAGTATCTGATAGTTGTAAACATTCTCTCAATATACGATATGTATTCAATTTTGCTTTCAATTGCTGCTTTTTGGAGTATTATGTATGTGTATTTCGATAGATTGAGTGTATTAAGGCTATTAAATAGTTGTTTTGGTATAGGACCGGTTGCAGAAATCACAATTGGCATACACGCACACTACGCATACACGGTTCATTTTCCAAACTCTCTTTATCTCGGCCTGCAAATATATGTATTTTCTATATTTTTCTATTTGGGTGTTCTGTTAATTAATCTTATATACTCTTCATTTAAAATCACTTACTTAAGCTTCATCTTCTACAGTTTACTGTTCTTATTTACTGTTCAAACAATTGTCTTTTTAAATATATTATTTTTATATGCAACTTTATTTTTATTAACCTTCTCTTGACAATAACAAACAAATAATGAAAAAAATGAACATTTTCTAGCCGTTCCCGTGGATGCCGTGAATAAACATAAGTAAAGATTTCGTGCTTCCATGATAGTTTATCCTTCTACGGGAAGAAGATATCTTAATACGTACACTGAGGGACACTGAGGGACACCAAAGGATTGAATTCTGTGTGTATATTGGTACTGAACTTGATCAGTAAGTAGAGGGGCACACGTACGGACGTTATAATTAAATACAAAGTCCCACTCCATACCAATTATGAACCCGGCTAAACTATTGGTCTAGTCTATTGAATCCGCTTGCACGATCCATCAAGGGAATTCATTTAAATAACTGGTTATTCAAACGGTAATGGTCCAGTAAATTTGATGTGCCAACTATAATTCTGCTTGTGTTATTAGGAAAGTATTACAGGTTTTTAGGAAATAATGACACAATAATTTATATATGCATATATAGCCGTGTGGTACCGGCAAAGTAAAAAAGGAGTACCTCTCTCTGTACCAGGTGTCGTAAGAAACGACTAAGGTATCAGAACCGACAGATGGCGGTATGACCTTTTGGAACAAACTAGTTAAAATTCTCAGGGCGGGAATAGGCATCATTCCCGTTGCGAAAGCTACGCTCTGCGATTAACAATACGCTTGCCCGTGGCAATTATTGGCAAAATTAACCTTTTCTTGGGGAGGCTTATGTCCACCAGTGGACTTCCAATGGCTGATATGTTCATGGTGATATAGATTATGCATATATTGCAATAGACATACATAAATGACTACACCAGACATTTGTTACAAATGTTAATCAAATTTTCAATCAGCGCATATCCTTCACTTCGTTCCGACCGCTTCATTAACAGTAGCTTTATATTTTTCTCATTTTCGTAATCGTATCTTCTTTTACGTTTGACGGGCACGATGGTATAGATAGTAGTGATCATATCTTGTGGTCGCCAAATCGCCAAAGGTCGTGGATTCGATCCCCACTCAAAATGTATATGATGATATTTGTGTATGTTCTGTGTCTGAGTGTTCAATGTTTGTATTAGAGTATTATATTTTGTAATTCCTCTATTGCCTGATATGCGTAACATTGTAATTGCTTTAAGCGATTTACATCGGAGTCAGGACTAGGAGGACTTATTTCGGAGTCAGAAGTTTTCTTCATCTTAACATTCCACATCCAATCTAAATTATATTTTGAGCATTCACATCTATCACATCACATCATTCTCTTATCACTCTTCTCATTATCATATTATACAATGTCTACTGCCGCGTGTATATATAAAGATAAAGAAAAAAAAACATGATTCACACAGAATTGTATAATATTATACAAATGTATTGAGAAATCTTTTTCGTAGTCACTATGCTTATATTATTGGTAAATTTATTTAAAATATATCTCTAAAGTAATCTAATTTATTAAGGTTTTAATAACAAAATTACTTTTCGGATTTCTGGAATCTAAAACTAAAGCAATTTTTACTAATTACTACACAAAAACCAGTTTAAGTTTGTGGAAATTTTAATAGGGATGAATAATTAATACTATAATAGGGCTTTATTTTAATTTTCTTTTTATACTTATATTACGAAACTTAATTCCCGCCCCGTTAGCATCGAACTTATAAAATAAATGTATTTTTTATAAAAGTCTATCCTAATTATTCGAGTTTAATTAGAAAGTATAGGTATAAAATGTACAATAAGAAAATATTAATAAACGAAAGTACATATTAACGGTTCCAATGTTGCATTCGGTTGTATTCATATCTTGTGTCCCTAAGGTCGTAGGTTCTATCGCCACCCCGGGGCAAATATCATTATACCTATTGAAAGTCCATTGCGGGACATAGGCATAGGCCAAGAAAGAAAGGAGGTTTTTAGCAAATACATTGCCGCGCTGAGCAAGCGTGTTGGCAATCGTAGAACGCAGCCTTCACGACGGGGATACTGCTGCCCATCTTCGCCCTGTGCATTTGAGCTGCTTTGTTCTGGATATACCACAATCTGTCGGTTTTGGTACCTTAGTTGCTTCTTGCGACACCTGGTGCAATGGGAGGTGCTTTTCTACTCTGCCGGTACCTCACGGCAAATATACACCTTGACCTTAACACAAGGTCTTTAAGCAACTTAGCCGGAGTCAGGTCAATGAATGAAATAATAATACATTCCCACATCTATTGACATAAGTATATTGGATCGAATTCGTAGTAAGTCGCTTAAAGCACTTGTGTAATGGACGCCAGACAACAGAGGTATCACAAATATACTACTTAAATACATATATGTAACACCCAGACACAGAACAAACACATATATTATCATTTAAATATTTACTCTGCTTGGGAGTCGAACCCACGACCTTTGGCGCACAAGATAGGATAACTACCATCTGTGCCATCGTGCTCGTCTAAATATGTGAAATTATTTATTTATATTTATTTAAATCCAAAATTGACTTACCTAAGTACTTATTAACGCCCAAAATGTTAAGTATCCTTAAGTACCAATATATGATGTCAACGCAATATATGACTCTGCCTACGTCCATGGACCCAGCGCGGAGCCTGAGGGTCAGCCCCACCAGGAAAAAGATTATGAACCCTGCGTCATAGATGTTCCACATATTCCAGGCCCACACGCTGAACTTATGTCTGAAATAAAGAAGGTGGTTAAACAAAATAGCTAGCAGAAATCAAAACAAGTAATTAAGAATATATTTCATTCAAATTGGCCCACTGTAACATTTTAAATTCTCAAGTAAAAACAACAAATTTTTCAATGCATAAAATCTCAATAGTTATTATGTACAAAATTTATTCGTATACTCATAATACTGATTACCACGTTAACCCGTGGTCTCGGAAGAATTTCTAAACATATAGATCGACTAATTAAGCAAACTTTAAATTTTAATTTACTATAAATTACTGGGTTCGGTAGATATAAAATAAGCCTCAGTTCTTTGGAGAGCATTCAAAGAATTAGGAGATGATGTATGTACTCAATTAATTTGAAGGCTACATCACACAAACAAAAGTATTCTAATTCTTAAAAAAGATTTGCTTCATATGTTAGATATCTCTGCAATCACCCTACAAAGCCACTAGCAATAATCAGCACGTTCAATTGTTTGTGATACCAATCATAGAAAAATAGGATTTGAATGTATTCGTACAAAATGCTTGGCGAAATTAGTTAATATCCATAAATTATATTATCTTTACTTGGTAATGAATATCTTGATGTTCAAATAGGAATTACTAATAACCAACCTACCATTAACGTGGATATAAATCGATCCCTCAATAATAACTTACCTAATAGCAACTGGTTCGGATGTAATGATCTCCCTTATCTTCTCACATAAGAAAGTTAATATATAACATATAGAATATATCTCCGGCCACGACGGGGTCGGATCCATCTTCACTAATACTGTATATGTAAACATCAATAGGAACAATATATAGGCAATCTGAAACAAAAACGTACGATGAAGAAATAAGTACATTATTTGATAAAATTATTTGAATTGTGATAAAAATGTCTTAAAACCAAAATTGTAATACCTCGACAAAATTAAAGAAAAACTGTAATGTTCATAATTTTGGTTTGTTTTTACAAAAAAAGTTTGAATAAGTAGAATGCATGCGGGGTCCAATTTTCTGGTAAAACTTATGAAATTATTTTATATTCAATTCGTCTTAACTATGCCCACTACTGAGCAGTAAAATAATCTGCTGACTCAAAGTAAATTGATTGAAATCTGCCATCGTGCAGAAAGCTTGCTATCTCTTGACAGATCTTAAAATTAGGTTTTCTTAATGTTTATTCCCCAATCCAGCTGGAAAGATCCTAACATTGATGGTGATGAAGGCTTCGTCACTTGGGTTGGGTCAACCAGTCTAGTTGTCTTAAAAACTGAGTAGTTAAAGCCTTTTTCATCTGAAGTACGATAAGGCTTTCCTAATTTAGTCCTCTACTTGCGCCGAGACTTTCCTGACTTCTTGCCAAATGTTCATGTTTCTGGGTCATCGCGAAATGTGTTGTAGAAATTTGTAAAGGGAGTTTTCAGGAATGTGTTGTAGAATTTATAGAAATATGTGATGATAGATTTCGTTATATATCACAACCATATCATCTTGGAAAAGTAACTGAAGCATCGGAATGAATAAAGTGTGAACGTTACACAAACAGTTACTCTAAAGCCATTACAAAGTAATTTAATCACGTGCAATGCACGTAGCAATTCCGTGAATGTCATAAAATATGATTATTATTTTTAATACAGAAAGTATTGGAGCATTAATTTATGTCTAAAAACATTATAAGCGTTTTATTATGTAACTAGTTCTCCGCCTAGGATTCTGTCTAGACATTGTTTTACTATCGGAATCCTTGAGAACAAAGCAGCTACTGTTCTATCATAGGTTTTATGTTAACTATATGTACAATTTCGTAGAAACAAAGAGACAAACATTCTTTCATTTAGACAACATCTCAAATATTGACCTGACCTCCGTGATAAGTAGCTAAAAGCACTTGTTTTACAGACATTAAACAACAGAGGAATCACGAATATATAAGTTAAATATACATATTCAACACCCAGGCACAAAAAAAATGTGTTGTTTGAAATGTTTGTGTGCTTTACTCGTCATATCAGCCGTAGACGTCCACTGATGGATATATGAACAGTCTCCTTAGGGGAGGCAGTTTTTAATGAGTTAGCCTGTCCATTTTGTGGGTGAGGGAACGTCCTTACGCTTGCCATCCGAGAACTCCAATCAAATTTGTAGTATTAACATTAGTGTCGACTTATCTCGGAGACAAGGGTCAGGGTAGACGGACAGTTCAGACAGACGGATTCAAAGTAATTATTTAAAAGTATCGTATATTTTTGTAACGTTCGGTCAGAAAACTAATAATGGAGATACTAGTGATGGAAGAAAGAATGACAGATTATAATTAAATTTGGAACGGATTAAATCAGGAATGACATTCGCGAGCAAACACAAGCGAACTTTTTAAGATGCCGTTTCCTATGCCTGGAATAGACATGCGCCCACAACCGGTTCTATTGGACGTATCTTGGGGACCACCTAGCGGTTGCGACCCTACTTCTGATAATGATGATGATAAGTTTTATAATGATACGTTCTCATTGCTCATGTGTTTTCGCCAAATGGCCCACATTATGTTCACACGTATTTGGTAGTTATGTCGGTATCTTTACGGGACATGAACGAAGCAATATTGGCGTATAGCTACCGTAAAAAGAGGCGTCATAATAAAACCAGTTTAATAATACCATTACAGAGAGGAGGGAAATAGGTAATATCACTGAGGCAATATGTATCAATTTTGTTTAACATTACCTAATACAAATGTACACGGAATATGTATCATATTTATGATATTTCTGCTTTTATCAAATGTGCAATTTTATTAAAGCTAAGTACATATCATCAAGACGCCTACGGCTGAAGATAAGCCTTTTCTATTCATCATCATTATCATCATCATACCAGCTATAGAAAGTCCACTGCTGGACATAAGCCTCTCCAAGAAAAAAGGTTATTCGCCCACAATTGCCGCGCTGGACAAGCATGTTGGCAATAGCAGAGCGCACCATGTGCATTTGAGCGGCACTATTTTCGGGTGGATATACCGCCATCTGTCGGTTCTGGTAACTTAGTCGCCTCTTAAGCGTCATATAGCGTCAGACTGCATAATCAGATCATGGATAGACGATGGGTGCGCTATTGCCGCTGCGTGGTACAATTGCATTTAAGAACCTAACAGCTCAACAGGCAAATGATTCTTCATAGTATATGTCTCCGAGCATATTTTGTATGTCGGTTAATTGTTTAATTTGTTTAGTTGAGAGAATTGTACGAAACCTTTAATTCTAAAGACACGAAATATATTGAAATCTACAAAGTTAAAATAATGTGTGTAAAATTAATGTTCAGAAATGTATATGGCGAAATGGTTAAGGAACTGTCGCAATGAATGGTATTACGATGGGTGACCCAAAAATTGATTACCTTAAGGACCTTCGTGCTTAGAAGCCATATTAAGCAGTTGCTCCCAACTGCATTTGCAGTCTTTAAAACTCATCAATCCCCTTTGACCTCGTGTAAGAAGTGACTTTACAATAGGGACTTTTAGAAATAGTCGACAATAATAATGAATTTTGTATCTAAAATCAAAATCTACTATATGGATGTCGTGAACAAACATTATCATAACTAGGTCGTATTCATGTTGGTTAGCCATACGTATGTTATTAGCGAGGCAATAAAAACAAACAACACGCTGTATCGATTATCACTTAGAGGGAAACATGGGACAGAGTCGGTGACAGGTGAACCATGATATTGTAGGCATAGATAAAAGAATAAAAACTATCCATATAATTTCTATATTTAAAATGAAAAGACGTGATTCATAGGCAGATTAGGCAGTTGAAGTGACCGATGCAGAACCATCGACCAATTGAACCGAAGTGTCTGAAGTGGTGACCAAACACCGGCAAGCGCTTATTATGAGACGATCTGATGATGCAGGCTGACGCTGGATGTAAGCTTATAATTAAATATATATATATATATATATGTATATAATATAACATAAAAAATAATGTCACGTAGTTCGGAATGAATTTCTAAACTAACGGACCAATTTTTATAAATGTTTGCGGAGTGTGTACACTCAAATCCAACTTCAGAGATAGAATAGTTTATATCTCAATTGATAGTTGCAATATTTTTATCATGATAAAGTAACGCTTGAGAGGATTTAACATGTATAGTAAAGAAAGGATGACGGATTTGCTAGTGCAGATTATGTCACAAAATGCAATATTTGACGGGCCCGATGGCGCAGAAAGTAGTGATCCTGTCTTGCGCGCTAAGAATCGTGGGTTCAATCCCCACTTAGGACAAACATTCACACGAATATTTGTGTTTGGTCTATGGGTGTTGAATATGCATTCAAGTATATACATTTGTGATTTCTCTATTATCTAATGTTCGGGAGTTTATGTTTTAAGCGACTAATCTTGGAGTAAAATCATAGTATGAGATGTTGTGTGAATTTGCAAAAAAAACCATTGCATACGGCTGAAATAGGTTTACGACTATCAACACTATAAGATACCGGATCTCTATCATATCAAACCTTCACCGACATAAACCTGCAAGTGTAACTTAATAGTAAATATAAGTAAATATTACGCGCGAAAAAGGAATAAAGATTTGCATCGAAGAAAATTTGTTAAGAAACCCTTATCGACTTGATATAAACTTTTATCGCCCAAAAAGTTTTCGAAGCCCAAGTACATATCCGAACGGCAATCACTCTTGTCGAATGTACAAAGAGGTGGGCGAGAGGACTTTACTTTTGGATATTGCTCCCAGCATTTTACGCGGGACCCTCGCAAGCAAACAGAGGCCTGCCTGACTAAGCATAAAAAACGCTTAATGGCACTCTGTGTAGGGCACAGTTTGCAGATGAAAGCATTGGATCATTAATTTATGTCTAAAAACATTGTTAGCGTTTTATTATGTAACTAGTTCTCCGCCTGCGGCTCTATCTGTACATAACTTTATTGTCGTAATCCGTAAGAACAAAGCAGCTAATGTTCTTTACTAGGTTTTATGCTATCTATATGTACAGTTTCGTAAAAACAAAGAGACAGACATTCTTTCGCATTTTCATGCTGTAATATTAATGATAATAATAAATTCAGACAGCATCTCACACATTAATCTAACTCCGTGACAAGTAGCTAAAAGTACTTGTAGTACAGACATAACACAACAGAGAAATAACAAATACAATTCATAAATTCAACACCCAGACACAGAACAAACACAAATATCATCATATAAATATTTGTCCTGCGTGGGGATCAAATTCACGACCTTTGGCGTAGAAGATCATCCTAATCCTTAGATCATTATGGATTATTAATAAGCTAATATTGCTTTTTCGCCACATTAGTTTACACGCATATCGTTTACCATAAACCATCCCAATACCAGGAAACTCTTGTGTGCGCTTGTATTGTTGCAAAAAGGAGTCCCTATTCTTTTGGAATTTAACGCAAAATATGAGAAAGACGTCATCCACAATACCACAGTTAGGATATATTACTTTTCTTATTATAAAAACTTTTTTATTTGTTACACCGACAAAAAAACATACAGCCCGCGTGATAGTAAGCACTGCAGCCTGTAGCCGTTCGTAATATCACATGGATGTCACTGCCCACCTTGCGTCTAGATGATATTATGTCATATTACGCAGTCATTTCACTGCCTTTCTCACTATTCGAACCGAATCACAGCAATGCAATCATTGCTGTTTGGCAGTAGAAATCGGTGGGAGTGAGGTACCAATGCAGACAAGGTTATGTGAAAAGTTCTGAGGAGTTGTCTGATATATTCACGCGTGAACACATTTACATTTGAAAGAATTATATTTTCTTAAATAAAGTACTTAACGGCTTTAAAACACGGTATATTTTTTAAGTTAATATTTGAAGAATTGGCGATTGTATTAAGACGCAAACTGTTTTATAAGTTCTGTAATGTGTAATGTCATCGTTAATTTTAGAAAGTAATACACGGCCATTGACCCCGAAGGATGATTTTGGATCACATGAAAAAGATTATATATACAACCTTATGACATGGAACACGATCATTTTGCTTCGAATACATGTTTAACACGTTCGATAATATAATTTACCTGTATGTAATCTTTATATAATGTACTAATTAGCCCCGCCTTCACACGGGTGCATTGAAGATAAATAAACGATATTTGTGGGTTCTCCTTAAGAGATAGACATATACCATTTCAGACTTTTTAAACACTTTTTTAAGATTTATAATATTGTAGGGCATTATTCTGATCTATCCCGTCAGTTTCAGCCAGCGTACGCAATGTTAGCGCAAAAAATGTGTCTATTTACGACATCACATTAGTAAACTCAAAAATATCAGTGTTTCTCTACTATATTATGCATGTATTATACACATAAATCTTCCGCTTCAATCACTCTATCTATTTAACTGCATCAAAACCCGTTGTTGGTTTAAAGATCTAAGCATACAGAGGGACGGACGGCGGTAAGTGACTTTTGTATACTATGCTGTAATGTAGTCAAAGTCAGGTCTATGGAGTAAAATAATCCGCATCTACGATATACAAATTAAAACGGTAATTGAAATAATTGTGTGCGATGACTAAAAGACAATTATTGATGTGATAAACATCTGTTTGTTTCAGTAGTAAATATATATTCAAGCACTTTAATAATAATATTTACTGTCACAAAAACGGTACATTGTTGTAATGAAGTCCTTGACCCCTATATTAAGTTTATGACCTGTATTACAGAGGTTAGTGCCCTCCTTAAATAAACTTAAATTGCAAACTTTATGTTTACAATATAACAAATATATATTTTTAAATTAATTACACAAGTTTAGTCGTTCCATAAAGACATTATGTTTGTCATTTGCCTGTTGTCTGATATTCGTAAGACGAGAAAATTTATAACGGAGTCGGATCAATCGGATCGGAGTTGAGTATATTTATTAAATAACGTGTTATTTGCAGGTGGTACCACCGGTACTTACCGAATCGGCCCAAAACTTAGTGATCGGCGCTGTGAAGAACTCATAGATCTTCTTTCTCAGCCTCAGAGGCCTCATCCTCTTATCCTCGGGCGCGTGGTGCTCAGGTAGTTCCCGGTACGAAGGCTCCCACCCTATTTTACCCACTTTCCCGTTCTGATCGACCCGGGTTTCACATTCGGCCCCTGAGCCAATCAACGCCTGCTTGAATCCAACAAATACGTACATACATTCATTACAACGACATGTTCTTACCGCACACATATATAAGTATATAATCAAAACAAAGTGTCAATAAATTAAGTTTGCACATCCAGTGAAGTTAGGTAACGGACACCAAGCGTATTTTTAAGCTTACACATATCGATTAATGCGGTAGCAGACATCATAATAGTAACAATCCAATTGAGCTTGGTGAAATGGATGCAAAAGTAAGTATTATTAGTATAGGAAAACTCATAGATCCAATAGAAAGCCTCGCAAGACCAATACATGTAGATAATCACAACGCCAAATAGAATAGCTTAACACCAACAATTATTCAACTAACTACAACATCGACGCAATTAAACTCTGACAAAAGAAAGTCCCGTCCATGCTTCACCTCGCAGACGCCGCGACTCTCCAGTCTCGGAGCCTTTATCTTTTTAATTAGACGTGCCAGTCTTATTTTAAAGCATCGTAAAGATACCTTCTTTATTAAGAGAGAGCTATCGGCGTGTTATACTTTTATAAGAATGCTCGCCTGAATTTTAGATAGGGTTATAAATTTCCATTCACTAAAACGTATACGGTGGCAAGTAAAATTTGAGGTGAGCCATAAACGGGGCACAAAGCCTATAAGGCCGAGATACTAAAGGAGTAAAAATAGATATAAGAGGGTAGAATATGAAAGCTTCTGTACTGCCATGTAAAGTTGTAGACGTAACGTTTACAGAGTGCGATATTCTGTTCTCTGTTCAAATTATATTTCTTTCGCTTTTCACTTCGTATATATGAAAGTGATAGAAAATAATTGCAGTACACCGAGATCATGAACATCGGGACCCTGTTCGTTTGCATGTGTGCGGAGTAATACGAACACAACAGGTGGTTCTTTAGGTGTGTGGGTATAAAGGTTTATTGTGCATTTTATAGGCACTAGAATAGAATTGTGTTGGTACGTATTTATTAAACGACGTGTGACATGGTCCATAAAACATATTTGATGGGGATCGTTGAATCGATAAGTATTCAAGAACTTTATAAACAAATACTGTACTGCTTGAAAGAGTATATGAATGATGAAACATCCACTATTAAGACAACGGCTTGCTAGCGCCGACGCCGGTATTGGTTCCAATAATACCTACCATTAGGTTTTATTGAATCTTGCAGGTTTTTTCTGGTGTCTCGCGTAATGAACCTGTCATAAACGACCCGTTGCCGGCAGACTAGTATTAAAGTACGACACTCAATGAACTATTTATTTAAATGATTTATACCACTGGTTGTCAGGGTCATAGGTCATTTATGTTTTGTAAAAATTGCAATCAGCAAATCTATATTCATATATTTTTTGTTCTTTTTGACGATTTAACAGGGCCTATGATTGGCCTACTGAAAATAAAAATACATTTGATTTTGACATGACTTTGAAATAAAAAAGTCTAAAATTATTATAAGAAATCTATTAGGGATGAAAGAAAGAGTAAAACGTCACTCAGTTTGTATTGTTATTTAAGTGACAATGACAAAAGAAGTACGATAGAACCACGTCGTGCAAGTGAAACTAAAATGTATCTTTTATTGCTAAAATCGTCAAAGAATTTTCAAAGTTGCTTTCTCAAGTGCAATTCCTTTAGAATCTATTGTGCACATTTGTGTTCGTATCACAAACGCTCGCTCAGAAACGAGCAGATGTTTCGCGGTCGTCTACCTTAGCCGTTTTACTCTGTTGTCCCGGAGGTATAATCTTCTTGATAGAAAGCGTACGCCTTTTCACATCTCCCACCTACATTAGGTAATAGTTTCAATTTCTCATCTTTACTTACACAAAACATCCTAAAGAATAAAACTTTGCTATAAGCCTTTCCATTGTAATAGATATCTAATTTCTAAATGATTACAAATGAATACATTATTTACCATATCAAAAACATTATCTGTACAATTTTATATACTGCTAAAATTACAAATGTGTTCAGTAACTACCGATCAACTGAAAGCGATCCTGCTTGTTAAAATCCCATCACCCATGTCAATATTTGTTATAATTTCCTCCTAAACCTACTCACAAAATAATATTTGAATTTGTACTAGCAATATTTATCCTTATTTATTTACCTAATTAAAATTATTCAGTAATTAATTAATACACATATACAGATTTTAAATGTAAACAATATGTGAAATGATTAATTAGACATAACACCAGATATCGTCAGATGAATGCGATGAAAGAGCAACGGATATACTTAGTATAATGTATCTTCGTTGGCTGGTTTTATTTTTATAAAAAGAATATCGTTGAACCCCTACACTTCTGTCGGTAGTTATGGGAAACTTGTAAATATGTGTACAAATTGCGATATGTGATATGAAACTAAGCATTGAGAAGAAGCAACTAAACGCAACTATACCTCGGCGTCGTTCGGGTCCTTTGTGCTACGGTCATCTTCCATGCTCTCATTTTCAAGATGCTCCTCCTCAGTTTGCGGCATCAGCTGCAGCTCTTCCTTCGACTTGAACTCCAGTTGGAGAATGTACAGCGGACACAGCAGGCTCAGAATAACCTTGACATCACGATAAAGCCGATGTGGCAAACGAAACGGTCCACGCTAATCACTTTGACAAAGCCATTCATGCTACGTCGACTATTTGGGACTCGGACGGCGGTTGTGCAAGTGATATAAGAACAGTCAAAAAAACACGGAATTTTGAATGGTACATAAAGATTATGAGCGGAAGGGTGAGCGTGTAGATAATAAAGAAATTTGAAAAAATATATGTACTACATCTAGATAGTAGAAAAAGTACTTAAAAATCCAAGGTAAAACAGTAGAAGACAATTTTGTGTGCAAAATTAAATTATCAATGTTTGCAAAATCAAAAGCCATGGAAGTCAGTTTTAATGTTCAGGTTCAGAGTAAAAATATTAAATCAAAATAAGTTTTCTACAATTTCACTTGCATAATCGGCGTCACAATGCATCGCATGCAAATTTTCAAAGTACTTATTATATAAAGCAGTTCATTGAACAGACATCGAAAAATTTCATATTGCCTAATCATTATTAAGTTATTTGTTATTATCTAACACTGAATCTACGGATGACATACGTGCCTATGAAAGTTCTGTGCTTTAACAAGAACATAGAAAAAGGGGAAAATTTATTGTTCGCGTGTTTATTTACCTTTAGGTTTGTATTTTTTCTAGTCCTAAGTCCTCCCATCCATAAGTCTGCCAATATAATTTGCGAACAAGGATGCGCCAATAAGGCGCGGTGGTTAGCCGCCACGGCGAGACTAAGGCAAGTTTGCCCGGACCAGTTCTGCAGTTCACAAGTCAACAATTGCTGCGCTTGGTCGTCGTCTTGCCGATAACAATAATCCAGTAACTCCAACGCTGAAAGTTTCAGATCGTTTAGACGCGAACATAATTGGTCTAGACTGAGTTCACCGAAGTTTTGCTAATAAGAACTTGAGCGAGTTAAGGGCAGTAAGTAACCTTTATTGAAATCAATAATACTAGTAGAAACTTGAACCGTTTTGCTTTTGTAGTTGCATTGAGTGGATGTTACTTTGTGACTCTAATTATTACATTTATTTCAAAGTTGGTTTCTCAACAATTTAGTCAACGACACTTTTTATGAAGTAATTTTACTTCATACAAAGATGTCTGCGAGGATGCTTTATAATCCTTTTTTTTATCAAACATTGGAGCTTAAACAGTAAGGCAAATTCGAAAGGTAATAATGCAGCAGTGAAATTGCTTCGTAATGTTACACAAGGTGACTAACACTGTTACTTGAGCGCAAAGTTGTAGACGTTACGACGACCCTAGTGATATCATGGTGAAGACACGAGTGACGCTTACGATTATTGTAAAATTGCTTGCTAACTTATTAATAATAATATATTTTTTTCCACAAAGTCGCATACATTGACAGACTCCGTGGTAAGTCGCTTAAAGCACTTGTGTTACGGGCATCATACAACAGAGGAATCATAAATATACTACTTAAATACATATATTTAAAACCCAGACACAGAACAAACCTAAATATCACCGTATAAATATTTGCCCTGGGCGGGAATCGAACCCGAACGAGCCTTGGCGCAAAAGATAGGGTCATTACCATCTGTGCCATATACATATATATATATTTGCTATTCACTATATAGTTGATGACACAGTTAGTGTGTCTGTAAACGTGTGTGAGAGTAACATATGCAAATACGTCACGCACACACAATAAATTACCGCGAAAGGGAGAAATAGTTTATGGCCGGTTATTCCATTACCATCCATCATAGCGGGCTAACTTAGAAAAAAAAGGTGAATGATTGATCAGCTTAACACACGGAGGTAGCAAAATCTATGCTCACAAAGGTGAAATTGTTTTTAAAGCTCAAACTTGAGCCTGATGATTGATAGCATAGGGGCGACAACAAACTATATCGTCGGTGATTGTTCAATACCGAGTAGTAACGGTTGTCAATAAAGTTCAAATTTTAATAAGACAAGGTGAAATTTGAACCTTATCGACTAATGCTACATACGCGGTTTTGAAATAGCACTGAAGATATCATATCTTAAACTTCTCTCTGATATAGTGACATTTACGCAGATAGACACTTATATTCATCAGGCCTGTGTCCCTTCGGGGTAGGCAGAGGCTATGAATCTAGACTTGTCACGATCTTCCTTTGCTCGCATTAGTCCTTTCATACACGTTTCATGACAGGGCCCTGCTTAAATAAGTAAGCGTCACTGCAGCCTATAGACGCTTGTAATATCACATGGATATCACTAACGTCTTGCCAACTTTGCGACTTTAGGATATTATGCTATCCCTCACCCTTCAGACCGGAACCCAGCAATACGCACAATGCTATTTGGCGGAAGAAATAGGTAAGAGTTAGTTACCAATGCAGACCTTGTGTAAGAGGTCTACCTCATAAGGAATGTTCGCTTAGTTCATCCTATACCAACTCTTTCATACGCTTCTGCTATATATATAAGTGAAATCAGTCTAATTGTAACTATTCTTTCTACATGTGTAAACCTTCTCAATCTTTTCTCTATTGTTGCCACGAACATCATGTTTTACACCACATCGATCCCTTATCGCACAATTTTTTAATCTATTTCAAAAACTCACATTAATAATAATAATAATAAAAATAAATAATAATAAATTCCCACATCTCATACATTGACCTGACTCCGTGGTAAGTCACTTAAAGCACTTGTGCTACGATAGCCAGACAACAGAGGAATCACAAATATACTACTTAAATACATATATTTAACACCCAGATAACATACAGAACAAATACAAATATCATCATATAAATATTTGCTCTGGGTGGGAATCGAATCCACGACCCCTGGTGCATATGACAGGATCACTAGCATCTGCGCCATCGGGCCCGTCAATATTAATATTCACAACAGTCAACATTATATATACTATACTCATTACATATAGATGATTTGAGAGCACTAAATAGACTGGTCATGTCTCTTAATAACTTATTCAGTACTGACCCTTGTTCTCAAATTCCTTCCCGTAATGCCTCAGTTCTTCATAAACCTCCGTTTCCATATCATCTTCAGCCGCTTCGTGGGCCATAGCTTTGTACAATTTGCAGGCTACTAGAGATTTGGCGAGCGCTTCTTCTCCATGAGTCCACATTAGCAACGCCATCTGGTGTCTCTTAGTTAGCACGGCCCACATCTGCGAAGTAAAATCGTTATTATTTTAAATGTATTAATATTCACTATGGATACCACGTGTTAAAGAGAGTTCCATATTGATTTTAACAGGGAGGAGATGACATCTCGCTAGGCAGCTAATACAGTGAAAATACTTTTTTTGACTAACCTAATTAAACAATTCAAAGAAGTCTTTTCTAGCGCCACCGGAGGGATGGATGGACCTTTAGTTAATGAACGAACCTATAAGCGATTGAAGCAAGACCGATCGCTATCACTCGAAGGCACATCTGAGCCTGGACCTCAGGTAGAAAGGCAATCAGGAACAGTTAATGTTTGTTTGCAAAAAAGGAGAATTGAGTGAGTCCGGCCGCGCTAGTGAAGTCGGTATTCGCTCGAGTTGCAAGGACTGCACGCGTCCGTCGGCGAAAAAGGTATTGTCCTCTACGAAAATAAGCACGTGTATAAATTGCTTGAGGCCGTGAGGTACCAGCAGAGTAGAACAATACCTCCCCCTGTACTAGGAGTCTTAAGAGTCGATTAAGGTACTTAAACCGACAGATGGCGGTATATCCATTCAACAGTGTAGCTCAAATGTACAGAGCGGCAGCACTAGCAAGCTGCGCTCTGTGATTGCCAGCACGCTTGCCCAACGCGGCAATTATGGGCATAAATCCGCTTTTTCATAGGGAAGCCTATGTCCAGCTGTTGACTTTCAATGGCTAATTTGATGATATGAAGTACTTGAAATTGTCGAAGTGGCTCTTATAGAAGCTATACTATTGGGCGAAATGTGAAATAACGTCAAAATTGATTACCTATTATTTTGATCTGAGACTATCATCAATGGGAACAAGCATTAATGGAACAATAATGTGGTCACCAACATCGCATACATAATATATAAAACTACACGCAGTAATGACCTATAAAACGTATCACGCAGAATTACTTTGACCCTTGTGTGTAACATTGGCTACATTGTATGTAGCTATAGCACGTTCATATAGCGTATTCAATTAAAATTTGTTAGAAAAATTTATTTGAACGGGATGAATTTATACCTTTTCAAATTAATAAGTCAGAAACGCCATTACTAAGTGCATATTCTATATAAATATAGGCATATTCTATATAAATATAAAGGAGAGGTTTCGTCATTATATTCACAGCAGCCTAAGAAGCCTTTTACTGCTGGAAATTTACTTCCACAAGAAAGAAGAAATTTTGCCTATAATTGCCGTGCTGGGCAGCAGTGATGTTCGCAGTGCATAGCTTTGTGACAGAAATGCTATTCATCTCCACTCTGTTGCACTTTAGCTACGCTTCAGGTAAATATACCGCCATCTGTCGGTAAAGGGAGGAACTAAAGAGTTAAACTACTTGAAGGTGTCAGCCAAACTGGATTATATGCAAATTATGCCTACCAATAACTCGTTGAAGGGATAATCGAAGAGGGCCATCTCTGTGGTGACTGGCATAAACCCCGTGATGAGGGAGAGGCCGCCGGCATTGTGTCTCGTGAAGGAGGCACTGTTCCGGTGCACGTTGACACTCTTGTTCATCACCTTCGCGTAGATTGGACGGAACTTGCGACGAGTATAATAGCACCTGTCAAATAAAATACACATTGATTAGGTATATCCTATTAATAAACTCTCTCCGATCCCGCGTACCCTGCGGGAACAGACGGGGGTTGGCGGGTACAATCAGTCGTAGGGATTTTCATTAATGAGCGGCCTCGCTCAATACCCTTCAGTTGTGATGAAATTGAATTCTGAGTCAAAAAAAATTACGCGTCCATACACATTAAGACGACTTTTTTAACGGTTATAACGAGGAGTGAAATTTTAAAGCTGGCAAAAATTATTTTTGGCTGTAAAGTAACCAAACATACGCTGGGAAGTGTTTTTACGAGAGATTTAAAGTATGAAGAAGATGATTGAATGGTGAGTGAAAACTGGAAATAGTGTTAATGGAGCCTAACATGCTTTTATGGGCAGCCAAAATGTGTCATAAAAGGCACGACTGGCTGATCATAGAGGTATGTTGATTCCAACACTGACAAATGGTAGTGAATGTTGGGTATGGCTGAAGAAGCACGCGAGTAGAATAAATGCTCTTGAAATGCTTTCATTTCGAGGTATGTAGTGAGTGAGTTTGAGAAATAGATAAAAGAATAGAGTGATGTGATGTGTTAACAATATAGAAACTATTTATATATATCCTAAAATTATGTGCTTTATAAAATTTGACTCCATATAATCGCACAAAGAGAGTCGGATTTTCACTCTATAAATCGTATTGTAATCGTAAATCGTAAACCAATACATTTAACATAGGATATTCAATTGTACAATCATCAAAGCCAATGAATAGATTGTCATACAATTTTAAAACCAGGCCTCTATGCATAGTTAATGCAATCAGCAATCCATTACCATGGCGCCAACATGAATAAATGATGATCTCACTATTATAAGTGGCCTTCACTTACAAATAACACCGGGTTATCGTAATATTGATGTAAACTGTCATATATTTATTGACTTTTGTGATTTGTGACGATTCAGTGCTTACTTTCATATCGTTTATATTGTCACATGCCATAACTGTCAGTTACAGGAAATTTGTTGTTTGACGTACTGGAACCGGATCCGTATTTTCCTTTGTCATGTTTATTTATGTAAAAAATGTAACGTGTACGATTGCAGAGTACCCATATATTATATAAATATATACCCCTATATATATAATACTATAAATAATGACGAAGAATGAATGAATGAGTAATTTGTTTCGATATTATTTTTGAGTAATGTCGATTAGAACATTTCTGTTATTTTGGCTTATCACTTAACATTAATATTACTGATTTATTTAATCCTCGATCAAAGAATATTAATAGATTTTTGTTACTTTTGAAAAAAAATCATAATGATATTCCCACAACAACTCTTACATTGACTCCGTGACGTCACATGACTCCGTGGTAAATCGCTTAAAGCACTTGTGTCATGTACATTACACATATATTTAAATTTATATCTTTAACACCCAGATACAGAACAATATACACATTTTAAAGTGTAAAATATAATCATATGAACATCACATACTTCATAGACCTTTGATGAAGCACAAGATAAGAACACTACTGAATATCTGCATCAATAATAAGGCAAGTTTTGTGCCAAATCAAAAATAACTCAAAGTACCGCATCATGAATCATTAAGAAAAATTTAATTATCGTTTATGTTGCGTATGAGCTATTACTAATTGATATAACGCCATCTGTTGGTTTTTCTACCCAAGTATCTTACGGCACATTTACATATAGTCATACTCTCTGCTATACTGCTAGGTATCACACGGCATAAGACTTTCTTTTCTTTTTTTAGATAATTTTCATTTTCAATCTTAGTCAGCCAAGTTCGGACGTCAAACTGTTCATTGTTTACTACCAAACGAGAAAGTATTACCAATATGTTTACAAAAAACGACCCAATCAAGTCTGTACATAACGCGAGCGTGTGTTTGCCATTTTAAAACTAATCAAGATGTTTGTTTGCAGAAGTCTGCTAAAGCCATTCAGCGAACTTTGTTTATGAACGACTCATTACTGCACAGAGTTGTAGAAAACAACCAAATTTTAAGCGTGTTGTGAAGTCCGCAAATATGTTTTTTTTATGTCGAAGTCAGCAAACAAGCTTACGGTTCGGATCGGCTTGATAATGACGAGACCGCCGCCTATAGCCACTCGTGTCATCACAAATATATATCATTAGCGTGTCGCCAACCTTGTGAACTGAAGAAACAATGTCACATTTAACCAGTAATTTCACTATCTCTCTCACCCCTCATATCGGAAAATAGCAATGCGAACACTACTACTTGGCGGTAGAAATAGGTGTGAGTGAGGTATCAATGCCGACGACCTTTTGTATGGGGATCGTTTGTTCTCTACCTCTGGTTATAATATTCGCATAATGTAGCTATAGTAATCTACAAAAAATAAATAAAGCTATTGCACTCTTGAATAGTGAAGTTAGTAGGCCTAGAAAAATGCTGAATTACATTAAGAAATAAATTTTACAAGAAAAAAAACAACTTGTTTTAACTTCAGGCGGAATTCGAACCTGCATCTTTGCCATGCCGGTAGACTGTACTACCATTGTGCTATCGAGACCTTAGAGGACAAGGCAAATTGTGTTCTTTTTTGTAGAGAAATCTCCGCTCTTTGTTCAATATTGTAATTATTAACAAACACTCCAAATGTCCAACTTTTACAAGTTTAAATAATATTACATCCCTTTTAATAACATTACAACCGCGTTTTAAAGTCGTAAAAGAGGGTACATTATAAGTAGTGAACTCGTAATGTTAGAAAATATTAAGCCTTATAAATATCTTGATAAGATGATCACTGTCACGCTGCAAAACTTAATTAATAATAATTAATAATTCACACTACATCCCGCATATTGACCTGACTCCGAGACAAGTCGCTTAAAGCATTTGTGTTACAGACATCAGACAACAGATAAATAAAAATTTAATACTTAAATACATATAATGAACAACCAGACACAGGACAAATACATATACCATCATATAAATATATGTGGAAGAGGATCAAACCCACGACGTGTGGCGTAAAAGATAGGATCATCATTTGCGCCATCCGTCGACAAAAACATAACTGATTGTAATAATGCCTTTATGCTGTAATTTTCGCTCGATTTTATGTAAGAGTTATATTTGACACTATAATTTTATATTCATATTGTTTATATTACAAAGGTTTAGTTTTAGGCATTAACATAATATCAACCTAAAACTAAGACATAAGCCATCATAAAAAAAAGGAGTATAGTTGATATTTATCTACAAATTTTTTTTTTCTTGTAGTAGTAAATTGTCTTTAATTTGAGGTCTTGAAATGTCTAGTCTTGAAATGCTCAACCTCTTTATAACTCTTTTGCAAGAAAAACAAAAAATACAAAATAAATTAATCACTGTTCTCAAACATTAGAATCACGCAAATGTTTAAACACTAATTGAAATGTTTGAAACAAACCCCTGGGTTAGACAAAATACTTTGGGAGCCACGGGCTAGGGTAGATGTCTTAATCCTTGACGATTAACTGGGTGGATTAAGATAAGGGTTGATTAATCCCGTCTTTGATCAACGGCGTGGGCAAAGGGTTGTTCAGTTTTTTTTAGTCTGATGGTTTCGATCGGAAAACGTGTATGGGCGACCAGCTGGCAATTTATTTTTGTCTTTGTAGTCGATTAGTACGATCCATCCCATCAGAATTCTGTATGCATGCATATGTATACAGCATTTTAACGCAATACTTAATATCTATATACATAAAATTTCGTGTCACTGTGTTAGTCCGGAATGAACTTCTAGTCTACTGAACCGATTCTCGATATTTTTTCATCATATAATAGTTACGACAGGACAACGTCTGTCAAACCGTGAGGTACCGGCAGAGTAAAATAGTACCTTCTCGTATAAGAGGCGACTAAGGTACCAGAACCGACAGATGGCGGTATATCCATCCGAAACAGTGTAGCTAAAGGGCGGCAGCATCTCTGCCGCGAAAGCTGCACTCTCGACTGCCAACACGCTTACCCAGCGCGAAAATTAGGAACGATATTTCCCCTTTTCTTGGGGACGCCTATATCCAGCAGTGGACTGCCATAGCTGGTATGATGATGATAATGAACGTATATTGGGTTAGCTAGTAAATATATACATTTAAATTTCTACTATAATTTGACTAATCTAGTTATTTAAGGCTCTTTTATATTAAATAAAGATACCTTGTGTTTTTTTGGACTATCCTTATGCTAGACTACGCATTTAATTCACATTAATTAGCCTTACCGTTGCCCTTCAAAGGAATTTATTTGGATTTATCTGGAGCCATTTTAATTTTGTCGGGGCCAACTGGGCAAAAACGACGCTGGCGTACGTCATACCGGGGCAGGATTATGATTACTAATTAACTGTGTTTCATCCGCACCCAACGTTTTTACGTACATTGTATGCCATGCCAAATACTGGCATATTAGGATATGTCATCATAAAAAAAATACATCATAAAATATAGTGTAATCATCAACACATTATACCGTCATCTGTCGGTTCCGGTACCTTCTCTTTCGACGTTTGGTGTAGAATGAGGTCCTTGTCTCAATTAACTGGTACTGTACGTTATGAGACATGCTTGTTATTGCTTTAGCAGTCATCATCATCATCTAAGCAGCCATATAACGTGTTGATGAACAAATGCATCTCCAAGATAGGGAGAATTTGCCCATAATTGCTGCGCTGGGCAAGCGTGGTGGGAATCGCAAAGCGTAGCCTCGCGACTGGGATAATGCTGCCCATTTCCGTCCTGTTGCATTTGGGTAACGCTGTGTTGGGTGGATATACCATACTGCTTTATCGGTACCGGCTTTAAATAACGTTCGTTTTATTTTATGACTATTTGCTCGATTTGTTTGCGTATTATACGTGTCTGCATCGCCATATCCCGGTACTTTCTAAGTTATTGTAAAGTGTGAAAGTTTTCAATTGCAGTAACTTTATAGTGGTACATGTTTGGTGTATAAAGATATTTATTAAACAAAAATTTTGTTGTCTATTATTTTAACATAATTTTTATATTATTATTATGTATTTTTTTTGTTAAAGCATTCATGTTTTTAACTCAATATCAATAGGACAAGTACATAAGTAAACCAACGTTGTTGAACGTTTTTTTTGTCATTCAGTTTACTTATTTAATAAGAAGACTCCGAAATAAGTAGCTAAAAGAAATCGAAATTCTTAAATTAAACTTTTAATATTAGATTGAATAATTTGGAAATAACTCAACCACATTAAAAATGTTTAAGTAAATGTATTTAATGTTTTTTTTAGTATAAAACTGGAATATAAACAAATATTCAAAAAAGATTTGTCTTCCTTCCCTCATACATTTTATATCCGATTAGACTTTATATTATACCGCAACCTGTACAAACATTTCGGAGCTAAAGCTTTTAGTCCTGAAAGACAGACAAACTTTCGAATTTTTAATAGAAATATGTGTGCTACAGGCACGTAATTGCCAAAAGCTTACTCGGAAGAGGATCGGCGAGGCAGACATTAAAGGTTATCCCCAGGCACACCATTATAATCTACATGGGTAGAGTTTTTATGGCCATATTTCATAGAAAGGTAAAATACATTGTTAATATTACGAATATCATACTAATTGGCTTACTAAGTATACATACCGTAAAGTACCGGCAGAGAAGATTAGTACCTCGATCGAGCCGACAGATGGCGGCATATCCAGTATCATACATTTAAACAACTAATTCAAAAGTATTTATAACAAATGTATAAGGAGAGAATTGAACCCTTTCTTGGAAAGGCCTATGTCCAACAGTGGACTGTAACAGGTGTCGTCTAAGACGAGTGAGGTACCGCAACTGATAGATGGCGGTATATCCGTCCCTAGTGGCGTAGCTCAAATGCAATCAGGTAGTGAGAAGTAGCGGCAATATTTTTCTTTTTTTTATCCTCACTCTATGCATTAAAGTCACACTGGCTGGATATAAGAACACATGGTACAAAGAGGGGTACTAATCTACTCTACTGGTACCCCGTAATTCCTTTTAAAAACTAGAACTCTCAGGGGTAAAATTCAATAGTAGCCCCTAACAAGCTCAGTAATTTAGTGTGGCCCAACAAAAAGTGGAATAATACATTCGTTCTGGAGCCAGATAAGCATATAATGATAAAGTGGAGCTCCTACAGGTCAAGAGGCACAGTCGAAAAAAGAGCAGTAACTAAGTTCACATCATACAAAGGTCGTCTACATTGGTACCTCACCTCGCCTATTTCTATCGCCAAACAGCAGTGTTCGCATTGATGTGTTCCGATTTAAGAGTCAAAGAGGCAGTGAAATTACTGGGTAATGCGACATATCATCTTTAAGTTACAATGTCGGCAACGCGTTAGTGGTATCCTAGTGATATTACGATATTACGCGTCTATTGGCTGCGGTGTCGCTAACTATGCGGACTGTAGGCTGGTTAATAGACTTGCCAAATATTTGGGGACATTTGTGTTTATACTGTGTCTATATGTTTTATATATTTATTAAAGTATTATATTTGTTATGTGTTAATTGTTAGCTGTGGCGTACCGGCAAAATAGAATAGTACCTCGTCCGGGACGAGAGATGGCGGTATATCCAACAGAAACAGTGTGTGTCAAATGTATAAGGCGGGAATTTAGCCCTTTCTTGAGGAGCTCTAGGTCCAACAGTCGTCGAACAACGGCTAATTAGTATATTTGTAATTCCTCTGTTTTCAGTTCAATTATAAACTACCTTACTTTAATAGACGGGCTTGATGGCGCAGATTGTAGTAATCTTATCTTATGCGACAAAGGTCATGGTCCAATATTTATAGGATAATATTTGTGGTTGTTCTGTGAAATTTAAACAAAAGACGATTGAGACATCTGAGTGAGCCCGAGTACACTGGTGCGGTCGGTATTTCGCTCGCCGGCGAGTGCAGTGTACTGCACTACGAAATGAATGCATGTGCAGTGTTTGTAATTAAGAACATATAATAATAATAATAATAATAATAATAATAATAATAATAATAATAATAAATTCCCACAACATCTCATACATTGACCTGACTCCGAGGTAAGTCGCTTAAAGCACTTGTGTTACGAATGCCAGACAACAGAGGAATCACAAATATACTACTTAAATACATCTATTTTACACCCATACACAGAGCAAACACAAATATCATCATATAAATATTTGCTCTGGGTGGGAATCGAACCCACGACCCCTGGTGCACAAGACAGGATCACTACCATCGGGCCCGTCAATATATTATATTGAGAAGGCGACTAATTGAGGCATTTATAGAACCAATGCTATCGGACGGGTGTCCCCACTTGTCAAACAAAATACAAATCAAAGATTTCTGTAAGATTGAGATCAAGCCAGTCATTATATCTATGAAAAATATTATTTATATCCACAAAAATATAACTAGTTTTCAGAGAAATG
>JACJUM010005602.1:12731934-12790242 GCA_020976665.1 Heortia vitessoides
TCTGTAACACAAGTGCTTTAAGCGACTTACAACGGAGTCAGGTCAATATATGAGATGTTGTGTATGAATTTATTATTATTATAAAATATATAGACACGCAAAGCATTCTCCGTCGTATGCATAGTACGAAAAGCGCACATTTTTGCCATACAAATTTACTTCTGTCCCTTTACTCGCATAGTTCCCGTCACCTATTCAGGATAACAGGTGACGTGGCAATGTTCGCTCGTTAATGTCACATGGAATTCGATTTCGCGCGTCAATAACTAGATTTGACATGCAGTCGTTTGCATATAAAGAGCTACTAGCTTCCCACCCGCGCCTGCACTTGGACTTATGTATCAGGTCCTGTGGGAATTCAGATAATCAGAGGTGCAGGATTCGGGACCATAATTTAATGGTTTATAATATAAGCCATGAAAAGTCCACTGTTGGACATAGGTCTTCCCAATTTAGGGGCAAAATTACCCTGAACCAGAATTATCGCGCTAGGTGTAGCGGCGAAAATACTGCGCTCCGTCCCCACACTGTAGCTGTACAATACAGTGTGGGGACGGAGATATATATATCGCCAGAACCTCACGGCTTATTCAATTTGGTCATAAACCCATAAAATCTACATTCGGCATTTCGATCTATCGATCAGTTAAGTCATGACAGCGTAACAGAAGGACCTTCAAAGTTTTGATTTATTTAGTTTTTTATCTAGACATGTAGAAATAATCGATGAATGTAGAATAACTGCACAAATATTTAGAGCGGAAGTGAATGGAAGAGTTGGTATAGGACGACCTAGGCGAACAAATATTATCCAGAAGAGAAAATTTAATAGATTTTTCTAAATATTATATCAGAGATACCGGCCGGAGCCGTGAGATACCGGCAAAGAGCAGTGAGGTACCGGCAGAATAGAATAGTACCTCCCCCTGCACTAGGTGTCGTAAGAGGTGACTAAGGTACCAGTACCGACAGATGGCAATATATCCATGCAAAAATAGTCAGCTCAAATGTGCAGGGCGAGGGTGGGCAGCAGCTTCCCCGTCGCGAAAACTGCGCTCTGCGATTTCCAATACGCTTGCCCAGCGCGACAAATATGGGCAACATACACCCCTTTTTTGGGAAGGCCTATGTCCGACAGTTGACTTTTAATGGCTGGTAAGATGATGATGAACACAAAGTATATATTATCTCCGTATTCTCATGGGAAGAGGAATTTCTCTGTTATCAGATGTTCACTACACAAGTGCTTTAAGCGACTTACTTCGGGATCAGATCAATGGAAGACATGTTGTATGTAAATAATATTATTCTAAAAGAATATTATTAATTTCGAAATGATTAAACCAGATTTACACATATATATTATGTGTAAATCTGGTTTAATCATTACGATTTAATATTATTAAGTTCAAAATACATTTTTATATGTATAAAGCAATTACGTTAAAGTTTTTATGCATATGAATATTTACTTTATTATATTTAAAATACTATTTTGTGTGTAACCGGCATAGTGGAATAGTACCTCACCATGTACCAGTTATCTTACCCAGGGGATTGCGGTATACCCGAAGCAGTGTAAATCAAATGCAATTGTACTTATTATTCTTACAAGAATCGTAACTAAGCGAGTGAAACCGCGTGGTACTGTTTTTATATAACTAATAATTTTTAATATCAAACAGACGCTCCGATTTTATTTATGTGTATATATTCGTTACAGATTCATATTACGTAAATTGTGCAAACAGCCCAAAATGGCGGACGACACGCGCCGCGCTGGAGCTGGATAGCAGCGATACTACGAGTATATCCGATTTTGTCGTATCGCCAACTAAGTTGTGTGTGAATCGAACAAAACCTTCCATACTAACGATATTTGATTCCGTCCAGTACACTAACTAAACCAATTGCTACTAAACATAAGCTGTGTATTACCGGCAGAGTAGAATAGTAACTACAGGGGGAGGCCCTGTACCAGGTGACATAAGAGGCGACTGAGTTACCGGAACCGACGGATGGCGGTATATTTACCCAAGCAGTGTAGCTCAAATGTAATAGGGCGGGAATGGGCAACAGTATTCCTGTCGCGAAGCTACGCGCTGCGCGACAATGTTGCCCATATCCCCCCTTTTTAGGGGGGACCTATGTTCAGCAGTGGACGTTTTACGGCTGATATGATAATGATGATATTTTTTACACTTTACATTAAAAGTACATATATTCTCAACCAATTCTAATTATAGACTATTAGCTTCACGAGGGACAGATGGGATTGTGTTTAGCGGATCTTTCTATCGGGTTAGTGTTTTAGTGAACTTCTTTTCTCTTTGGACAATGATCACTATCAAGTTAAAGATAATAAGAAATATCGTTCTCATACAAGTGATTACCTGTAATTATTTTTAATTCTTTAAACCTAAACTGGAAGGAGGCCGTGACCGGTACCGGTAGAGTAGAATATTACCTCCCCCTGTACCAGGTGTCGTAAGAGGCGACTAAGGTACCAAAACCGACAGATGGCGGTATATGCACAGGATGGGGATGGGCCTCGGATTTTATTTGATCTCAAACCTCAAACAACAGAGGAAACGCACATGTACTACTTAAATACATATACTTATAATACATATACTTAACACCCAGATACAGAATAAACATAAATATCAGGATATAAATATATGTCCTGGGTGGGGATCGAACCTACGACAAGACAGAATAAATACCGTCTACGCCATCGGGCCAGTCTGTTATAATTCTTATTTCAAATGCTATTTTTCACCACTTCAGTTTTGTTTAAATCACGTTTCTCCAGCTATCTAGGTTTCAAAGCAGAATAAATTAAAGTGCAATATAAAGTTGTTCAAAGAGAAATGTAATGTGCAAACCAGATCTCAATTCCAATTCCAATGTTTCACGAAACTCTTTAAATAAAGATTAATTGCCTGCCCAGATTTGGTCTTATTTTTTTATTTGATCGTTCAGTTTTTCATTCAATGACCAAAATGGGTAAATGGAACTTCCTATCTTTTAGGTCAAGAATCGTGCGTTCGATACCTTCCACATGACAAACACTTATATGATGAATAATTGTGTTTGGATATTAAATATGTATTTATTTGTGATTTGACAAATTTCAGATCTATTATTACAGTATTAGATAAAAAAAAATCTTTCTCTTAGTACCCGGAGTCCATAGAAAAATATTGGCCGCAGACTACAGTCGTCGCTCTGCTGTCGCAGATACTGCAAACGCTTCTGATCGAGGTTACTATAGCATTAAGGGTATTCCCTTCCAGTTTACTTCAAAAGCAATACTAACCTGTAAGCACCTCCCATAAGCTTATTGATGACCAGCCCAATATCGTGCAAGGTGTACACGTAGCCCCTGGGTAGATGCGGCCGCACATCCCTCAGGATGTAGCGAAGTGTGTTGCTGGGCCCGCTCTTCGTGTTGTAAAGTTCTTCCAGACGTGGGATGGTCAGGAACTTGCGCATGGACACGCCGTTCTCGAGGAGCAGCTTCACGAAGTCTATCCTGTCGTGCTCCAGCGCTTGCATCATGGCTTCGTCGAGGGCACCTGTGGAAGAAATACACTTCAGAAAATACTTCAGCATCATCATCATCGTAGCAGCCGTAGGACGTCCAATGATCGGCATAGGCCTCCCAAAGGGGGAATTTTGTCCATCATTATGGACAGATATCCTGGCTAAGCGTGGTGCCAATGCTGCTGCCTTTTTGGTACCTCACTCTCACCTATTTCTACCATCAAACGGCAGTGTTCGCACTGCTGTATTTCAGTTTGAAGGGTGAGAGAGGTAGTGAATTTTCTGGCTAATGTGGCATAATATCAAGTCACAATGTTGGCAATGCGTTAGTGATATCCTTATGATATTACGAGCGTCTATGGGCTACAGTAATGCTTACTATCTTACTGACTGTATGCTTGTTTATCGACCTGGTCTAATAAATAAATAAAAATAAATCAAACCGAAGCGCATTGGTGCAAAAGATAGAGACAGTAACGAGTTAGCTATCGAGTCTGTCAAAGAGAAGTACAAATTTGGATATCTGATATCTGATTATATATCTAGCTGTCTGGTCTACTCGATTATGTATAAGTACATAACAACGCAATAGTCGATCATTGTATAATTGAATATTAATCGGTACCTAAGTGGTACATAGGCTCGAGATCGATGCTAACAATCTAGACTGCGTATCTGCACTGATAGGTTAGCTGATTTCATTATACTCCATCAATTGAATGGAATACCCTATTGGTAATACATTTCTGAGGACATTTAGTGATTTTTATTCATGACTAGAGGCCAATTATAACTTTGTGTCTGAACGTAGCTTTGTAAATTATATTTTACTAGCTATGCCCCGCGGTGTTAATCACAATTTATAGTCATACCGGCAGAGTGGGAGAGTACCTCCCCCTGTACCAGGTGTCGTAAGAGGCGACTGAGGTACCAGAACTGACGAATGGATGTTCATATCCGCAGTATAGCTGAAATGTAAAGGACGGGGATAGGCAGCAGCATCCTCGCCGCGTAGCTTCGCTCAGCGATTGCCAAAAAGATTGTTCTGCAATTATGGGCAAAATTGCTCCTTTTTTGGAGAGACCTATGTCAAACACTTGTCTCCAATGGCTGATATGATGATAGGTTTAACAAAATTTAACGTATGTATTAATGCAAACAATAAATTTTATTGCAGCGCGCATGGCCTCGAGCCACAGAAATGTGTGATATATTAAAGACAAAAGATGGTGGCGAGATATAGACGTTAGACAGAACCGATCTCTAATTAATATCAAAGAGAGGCATGGCAACCCAACAACCTTTGTGTCGAAGATTAATGAAGTTCAGTGAGTCTGCCATCCATGGATTGTGGCAGCGTTTTTCAAACTGTTTCTGGTTGAGAGTCATACCAATCAAGAGACGTATTGGTTCCAATTTTTTTTATTAGACCATGTCGACAAACTAGCGGACTGTATGTCCGCTCGTCGTCATAAGGATATCACTAACGTGTTGCCAACTTAGTGACTTGAGAATATTAAGCTACATTACACAGTATATTCAGACTCGTTCAGACATTACGTAACAGAAATTCTGATGATAATAGTTAACGAGTAACAGTGGTTGGATCACCTCTATTTGGATATAGCTATTTAGCTATTGGTAGAGTAGACTAGTACCCCCCTACCCCTGTACTAGGTGTCTTAAGAGACGACTAAGATATCGGAACTGGCGGTATATCCACCCAAAGCATTACCTCAAATATAACAGGGCGGAGATGGGTAGCACTATACCGGTCACAACGCAACACTCTGCGATTGCAACCATGCTTGCCAAGCCCCACAATTATGGGCAAAATTCCTTCTTTCTTGGAGAGGCTTATGTCATGATATGACGATGATAGTGAATAAATACAGAAATGTTGTGTAAATAATGAGAAACAAGTAAATAGGTTTGTTCTAGAATATTCTTTGCACACCGCGACCGCAGTATAGTACATGCACTGCATAAAGTTTGAGAAACCCTGGTCTAAAGACTGAGCGTATGGCGTGACTTCGGATACCCTTCACGTTACACACGAACCCCACAGATTACAGTAGATTAGAATAAATGATGGTGTAGCCACAAAGGCGGCCTTGAGATACGAGAAAGATCAAGGTGAATTCTCAGAATTGAATACACACTTTATTTATAAATACACCACGGTATGCTTTTACTAAGAAGCCCCCTTTTTCCCCCTTTTATGAGTATATTTCAGATGGCAGCGAAAGGAAATTTAAATTCACTCGACATCTCATACGATGACCTGACTCCGAGATAAGTAAGTAGCTTAAAGCACTTGTGTTATGGATAACAGACAACACAGAAATAATAATTATAATACTTAAATACATATACACACCCAAATACAGAACAAATACAAATATTCATCATTTAAATATTTGGCCTAGATAGGAATCGAGTCATGACCTTTGGCACACAAGATACGATCATTACCGATCACTGCGTTATCCGTCCCGCCATTTAAAAAGATATAGCCAATGTAAAATCAAAAAATCGTTTAATAAATTGAGAAAAAATTCAAAAGGCCAAATGACTGATCTATACAATCAATATAAACATTTTATATTACGATGTTCGTCCAGAATGAAGTTTTAAACTACTGAAACGATTTTCATAAGTTTTGCTCACATTGTACACTTTGACCCAACTTAAGAGAGCTAGGATAATTTTAAATCTTTCAAATATCCATAGCTTAAACCCTGGAAAAAGACATACGAGTAGGTTTAGTCTTCGGCAAAAATCCTGGTTATAAAGTAAATGCAGACGTTTTGTTACGTTTTTAACAAAGAAATTATATCCGAATTCGTTCACCAGTTTAACCACGAAAATGTAACAGACAGAATTATTGATGTCGATATTTCATATGGATTTTATCGAGCAATATTCATTTTACTTTCTTTCATCAAACACCTGAATAAAGTCTGCCAATCTGACGCTAAGAAAGCACCCAGACTACTATAAAATCTATCAAAAAGTTCATTTCATCACAGATGCTGGCGCCTTTCATCTATCTTGATAGCAAATTGGAGGCGATTTGTCACTTTTAAAGTGTATATAATAACGGATAAATCTTAAGAAATTTCCATTAATATTTTATATACCGAATTATTTTAGATATAGTATTAATAGCTTTGTAAGCATGTCATTATATTTCAAGATATGTACTTTTCACTCTCTGTAAATATATTTTTTATTTGTCATTTACATTTTTAAACCAGAATAACCATAATAAAAAATCTAATCATTTTTATTTAAGATCTTAAAGACAAGTAAAATAAAGAAATAGGACTTTTTTAAAAACATAATACATTTCAGACCGATAAACCACGATAATATAATCAATACCAGATTTGTAAACTATTGCCAGATCTCCAAGATCGAAGCAATAAACTGAACGTATAAAATCTAGCTCACTCGGCTGGTTACCTGCGGTTGACAGATGTCACGTGTCAGTGAATGCCAGCTGATAATGTCCGACCAATAAACACGCACGCGATGCGAAGACGAGTGTAAAAGGGTCTAAGGCTATGTCCATATGCTACATTTTATCCCAGTTATCACGGATACGAGAACTATGCGGGAAACGGGAACCGCGGGTTATTTTCATATAACAAAAATTCAATAAAAAGATATTTCACAAAAAAAATCAAAAAACTTTTGAAGTCTCACCAAAATATTTTACTAAAATTATAAAAAAAAACTAGCATGAAAACGCGGTATTTTAGATAAACTATCGCTTATTTTATTTGTCATAAGGGATGATTTAAGAAAAATATTATTCACGTGCTTTATAACTTATAATGAAGGAACTTCAAAATAAATTTCATCAGAATAACTTCAAAAATAGCAAAGCTTCATACTAACTTTGCACTCCTGTTTTAACCCTTTAAGATTTCAAAAACCCTTCCTTAGCGCTTCACTTTAATATATACAGAAGATGAAGTAACTTTGCATTAGTAAAATAATTGTTGAAATCAGTCGTGTGGTTTTAATTTTATTTCTTACAGATTGCCAGTTTAAATCACGCCTCATTGCATTTGATTTTACTTACTACTCTTGCATATTGTTTTATGAACAGTAAAGAGATTTTAAACAATATATGTAATTCAAAAATTCAAATGAACCAAATTTTTAAACCGTAAACGGTGGACGCCCTACGCTACTCTTGATTTTAATATTTTACATAATGAATATTTTTATTTGTTCTATGACAGGATGTTATTTGTATGTATCTAAGTATAATATTTGTGATTCCTCTGTTGTCTGATATCGCAACACAAGTGCTTTGAGCTACTTATCTCGGAGTCATCTCAACGTGTGAAATGTCGAGTATAATAATTATTTAATTCTAATATTATTATTATTGTTGTTGTAAATGTATTAACACACTCGATTTGCAACATGAGGTAGACCTCATACAAAGGTTCTCCGCATTGGTACCTCACTCTCACGTATTTATACCGCCAAATTTCTGTGTTCATGTTAGAAAACAAACAGCGTTCTATATTATAAAATAAATACTTATACATTATTAACCTAAGGCAAATAACAGGCAACGCGTTAGTGATATCCTTGTGATATTACGAGTCTATAAGCTGCAGTGACTCTTAATGTCACGCGAACTGTATGCATGGTTGTCGAACTGGTGTATTAAAAAAGAATGGAACGAATGTTGTTTGTCTATGACACGCTAAGTGTTGCCCGTACACCGTCGATGGAATTTAGATAAAACATAATTAGAGTTGCTCATGTCGTTAAATAAACACTTAATCTAAAACAACGTGATCTTGATAAACAGGTAAAATGGTCTCTTAACATAACAATGTCCAGATTATTCGTGAGCACGCAAATACATTAAAAATAACAAACCCAATGAGCTGGAATATTTTATATAAGAGGGAAAATTATACCTTTCACTGAGTCATATAAGGTATTTTAATATTTTAATAAATTTAATATTTCAAATAATTCTTGTTGAAGAAAATAATTTGTGGTTGAATCAGATCGTGCATCGCCCCCAAGGTTTCAGCTATATATAAACTGGTAGCGCCCGGCGGTTTCACCCATGTTAAGCTGTAGAACATTAATTATTATGAAAATTATTTCCTTGCACCCGTTTTTTGCAACCTTTCACCTTTTACCTCCTTCAACATCATCATATCAGCCATTGGAAGTCCACCGATAGACGTAGGCCTCCATCCCCGACTTGTGCATTTGAGCTACAGATGGATATACGCCTTCTGTCGGTTCTGGTACCTCAGTCGCCTCTTACGACATTCTTCTATTCTACTCTTCTACTCTGCCGGTATCTAAGAACTAACGTGTTGAAAAAATATTTTACTCGTGTTTCATGACTTTCAATGAAGATCCTTTATAATGAATTTCATTCGAATAACTTCAAAAACAGTTAACTTTCATACTAATTTCCATCCCCGTTTTACCCTTTTAGGGGGTGAATATTAAAAACATCCTTCTTAGTGTTTCACTACGATATAGAGGAACACCAGTACAACATTTTAGGTTATTTACCCTTATAGTTCAGGCCCTGCGTTAATATGTCAGTCATTTTAAGCACGATTAACATTTTAAGCAATCGTTATATATTTACTTATATATAATAGATATGTATATACACACACATATAACTGGCGACAATTGGCGCGATTGTCAATTTAGGCTTCAAATATCGTTTAAAACAAAATCATATTTGCATACCAATTTCAATTCAATATTCATAGTTATGTCAGGACAAAGGCTGTCGAGTAAAATAGGCGATGACAATTTGACTCATTTACATACATACATACACCACGCCTGTGTCCCCCATCGGGGTAAGCAGAGGCACTATAGATCTCCTCTTGCTACGATCTTGGCATACCTGTCTCGCTTCCTTCACTCGCATTGGACCGTTTATACATGCTTGTTTATTCTTCGTACAGTCCTGGCCCTACTTGAATACTTTATTCATCTACCTAGTTAAGGTATGTTCGCCTAAACGAACTCTTCCATTCACTGCCGCTTCATTTCATTCTTTATATTTGTGCAGTCATTGCACTCTCACCCAGCCTTTCTACATTTAAATATACTCTTCATTTTGTTTACGTCAGAGTAAGCCCACTTTCTTTCGTAAAGTGAAAATTTTAAATTTAAACTTAACGACCCTACAATATTTTATAAACCTTATATGACGTTTGACATAGATGTCAGACGTTTGACAGTTCGTAGTATTGACAGCTGTAATAACACACGACAACGTTTATAATTAGGTACTAATAGATATAAGATATAATGAAGAAATAATCCTCATAATAATCGTCTGAACAGGACAAAAAAAATACGCAAATTATTTGAACTGATTATTAATTATTCTCCCGGGGATAACGGAAACTACGCGGGTGAAACCGCAGGGCGCCACTAGTAATATATATAGAAAACCCCTTCGCGTTAATATCTGTCTATCCGGTATCAGCTATCAGCTATCCTTTGTATGAGGTCTCCGTCATACAAAGGTTATCTGATACCTTCATCAAGTTTTAAAAGAGGCTGTTAAGAGACTACATTCATTCAATACTTTAATTCCCGTCTTTCTTTGTAAATCTTTAATGATTATTCACACAAAGTAACTCCTTTTAATAAATTTTAATGTTTATCGACTTAATTAAACAAACACTAAAATAAATTAGTCTTGAAGATAAAGAGCGAGTACCAATAAAAACTGGCGTCTATCACTATTAAATTAACAGTGTAAACACAGACTTATAAAAGGCACTAAAGTGAATTGCGAAAGGGTCTATCACTCTCTCAGACATCTGCTACCTGAGCCGGTACTTAAGGCTAAAACCTAGACGCAGACGGGCGAGACGTTCAATCAAGAGGGATCAAGTATTCAGGTGTGGAATATTTATTACGTTTCATATAAATATTATTGAGTGAATAGAGTCTTTGCCATAGGTTACCGGCAGAGTAGAATAGTACTTGCAATGGACAGATGGCGGTATATCCGAAACAGTGTAGCTCAAATGCACAGGGGATGGGCAGCAGCATCCCCGTGGGAAAGCTAATATCTGCGATTGCCAACATGTTTGCCCGGCGCGATAATTATAGGCATAGACTTTTTCGGAAGGGTCCTTCCAGCAATGGACTTTTAATGGCTGGTATGATGATAAGACTGCTCTATTATCAATACTGTGTCAACAATAGCGTCGCTCGTCCACTGCTGGACATAGAGCTTCCTGAGAGGTTTCTAATAAAACTGAATAATAGAATTGTTTTCTATAATTTTGGGTTTCTTAGGCCTTGATTGGTATGTGGCTTAACTTGGAGGCTGGATTGACATTATAGCAATTTGGAATGACATTACGACATCTATTGTACTTCAAAAAGCAAGAGTTACTTTTTGGTACTTAGAGGAAACAAATTCCTGCCTCGCAACAAGAACTATAAATGTTTCAAACTGCAAAAAGAAGCACTATGTATTAGATTATATTTAATTTTTAATATTCAGCACGCACACTAGAATAATAGAGGAAATAAAAAGAAACTAAAGTAATGTAATAGAGGTAGCAAGTTTGTTTGGAATAAGCAACGATTTTTAAAGATCAAAGTTCTCATTGAAATTGACCTTAGTGGGTTATTTGAATTCACTTTCATAACTTCTTGATATTCCAGTGAATATCAAGAAATAAAACGCCTAAATATCTAACGGTGCAATATCACGATTAAAAATTTCTAGGTAAAAATCTACTCTAATTTAATAAAATCAAACAATCTAATCTTAAAAAAAAAACTATTAGTCTTTTTAGTCGATGCGGCACGCAACACGTGTGTGAGCGTGTGGGTTAGTGTGTGTGTGTTGAAATTTGTAATTTTTGTTAAATATTCGTACAAAGTCGGAGCGGGCTGCTAGTGATTTTAACAAAGTTCTCTCGCGCGAGTTCACTACTCCTTCATTACTATTCTACAAGACCAGTAAGGCCCACTCCGCCACGCACCTGACGCCAGCATCAACCCTCATCACTAACACCGAGTTAAACCTCTCATGTGGCTCTCATACGTGCGATTAGCATTTTTATTGGGAACCTTTCGATCAGATCCAATGAACTCAAGCCAATTTAAATACACTGACTAACAATTTTCTTGTAACAAAGTATAAATACATTTACTTTTTTTTCATTTGAGGTTCATGAGGTGGCACAATTAGTTGTGTGCATTGGTACCTCATTCTTACCAATTACTACTATTTCTATTTTGGGTCTTGAGGTAGACCTCGTACAAAAAATCATCTGCATAGGTACACTCACACCTATTTTTACCATAGTGATGTTTTTATTGCTGTGTACGTATTATTACAATTAACCGTGAGGTACCGGCAGAGTAGAATAGTACCTCACTCTATACCAGGTGTCGTAAAAGGCGACTAAGGTACCAGAAACGACAGATGGTGGGGATCGGCAGCAGCATCACCGTCGCGGAAGATGCGATCTGCGATTGACACGCTTGCTCAGCGCGTTTATTATGGGCAAAACTCCCCCTTTCTAGGAAAGGCCTTTGTCCTGTAGTGAACTTCCAAAGGCTGCAATGATGATGATGATGACAATTACAAGTAAGCTGTGCCCGCGACTTCGTCCGTGGAATAATGACTTAGGTCAGCATATTCTGTTCAAAATGAGCATTTTTGCCCTGGATTGCCACATTTTTATTAATGCTCCGCTCCTATTAGTGTTAGTGTGATTTATTTATTTAACTTTATTGCACAACATGTACAAATGGCAGACTTAATGCCAGATGGCATTATCTCCCAGTCAACCATTACACAAAACAGAAAAAAAAAATATATATATATATATAGTGGTGCAGACTATATATATAAACGTAAATAGATAAAACAAAATAGATAAACGTAACATACATTTTTGTATCAATAAACGCAATATATATATATATATATATATAAATAACGTACATCAGAAATAGGGTTATAAAGTTAGAGAAGCAGCATCAGTAAATAAAGTACGGAGACAGCGTTTCAGGATAAATTTGTTTGGAGATTGCTTAATATTCAACGGAAGCTCGTTCCAGAGTCGTATAGCTGTCACTGTAAAAGAGTTTATCAAAAGTTAAGAGCGAGAGAGTATTAGAAGAACGGAGATTACGTTCGTGAGAGGAAGATAGGAATTGGAATCTGTCCTTTAAGTAAATTGGTGCGTACGCATCAAAAAGTATTGAAAATAGTATGGTTAGAACTCGAATTTTGCGACGTTCTCGAATGGGAAGCCAGCCGAGAAGAGAACGGTAATGGGAAATATGTTTACGCAAGCCGAAAATGAAATGAAGACAGTTGTTTAATAGACGATCCAATCTATTTAGGAGTTCTTGAGAGATATTAGTGCAGATAACGTCACCATAGTCAATTATGGGTAAAATCAAGGATTAAATAAGAAGGGTTTTAGTTTTAGTAGAAAGATAATGTTTTAATCGATAGAGAGCACGAATGAAATGTTATATAGCTTAAATTAATCCTTGTTATATCTACTATCTGCCAGCGAAAGTATCATCAAAATCGGTCACGCCGTTTTAGACATTACCTCAAACACAGAGACTCATAAAAATTTTACAATTGATATTTAGTTGTATGTACCGTGTATATATCATGCATTTAATAAAAAGCAGTTATTTTAATAACATAAATAGACACTCCAATTTTAATTATGTGTATTGATATACGTGAATGTGAATAACAATACTGTTATATTGTACAACTGAAATATTATTATATCAATATGTTATCAATGGTTTTAGTTCAATAAAACTATGTATGATAGAAAATCTTTAAAAATACTGAAATCTTTAAATAATCAAAATTACACTTTTTTCCTATCATTACAGCTGCCGTAAAACGTCCACTGATGGACAAAGACCTCCGCAAAACAGGGGAATTTTCCCATAGTTGCCGCGCTGGTCAAGCAATGTGAAGAAATATTTGGGTCTGATTGTGTGATAGTCAATAAAATTTAGAGTACAATACATTAAAGACGTAACAAGAAAGTTTTCAAGTTGCCGATGATACTAATTCAGTTACCGCGTGGCGAAACCCAATAAAACCCAAAGAATACATTCCACTGTTTGTTTTGTAATCACAAAGTAATCTAAGTTCCTAAAGAGTTTATCGATGGAACGGGGGCGATGGTGTAAGTCCGCTTAAAACGTCGTTGCAAGAGTAAAGAAGTAAATCGTGGCTATTACAAAATTTAATCTAGATTCTATTCAATTTGTCTGCGCAAAGCTGATGAGGTCTATTGAGTTTCGTGCTCGGGTGGGGGCTAACAAGAAAATACAGAGACGTAATATCAAAATGAGAGCTCTTATTCTAGACCTTTATTTACTTATTTTTTATGTTGCAAAGGGGGAAAAGAAGCGTGCGGCCCGCATGATGTGAGGCGGTTACCACAGCCTATAGACGTTTACAACACCGAGGCATTCACGCGTGGTAGATTCTTTTTTAAATAAATATAAATAAATAAATTCACATACCATCTAATAAATTGACCTGACCTTAAGTCGCTTTAAGCACGTGTGTTATGGACATGCTTAAATATATATATTTAATACCCAGACACAGAACGAACACAAATATAATCATATACATATTTGTCCTGGGTGGGAATCGAACCTATAATCTTTAGCGCACAAGATAAGATCACTTTTTTTTAAGAAATATATACTGCAGTCCTCTGGATAGTCTGCAAAGATCATATTCCACATCGTTACGCGGCAGGAAACTGTTGCCTTTGAAAAAGTTGGGTACACGACCATATTGGTTCTGAATTGTGTTGTTGGAACACAACCTGTCAGAAACAAAAGTAGCTTTTGTCCTTCCTTTTGGTTGCGCCGCTGAAGGTTTTGTCAACCCGACCAAGGTGACTTGGGCCTTCATCACTTCCAGTTTAACTTACTGGCACTTTTCTAGTTGATTGCGTAATATACCTGCAGTAACTTAACAGTAAGATGCGTACAGTGATGGCTGTCTAGTCTTTAGATAAGCTTGCTGCACAATGACAGACTTGATATGTGACTCTGTCTGACCATGCCTGTCGGTTTCAAGATTTAGGATTCTAAACGATGTACCGATATAAAGTATGGATAGTTCCGGTTGTTCAGGTGAAAACATTATCTCCTTTATTAATTAATAAAATCCGAGAACATTTTTATACTTTCGTTCTTTTAAAAATGAGCAAAACATCTTTTCTTTTAGATTTTATAACAAATCTGCGACGTAAAAACTAACGAAGCCATGTACGCCTGGGAATGGAAGTCCGTCCCAGTTCATTTTATTAAAATCAGCGTTTATATCTTTAGAACTTTTAAGCAGAAAATAAACAACATTGTTACAAGATCAAAATTGATTATTGGAAACAATCAATTAGTCCGAGGAAGGTCCCGTGGGATTCGAACCGGCGACTTTTGGATAACAAGTCTAAACTCTGACCGCTGAGCTACCAAGAGCACATAAGAACTCGTTCAATTTCTCCATTACTTCGTGGTTAACAGGGTAAAAAAGATTGTACGATTTTTTTTTCTATAAACTTGAACTATTTTCTACTTTTAAAACCTAAGAAGTACCATATAAACATAGCCCCCTTCTTCACCCTCTTAGGGGTTAAATTACGCAAAATCCTTAATATCTCAATCAACACTTAGGTCATACAAGAAACCCCTTACAAGAGAGAGATATGACGAGAGTTATCGGCGAAAGATATCGAAGACTTTCATTTTGAGACACGGACGATTTTAAATATAAATATTTACAATAAGATTTATTTATAATTTGGTAGTTAGACTCCGAACTGAACATACATATTTAATTATTGATACAGTAACTTGAAACCACAACGAAAAAAGAAAATAAAATCCTATTCTGCATAGATACATTTTTTTCTCAATAATAATAAAAATTAAGTCGTGTACACGTACCAGTACGAGTAAGTAAGTAATGAACGTTTTCTTTCAATAAGTTTGTAACAAAATCTTGTAAGTCCTCGGACAGAGAGTCGGTAAAAGAATCGAGATTTAACTTAAACCGAGTAACTTACAACTTCGTCCAAGCTAGCATACTTAATGTCTATCATTTGCTATTCCAGATGATATTTCTTTCTTTCTTTGTAGTACGCGACTTGGCATATTTTCTTGACCGATTTTAATAATTATTTTACCATTAGAAAGGTACATCATCGTGATCATCGTATATTTAAAAAAAATTAAAGATTCCAGCTTAAAATGGAACTATGTAAACAAGATTTGTATTTCGTTCGTTTGTAAAAAAAACCTCGTCAGCCAGCTATATTTTGTCTCCATATTTTATGAGAAGAGGAACTGCGGATTCGATCCCCATCCAGGTCAAATATTTATATGTGATATTTATGTTTGTTCTGTGTCTGGGTATTAAATATATGTATTTTAGTATAATATTTGTGATTTTGATATCTGTAACACAAGTGCTTTAAGCAATTTATCTCGGAGTCATATGAGATATAGTGTAAATTATTTAGTATAAGCGGATAATACTATATTTACTTCGGTACATATCTTGATTTGAACTATAAAACTAATGAGTAAAGTTCAAGATTGAGTGAGTAAACCCAGCTGTAGATTATATCAAATTTCATGTGCATGCGATAGTACGAGCTGAAGCCGTCTGGGCGTTGACCGGTGTGAAGTATATTTTGGTACAATGGCCCGAGCCAGGAGGCTCCTCTCTCGATATATTCTCTAAGTAGTGTCTATGAGTATATTAGAGAATTCATTGTCTTCATAGGAAGCGTATCTAGTCCAAGACGCACCCAATAACCGCCGACCAAATATGTAAAAATGATTTGTATTAAACCTAATAATTCCTGTGTTACAGGAAACCTTTTACGATGCCCAAACCATATGCACATACCACAGTTCACCGAAAGAATCACAATATAATATAAAACAAAGTCGTTTTTCAATTGTCTGTCCGTCCCTATGTATGTTTAGCTCCTCAAAACTACGCGGATTTTTCAATAGATAGGGCAATGTTTATATGTATAATACATGCATAATTTAGTAAATAAACAATGGTAATTTAGAGGTTTTCAATGTTACGGCGTAAATGAGGTAGACCTCATACAAAAGGTCGTCTGCATTGGTAATTCACTCTCATCTATTTCTACCGCCAAATAACAGTGTTCGCATTGCTTTGTTCCGGTCTGAAGGGTGGCGGAGGCGGTGAATTTAATGAAATTTAGGATAATGTGGCACAATACAACCATTTTTTATCCTCGTTGCAGCTGTGCGAACCATGCGCAAGTCGCTAGTCATAGACAACAGTATAATTGGGGTACTTTATACATACTATATATAGAGATCCATAGTCTCTACCTACCCCGACGGGACACAGGCGTGATGTATGTATATACATTTACAATTGTGTGTAGCATTCGAATACTAAGCCAGGGACGGGATAGGGGTCTGGGACCGTGAGAATGAGGTCTCCAGGGATATGTATACTTCATGTTTATTACCGTTAAGTTATCATAACCCCTGTATATCCATATAATCTCCTGCTTTAGTTATCAAGGACAAACACAATATTAACTGACAAGTAAATAAATCCGATAGCGCATTCGGTAGTTTATCTAATGAATGTTTGTTTTGTGTTTGGGCGTTAAAAATATACCTATATTTAAGTATTATATTCGTAACACCTCTGTATGCCTCTCCAAGAAAGGAGGTTTTCTGCCCATAATTTGTTGGTAATCGCAGGGCGCAGCTTTCACATTTGGGATGCTGTTGCCCATCCCTGCCCTGTGCATTTGATCTGCACTTTTTTGGATGGATACACCGCCATCTGTCGGTTCTGGTACCTTAGTCGCCTCACATATATATTTGGGTGCGTCACGAATATGTATCTTTAGTATATATACTTTTACTAAATCTTCCACCAATGTAACACACATTGACATGCCACTGAAATGAAGTCACTCTTTATTCAACTCAAAGTAGACAAACCAGCTATGAAAAAAAAATTTACTGAAATAGCTTAGCGGATTTGCAAGTTGCAGTATTTTGGGCACACCGATTGAACCGTAAGGTCCCGGAATGGAGACCACGCACCGGCAAGCGAACCACGTTCACCCACAAGGTGGACAGATGGTCTGACTAAAACTGCAAGATTTCGTAACCATCAAGGCGCGTACTATTGGAAAGGCCTAAAGTTCTATGTTCAGCAATGGACGTTCTACAGCTGGTATGATAATGAATATTCTAAGCGAAGAAGATAGATAGAAGATGAAGATATATGTATGGATGTTTGTTACTTTAAACACAAGAACAACTGTATTTAAATGAAACCTTACTCCGTCTTCAAACCAAAAATGAGTTGGGCTAAAAGTAGGAATACATTTATACTGATTTTCCTTAGCTACATACTTTCAGAAACCTTTTTCTCAAATATATTTTTATAAATACCATTCCTTAGAGCTGTCTTTTCATAAAATGATATAAAAAATTAAAAACTGACACGAAAAATTTTATTACAAATATCTTAAAAATAACTTCGTTTGAGAATTCAGTTAAAAATATTTACTAAAATAAGATTGCTTTTGTCTAATAATAGCGTTGTTTTTAAGAATTTTTCGTTTGAATTCCTAATGTATTGCAGTATATAATTTATAAAAATAATAAAGTGAATTTGATGAAAATGATGTTAGCATATTCATGTCAAGCAATTTATATTCATAAATCATTATTTTCCTATATTCATTTACGTGTGAGACTAAGACACAGTCGATTAATACATTCGAAATCCATTAGAGTTAGATTAATATATATGACTCCTGAATCGACATAACTTTTTGGTCCGAAAGCACCATTTCTATAAGTTATCATCTTATAATATTTTCTAGCATTATTTCACAACTTATCGAGCCCTTACCGCCAAATTATCGTAAGCGACACTTTTGTTGAAAATTATTTTTTTAACTTGATTTTAAAGCCTTACATTGAGAATTTAAAGGAAGAAGGAAAGAAAATACAAGAATTTAAAGGCTTTAAATTCAAGTACATATCCTAGTCGACGTTTCCCTAAAAAAAACCGTTATAAAGTTATAGCAATTGCTAAAATTTAATTGCTTAATAATATTTATAAAAATCCTTCTCCTGTAAAATTTGGGTTTTGTCGGTTACGCTAAGACGGCGGTAAAGGCTCGTTATAATGAAACTACTGCTCCATTACTGCGGTTCTAAGACGCGGTTCATTTAACTTTTCAAGTTTTTGTTCGACATTTTGTTCACCTTACAGCAACCGTTCTCAATATTGTTTTATGTATCCATTTGACGCCCTTTCACTATCATTTCTCATTCTCGAACACTACACATATAAGTAGTCATAGAGCAGAGCACTGCCCTCTCCGGCGAGTGCGTTCGGTCTCACCCACAGCACACACCGGCCGCACTAATGCGGCCGGGGGCACGAAATAATGTCAGGGTTAAAAAGCAAGGATGTCTTGTCACCAATATAGTGATCTGACGTACCTCCCTCTATACCAGGTGTCGTAATAGCGGTATATCAATCCAAAATAGAGCAACTCAATAACCCAGCAACAGCATTCCCGTCGCGAAATCTGCGCACTGCGATTGCCAACACGCTTGTCCAGCGCGGTATATATGTGCAAAATTCCCCCATTCTTGGGGAGGCCTATGTCCAGCAGTGGATATCCAATGGTTGATATGATGATACTGAACTGACGTTGCTCAGTAATTTCACCAAGTCTCTCAACCTTCATGACGATAAGGTTAGAGATTGGTCGGGATATTTAACTATCAGAACCAGTCATGCATTGCGTTAGCATATGTTATATTACCTAATTATAGTACAGTACACTAATCAATACAGTTAGTATCTTGTCGAACGTGTGGAGTGGAGTAAATTAGTGGGTACTTCCCTCTGTATTAGGTAAGAGGTTAAAGAGGTACCGAAACCGACAGATGATGGTCCATCCATCCGACACAGCACAGCTCAAATACAACATCGCGAAGATATGTTCTGCAAGTGCTCATAGGGCACGGCTACCACGGCTGCCCAGCGCCGCGATTATGAGCAAAAATCCTGTTTTCTTGGAATGGCCTATTTCCTATAATGGACTTTCTAAGCTGATCTAGTCTAAACAAATAATTTGCATCGAATAAAAATTGTTATTGTATAAATTGAGATGAAAATTATTCTCACATTAATCAAAAGTTAATTTAAATTAGGTCAGTAGTTAAGAAGTTTATCGCGGACATACAATGTGACAAGAAATCTTTACTTATATTTTGTCTGTGTTAAAAATATTGAAACAATAAATATATTTGTGATTTCTCTGTTGTTTGAGGTCCATAACACAAGTGCTTAAAGCGACTTATCTCGGAGTCAGGTCAATTTGTGAGATTTTGTGTGAATATATTAATATCTATTTTGTATTAACTAACTTAAACCCGCGGCTTTGCCTTACGTTGTAACTTCTATATATTTTATAACAGTTGCCGCCAAACTAGTTTTATCTTTAATTTACTTTCGTGTAAACAAAATTATCTATCATTATTGGTTGATTTAATACATTTTGTACTCCAATGATTCTATTTGGAATCCGATTAGGCCTGTTGTTCTCGGAACCCATTATCTGGCCATCTCACAAAGCTCTAAATCAAATTAGCAGCCTGATTAAGCTGTAATTCAAAATTGAAGCAATTCTCGGTCATAGCTATTACTTGAGCTGAAATTAATTCGTGATTATATTGAATACATAATTTCGTTTTACATTTTACTAGTATGTGACCGCGGTTTTACCCGTTTAGTTCTCGGTACAATTGTAATTCAGGGATAAAAAATAGCTAATATTATATGATGATAATGTAGCTTTTCTTAAGTAAAATAAATGTTGATATCAGTCAAGTAGTTTTTCAGTATATCCGTTACAAACGCACACAAATAAAAATCTTGCCTCGTTACATTCCATTTTAAGAGTTCTTAATTTCATTTTATGAAATATAATAAAGTTCCTGAGATTTTTGTCGTAAAATACCTGCAGAATAGAATAGTAACTTCCACTACACCAGGTGTAAGTGGCGACTAAGGTTCCAGAACTGACAGATGGCGGTATATCCATCCGAAACAGTGTAGTTCAAATGTACTGCGCTCTGCGATTGTCAATACGCTTGCCCTTGCTTTATCGCAGAGCGCAATTTAGTGCCTAGGATTCTGCTGCCCATCCTTACCCTGTAGTATTTAAACTGCGCCATTTTGGATAGATATACCGTTATCTATCAGATCCGGTACCTAAGTCATCTTTTACGGTACTTTTTTAGAGAGAGATACAATTCTACTCCGCCGGTACCCCACATTTTTAAACGGTATTAAAATTTGAACTATGTTAGTCCTATATTTGAGAATATCAATATCAATATGATATATCCCAATAAATACGTTATTCGTCATAAGTATTTAGTTGTGAATAAAATTGCTCTTAACATATCTTGATTTCAATCAACGACTTAGGAGATATCTTGATTTTAAAATAAATCGAAAACAAAATTTCGTTCATAACATGCTAGGCAAGAGAAAGGAGGTGGATCGGATCATCTTTTATCCGAAAGTGCATTTTCGAATCTATTGATTTATTGTAGAAATAAAAATGTCTTTTATAGTAAGTGCCACCGGAATAATATCTAGATGTTTTCGGGACGATAGCATTCTTTTACGAACACCCAGGTTTATTTATGCAATGTTTCAATGTGATTGGTTTGACTGCACTACGATAGTGCAGTCCTTCTGAATGGGTAAAGATATAGGTTTTAGTCTCGCTTGAGGTCTGAGACAAGACTTTTTTTTATCAAGTATACAAACAAACCTACTTATAATATTAGTTAGGTTATGTGATGTTCTTTTTATATTATGAAGTCAGCAAACAAGCATACAGTCATGGTAAACGTGACCGCAACCTATAGATGCTAGTGTTATCACACGGATATCCCTACACTACACTACACTACACGTCACGTTTACATAGTAATGTCACTGCCTCTCTCACCCTTCAAAACGGAACTGCAGCAATGCAAACACTGCTATCTGACGGTAGAAACAGGTGTGAGTGAGGTACCAATGCAGATGAACTTTGTAAGAGGTCTACTTCATGTTAACCCGATGTTATAAATTAAGATTTTTAAAGGGACAAAAGTATCCACAGAACACACAATTTACAAACTCCACATAGACGGAGTTACAAGTGAAAAATTAGTAAGCACAAAATAAAACAACCAAGTGGAGCCCTTTTCAGTACCACTTTGTACATTTTCACCTATGTATTGTACACAATGCAAACCCTCCACCGAGACCTTTATTGGCGAGTGAAAATAAAAGACAAACGGTACATTCAAGTATACTTCTTAATTACTTCTAATGAAGGTCCGTTTTTGAATACCACCGTGTACAAGGGTGCCGTGTAAAATTCATTAATCTAACAGCCGCAGGGTGATGGCACCAGGGTTCCAGTGTCCATGTTTACCCACGTAAATAAACAGAAGGTAACAAAGACTAGGGGTGTTGCAGTAACGTAACGATGCAACAGGTTCCAGTTTTTGGAAATCCTTACTCAGTTATTTTTATTAGTCAACAAACAAGCATACTTTCCGCTTAAATTAAGCGACACTGCAGCCTATCATTATCATCATATCAGCCATTAGAAATCCCCTACTAGACATAGGCCTCCCCAAATAAGGGGGCACTTTATCCATAATTACTGCGCTGGGCAAGCATGTTCGCAATCGCAGAGCACAGCTTTCGCAGTGGGGATGCTGCTGCTCAACTCTGCCCTGTGCACTCAATCTACACTAATTCGGATGGATATACCGCCATCTGTCGTTTCTGGTACCTTAGTCGCCTCTTACGACACCTGATACAGAGGGAGGTACTATTTTACTCTGCCAGTACCTCACGGCATTATGCAGCTTATAGACACTTGTTATATCTCATGGATATGACTAGCCTACCTTGTGATTTGAAGATATAATGTTACATTACCCAGCAGTTTCAGATCCTCTCTGATTCTGATGTTTGGCGGTGAAAATAGATGAGAGCAAACGGCCTTTTTAAACCTTAAAATATCATATCTGAATATAATCGTGAACATTGTTGAGCATGGATGGAGCATGAAGCAAAAACTTCTGAATGGATAACTAATTTAAAAATAATATATCCCATAGGTACATTATAGTAACAAAAGGGATGCAATTTAAAAAGATTGGTATCACAAAGCTACACTCTGCAATTACGCAGCAATTATTGTCAAGCTAAGGTCAGCAGTGCTCATTCTAAAGCTGCTTTAACTATGGTGACGAGGGATTTGAAATAATTTATATATTTATTGTATACTTGTGCCATGAGGTACCGGCAAGTAAGAATAGTTTCTCACCATGTACCAGAATTTGTAAGAGGCAACTGAGGTACCGATGCCAAAAGGTGGCGATTTTTCCATAATAAAGTATCTCAATTGCAATAGGGCGGGAGTTTACAGCAGCGTTCCCGTCACTAAGCTACTCTCTACGATTGCCATCACACTTGCCCTCATTGGGAGACATATGTTTAGAGGTGGAAGTTTTAAAGCTGCCTTGATGATGATTGTATACTATGGTTTATGTAATAAATACAATAAAATATTTCTTTCATCCCTATCACACACAGGTTAGACACAGAACAGTATTTAGCTTTAACATAAATAAGTAAAAATAAAATGAGTCTAACAACAGCTGCAGATGCGAGGGGCTGCTGCTAATTTTAAAATACACAACTTTTATTATTATATTGGTCACCAGGTTTCTCCCCACAAGAAAAAAGTAGCCATATATATAGATTCACTTTTAAATACATTCAAGTACGCAAATTATTAGTTTGAAAATAATATATCAGTGAAGTTATTTCACTTTGGTTAAAATTAAATTAAATAAATATTTTGCCGGACCCGATGGAGATAGGAAAATTTAATTAAAATAATTAATTTAATTTACATTGTTATAAAAATATTACATTATTACCAAGGTAAAGTAACTTTTATGTCAACAATCCCTACTAATATTATTAATGCGAAAGCAACTCTGTCTGTCTGTCTGTCTGTTACGCTTTCCCGCGTAAACCTCTCAACCGATTTTGATGAAATTTGGCATAGACAATTTTTAGACTGAGAAAGGACATAGGCTATTTTTTATTTAAATATTTTTTTTATTTAATTCAAAATAAGGGTTGCAAGGCCATTGATTCATAAAAATGACATTCAAAGTTTATATAATTTGAAGTAAATAGGTATGGTACCCAAAAAACTATTCCACGTGGAAGAAGTCGTGGGCATAGCTAGTAAAAAATAAAATACTCTTATAAGACAACTCCGAATCAAATTTTTACGAATATTTTAAAATCCGTACTGTTATTGCTCCGTTATTTCGAAATTCATATAATTGAATACGTTTTTCAATTGGAATTCTCCCCTAAGATTACAAAAAAGGGTTAACAATTTCTAAGGAAAAACGCTTAATTTTCTATTCAGAAGTTTAAGAAAGCGATCTAACATTAAAAAAAATGATGAAAACAATAACAATGAAATTTCTTTATAAATTTAATCTTTTCAGTAACCTAAAGCTAAACACGTATTACTTTAGATAGGCCGCTAATATCAAATATAAGTCAGTCATATTTCTGAGTGTGACAAGGACATATGTTACGTAAAAATCGTGAAATAAATATATCGATAAGTTTATAGACACGGCACGTCCCTAGAAGTCATGTTCACATTAAACAGTGGAGGCATGGTCCAGCCCCGAGCCGTCCACTCATATTTCATGACGGTGGCCCGCTCGAGCCAGCAGGAACAAAATACCACATCGACGAACGTCAGACTGTTCGCCATACTACTAAGAATAGTGGACAGTTCCCTAAAATTTACAAATTTCCGTCAGTTTGCGGAAAAGCCTTTTGGTTTATGTTTAATATTGATGAAAATAGTTATTTGCGATCATTGGATTATAAGTAATAGGCATATACCACCACGGATTTTTATAGACCTTTTTAAGGTGTACGATACTTTAGTAAGGTACCGGCAGAGTAGAATAGTACCTCCCTCTGTACCAAGTGTTTGAAAAGGCAATTAAGGTACCTGAACCGAAAGATGGCGGCATATCTATCCGGAACAATTTAGCTGATATGCAAAGGGCGGGGATGGGCAGCAGCATCCCTGCCGCGAAATCTGCACTCTGCTATTGCGGTACAGAGAAGTACTATTCTGATCTGCTGGTAATTCACGGCGAACTAACAATATCTACATTTAAAAGAATATATATAAAGACATCCCTTAAATACCTTGAATGGAAAAATGTAAGTAAGATTTTTATTATTTAAGTTTGTAACGGACAAATCTACGCGACAGATTAAAATAAATCAATATTAGAAAGCTACATCATTATCAGTGAGTACAAGTCTAAGCTATATTTTATCCCCATTATTCTTTTGGTAACATATGCCTTAAAATAAATTCATTTTTAACGGTAAGACCTGTCTGAATTTGTGCGACTATATTTTAGAGCAGATTTTTAAATATTTACTAGCTTTCAGGCTCTCGGATTTCATTTTACATTGCGCCCTCAGGGAACTCTTGTGTCCTGCTATCCAAACAAGCGTTCGTTCATTTATGATAACTTACCACTTCGCCATAAACCATTTAGTTTCCCTATGTAAAAACTAAACCAAATCATACTGGAACGGTAGTATATTCCGGGATTTGAAGTTTCCTTGAACATATTTAAAACAATTATGTGTTAGTTACCGGCAGAGTAGAATAGTACCTCCCTCAGTACCAAGTGCCATAAGAGGCGACTAAGGTACCAGAACCGACAGATGGCAGTATATCTATCCGAAACAATGCAGCTCAAATGTAATAGGGCGAGAACCCCCTTTCTTGGGGAGGCCTATGTCCGATAGTGGACTTTTAATAGCTGGTATGACGATGATGATGATGAAAGTAGAATAGTACCTCCCTCTGTACCAGGAGGCGTAAGAGGCGATTAAAGTGCTAGAACCGACAGATGGAGGTATATCGAAAAGGAACAGTGTAGCTCATATGCATAGGGCAGGATTGGGCAGCAGTGTCCCCTTCGCGAAAGCTGCTCTCTGCGTTTGCCAACACGCTTGCCCAGCGCGGCTATTAAAGGCTAAATTCCTAATTTCTCGGGGAGGCCTATGCCTAGTAATGGACTTCCAATGGCAGATATAATTAGTTATGAGTTTTGTACCAAAATACATCCAGCTGTTCGTTCGTGAAAAAGAAACGAACATTCACCTTTTTTAATTTCACACGACGCTTTCCTCCAACCATTTTTTTTTCATATTATTATTATAGCAGATTCAGGTCCTGACATGCAATGGCTGATGCGATGATCAATTCACACACGCAGTTGACAGCCTACATACAACTTTTCTAGTTGGTAGCCCAAAATCCTGGGGTCGGCATTAATTAGAACATCCTATTGGACATAGGTCTACACAACAAAAGGAAAAATTTGCCCACAATCAGCGCGCTGGGCAATCGTGTCGTCAATCTGGGGGGAACGCGTCCCTTCCGGTCCGGTTCCACTTGAACTACGGTTATGGATGGATATATAACCATCTGGTCGAGACTTCAATACCGCGTATGCAGCAATAATGAATAAAGTCCAAAATTCAATAACAATTAGTGCAATTTGAACCTTATTAACTTAAGCTGCTATTACACGCGTTATTAATTTAACTCTGCAGTTTTTTCTGCTATAAATCAGAGGCTATGCTGCCATCGTTAGATGATTTGGCGCTAGATTAATTCTCTCAAAATCTAATAAAAAACAAAAACATTCCGAATAAAAAGCAATCAATCTCTCGCAATAACTAGGTATTGATGACTTCTGAAGCCAGCCTTTCGATTTCCCAGTCGTTTGCCGAGTTAGCGAGCGGTAATCGATTATGTGATCGGTTCTAGATTCCATAGATAGTGCATTATCACTATCTAATGGAACCGCCTCACCATTAGCGAAATTTCCCTCTGGATTCATATTCCTGGGCGTTTATGGTTTAGAATATATATAGGTTCGTCTAAATATTATGATATGGTAATCTAATGCTTTTAAGAAGAAACCATAAGATTGGTTAGGGAATTCGTTAACATAGCTGAAAACGAAATACGTATAAGGCTTTGTGTCTATGCTTGTGTGCGGATATCATTAGGCTTTTGTCCGAAGACAAGTGCTCCAGAGACATTATGTTATGTGAACCAACCATGATATTATGTCGGAAATGTAACAAGGTCCAATTTGACTTTGAATTTGCTTGTTGAGTAATTTTTTTTACTATTAATATTCTTGTTTCATAGTAATACTGTTTACTAGCTGCCCGCCCTGACTTCGTCCGAGTATTACGTCCTGTTGACCTGTTACCTTAATAGATTTTTTATTTTTTTTAATAGTCCAGTTCGACAAACATGCATGCAGTCCGCGTAATAGTAAGCGCCACTGCAGCTTATAGAGGCTCGCAATACCAAAACGATATCATTAGCGCATTGTCAACCTTGTGCCTTGAATATATGAAGTACATTTGTCAGTAATTTCACTAAATCTCTTACCCTTCAAACCGGAACACTGCATTTTAAAAGTAATAGAAGACAGTAATGTACCGATGCAAAAAAACTTTATATGAGGTCTACTTCATTTTTTGTTCAGAATGACGTTGACAGTTAACTTCAACTATTGTCAAAAAGAAAAGTTGTTATGTTCAAAAGAAGAGATAATATAAAAACAAGAACCGATAACAGATAAACATGTATGTGATAAATATATGTATTTCATCTATGTCTATGTCTCTTTGTATCATCAGTGTTTGTCTCTCTCTACTGTCTATAGCTTAAAGCACTTGTGTTATCAACCCATACATAAAGAATAAGTTGGGTGAAATTATTTATTATTTCTTTTGTTGATTTGTGATTGTGGAGGTGCCAAATACGTATTTCCTCTTTTAGTTCGGTGTATTTCGAGAGATTATCAGTTATTTGGGCTTACAGTTGTTAGTTTTACTTTTTCCTTTATTTTATTATTATTACAAAACTAGCGGCTTCTAGATTTATAACATCAGCCTATCAAATAGATATATTTCATTAAAATCAATTCATTATATTTCAAATAGCCTGAATGTGTAACAAACATTCATTTACACAACCTCACAAGCTTTAGTGTTTAGTTTAATGTTGAGAAAGTCAACTTTAAAAAACCTACCTAAGATTAAAATTCGTTTGTCACCTACCTGGCGGCCATTCTTGTCCGTAAACGAAGATCTCTGATCTCGCGATGTCAACACGGTTCCAGGTGAGTGCCAGCGATAGCTGCTCGCTTGGAGACAGATGTTGAGCACGGAACAGCGCAGTCAGAATCACCTGGTCCAACTCTTGGACTTCACCACCTTCAGCGCGCTCTTGGATCCGGAATACGGTGATCTGAGAAAGAAAGACCAAGTTTAAGTGGCGAAAATATAATTATTATACTTGCGGCGCGCTCATACTTGGCCCAGCTACGTAGAAAAATCTGATCCCTTTATTGCGGACATCCCCAACAAAAAATTTAGTCAAAAAAATCTAAAAGTCATATTTTTCATATATCGTGCAAACCTCGCTGTTTTACAATAATACATGTACTTCTTGTTCATTACTTTTTTTAAACTTCCTAAAATTCCGAAATTAAACTTCCGAAAATTAATTCCTAATATAAGATTTATTCGTTTTGATATATTCGATATATTCGTTCTTTACTATACTATATTTATTTTTAGTTATTAGTCAAAAGTTATGGAAGTCTACGAAAATTATTTACTTCGATATCCACCCCCTTTGCCAGGTGTCGCAAGACGTCGGACGGCGAGGTACCAGAACCGTGGGAGTGAGTACCAGGGTGTTGTGGGAATTTATATATAGAGCATGTGGGCCCTATGCATTTGAGCTGCATTGTTCTGGATGGATATAATGCAATCTGTCAGTTTTGAGTCGCCTCTGACAACACCTGGTACAGAAGGAGGTACTATTCTACTCTGCCGGTACCTCACGGCCGTTAGTTTTTCTAATTTATCTAATCTGGCTGCGCTCTGCGGTTACAACCGCGTAGTAGAGTTTTATACCCGTAAGAATATGGTGATAAAGTAAACTTATGCTACTAGTTGATAATGTTACTTTTTATTAAAAAAATATATTAATATAATTTCGGTGGTTCTGAGTTTGTTTGTTACAAGCGTACTGAAATTTTGGATAGGGGGTCTCTATTTTTTTTATTTAAATATAGCCTATGGTTCAGTAATTTTAGGATTATTCGTTAGATCTCTCCTTTTTATAATGACAGTGTAGAAGAAAAATCGGCAAGTAACCCTTTCGTTTACCGATTTTAATTTTAAAGCAAAAATTTCGATATAGTTTAAATAAACACAACTCGAAGTGTTCCTTTTTCCAGTTGGCACAGAGCACCAAAAATGATTTGGCCTCGCTTCAGTCATATAGGGTGCCTAACATCTTACGGCATCCAATAAGTGAGCATATAAGGGAAAAAATTCTATGGCACTCAATCATCATCATTATACTAGCCATTAAAAATCCTCTGCTAAATGTTCTATTTGTGATCGTAACAAAAAAGTGTTTTAAAGCCACTTATCTCGGAATCAAGTCAAGAAATAGGCTCCGCTCATTCGTCATGTGCCTGTGACCTAATGCTGAAATGAGTCCGTCAATATTGTTACAGAACACTAATCTATCTTCTTTTGAATAAAAGTTAGTCAAAGAAATGTGTCGCTTTCGATAACTTAAAATCATAACGTCAGTTTGCAAATGATTCCATTGTTTTAGTCGCCAGCCTAATATTTTTGATTTTCCTTTAGTCAAATGTAAATCCCTAACAAAGTCGTTTAATTCTGATTGACTAATCAAACGAGGTTCAGTCATTGTTTCATTTCTAAATACCTCTCCACTAGAAGAACCTGCCTCGTCGTCTTCTAACATTGAACTTGACAAACTCGACGAACTGGAATGTATGGCATCATTTTCCGGTACCGGAATGTCTGGAGAATGTTGTAGAGGCATTGACACTGATGACACATTGGCATATTTTACCGAATGTTTTGATTTTTTTTGAAAAACCTTTCTGAGTTGTCAAACAGAAGTAACAGTTGTCTATGTGGTTTTTGGGTTCATCAAAAGTCATTTGTTTTATAGTGCCTCTATGCCAATCCGTCAAATATTTATAGCATTTTAAACAAGACACTTTCGGCACCCATGTTTTCCTTGATTAATTGGAATCTTAAAATAAGATTCATAACACTTCTTTAACAAAGCCTATATAGGCTTTTTGTCACTTTTAGGAGTAAATTTACCACACACATAGCAAAATAAGTTAGGAGAATTAACACAAACATGCGGCATGTTGTAAATTTATGAGTTATCTAAACGTTTTGACAACTTTTGTGTACAGCAAAGATATAATATTATGACTACCCTCAAATTAATGTTGCGAGAAGTAAACAAAGTAAGATTTGTGTTATCTACCTTCGGGGACGTGATATTGAAATAATTTTTTTTTCTGTTGTTTACTAGACATACCTAATACTAATTACCGGGAATACGAATTCGCGACATGACTGATTTTTTTGGTGTTGCATAGTGATTATTTATGAAAGTGAGGCTGCAGTACCAATAAGATCTTATCATTTTCCGACTAAGTTTCTTATGTGTTATTAATTTAACCATATTTTTAAAATATTTTTTATTGTTACTTACTGCAGGCAAAATTATTTTGAAAGTCAGAGTAAAATTGAAAAGTTCTGTATTAAACATTATTTATTTACGAAACTGGCATTCAAATGCCAAAAATGGAGAATAATTTATTTTTTAAGTAGATCTTTTATTCTTTAGTTCGTACTCTAAATAGGGCGTTTTCTTCTTTATTTCTTTCTTTCTTTCCATTTACTTATAAATCAGAAAATTTTGAAAACACAACAAACAATACAGAACCTTTGTTTTATCATTATTCAATTAGATAAGGCAATTACTTTAGTAAAAAAGACATTTATTGGACTCTAACTTTCTAGTAAATACTGAACTAACAAAACTTGAGAATTCTACAGAGTCCTTTAACTTTTCTTGAAGGTAATTTATTCTTTACTATGTTGTTTAAAGGCAAAATATTAGAACATTTCGCGAGTCCATTCCACCGGCAATAAGGCCCGGTACACACGAATTCAATGTTTTCCAGACTTAGTTGGCCCCGTAGAGCCTAACAGAGCTCTGTAGCTTTTGATTAAATTCGCCGCTCTCTATTTCCCTCGGGATCGTCGTTCGTAGAAACCGTGGCCGGTGTAGATATTAGTCACATATTTTATAATAAACGAGGAAACATTCGAATAGGAACTGTTATTTTGCTAAAAATTTGAAAATTAACATGAAAATGGCAACTACAGCAAAAAAAGATCTTAAAAAAATCTTTATTAAAAATAAACATGATGTTCAGAAAAGCAAAAGACATTATAAGAAGATCTCCTCTTATCATTTACTGCCCATCAGAGCAGTGAATGCTCTTTGTAATCTGTAAAAGATAACTTTCGTATTTTAAAGGATTCTTATTTTTTGTTAATCCGACTCCGAATTGTCACCGACAAAGAAATAATTTGGTACCCGAAAATTCATGCTTACTGGGCCTTGTAAAATGTTTACTAATGAACTAGGTACCTTGGAAAAAATTTCAGTTATATTTCGTTTGTAAGTTTCAGTTCTCTGCAAAGAGTATTCAAATATAAATAATGCAAGGCGACGTTAGACAAAAGAGTTTAAGAAGTTGTATCTCAGCAAAGACATTAAAAAGAAAATATTTTCATTGTAATTTCTCTTAAACCCTAATGGCACAAGTATAAGCCTAGAAATCTCAGCCGAAATAGAGATGTCTTGAAATGAGCGAAAAGCTGCGGTTTATCTTAGATTACGTCAAAGGGCAAAAGTATACACAAGCCCTGTTTACTAGGAATTTTATAAGCCCTTACAGTTGCGCCCTTCTCATCAGCCGTAACGAGCTCAATCCACATATCTATTTGTGAAGTCTGAGATCATTCGTAAACGATTCCAAATCTCAAGCTTAGACTTTATTGTGAAGATTTGCATTATTGAGTTGGGATTCTTTGATGTATTGATTGAACAGAGTACCGTAAAAGGGCTACAAAAGGTTCAATACATTTATATATCTTTTTTACACGAGTACGTTTACTATGCAACATAATAAATACCATTTACTAGTCATGTTAACAGTTATTTATAATACATCTACTTTTAAAGGCTTTAAAGCTTGAACACTGAAAAATTATTAACGTTTTTTTTAAACTCAATTTTATTAAGACTCATCTTATTTTACAAATAAAATATTCAAGATTCCCGTAAAAGATTCTTTATGGGCAATTTGTAAAACAACCAGAAGATTTTTAAAAAATCGAAAGAATTGAATTGTTATCAGAATATATATTCTAATTCTAAAAACGCTTCCTCAAATTTATGGCGCAAATTTCGTTCTTCACCCCTATTAATTTAAATAAGTAATTTTCAATTATCTACAACTTTATCTGATCTCAACTCAGCATCTGAGAAAGTTAATCAGATTTCTAATTAAGATTCCCGTTAAAAATATAATTTCCCGGGAAGGCACGGTAGGTATAATGAATCGGCTGAATTGATGAGAGCCGCTCGTTAGCACATTAAATAGGTGCCCCAGGGCGTGGGAAAAGACCGTTGATGTTCTGCAGGGAGCAATTCTGGGTCCACTACTATTCTTTAATTGCACCTTTGTGAAAATGTTGTCTGAAATATGCTAATTTTAGCTCACCTACCGAGCAAGCCAATTAACACGATTCATATCGCCTTTCAGTGCACTGCAACAACATTTTAATGAATATTATATTTTATGATGGTATGAACGCTACCGAAAAACATATCATAAAAATGTATGAGTTTAATTGTTAAATAAGTTAAGATAATGCAAAAACAATAAGACTCGCCCACCGAGTGCTCCGTAATTGTGTAGCAACATAACAATTATTGTAAATTTGGTCACCCCTCCAATTAGCATGTAGCGTTGCTTAATCTCAAAAATTGATTTTGTACTTCTTTTAATAAGCTTTTTTATGATTTTGGTAATGTTTAATATTTGAATTTTTCTCTATATATACAGTATAAGACAATATTCTTTGCCAAATTGAAATTACACATTTTTGCGATAAAAGGTCTTGACAGTCAAACAGACAGACAACAACGTTATCATATAAAAGCTTAGTTTTTTTCTTTTTGAAGTACGCAATCATTAAAATTTCTATTTAGATCCTATTGACTGCATTTTCAGTCTCCGTTTCAACCTTTCATTAGAAAACATGCTCAAACTTTTTCATTGTTTTAAACTATACAGGTCTTGCAAAATACGAAAAGTTTTATGAAAGAAATAACAAATCCCGAGTTGGATATTCTTGGGCACGTACGCCATTACAACTTTCATGATAACGATAAATCGTTCTCTGTTTTTAAAATAAACACCCACTTTATCATCTTTATTTCATATTTGGAGAACGTACAAAGAAATCTTTTAAAAATTATCTTTAAATAACAAGTTGAAGTGCCGATATTTTTGCAAGACAAATAGAACTGGCAACACTAAATATAAAAAATAGTGTAAGTCTTTATTAAATTTTGCAATATTGGTAAGATTTACCGGTATACAAGCGGGTCGTTTCCAAATACCTTTCTGTCTTATCAGGGTTTATATAAGTAAAATAATAGGTTTTTACAGGTACGTTGCAAACTATTAAAATTAAAAAATAGTAGTTGAGTGGGCAGCACAGAATGTAACGAAAGCACATTATTGAACAACAGAATTATTGTTTGGTCTCAGATCGAGGTGATTTGAAACCAAAGTACAAATACATGATATTTTTAATGGTGACAAATGTTCTAGAAAGATTCCTAAAAGGACTCAGTCCCTCAGGTACCTTATAAAGTATTTTTTTGCTTGGAGGTCCAAAGTGGTACCTGGTGGTACTATGCTAACGATTGTGTTTATCATTATCGTAATAATATTAGCCATTAGGAAACCACTGCTGGACATATTCCGCCATAAAAAAGGATAGTTTTGCCTATAATTACCGAATGGCTGTTTCGGATCGATATGCCGCTACCTGTCGGTTTTGGTACATTTATCGCCTCTTACCGACACCTGGTACGTAGGGAAATACTATTCCACTTTGCCGGTACCTCACAGCAAATACGATAGTGTCAGAAGCTTATAGCAAGTTTTACTCGCCTTTTTGATAGTGACCCGACCAATATATGTACTACGGAGTCAGGTATGTAATTTTGTGGGAATTATATACTTTAAACCGCTTTGGATATACTTAAACTGCTTCAACGACTATATAACGCGATTTATTAATTTTTATCTTTTTTTTTGTTTAACGTTTCGGTTACATTCCGGTAACCGTTTACAACAGTAATATTAAATGTTTTAATTGAAGCACTTAACGTCGATTAGGTATACAATACAAACGTCAGAAATCAAAAACCTTCGCCTTATACGAGAAGTATTTTTACAATTTTGGAAACAATTTATCTTATACGAATACTTTCATATTGTTATTATTCGATCAAATGAAAGCAATATATTTTAGATGAATACTTATAATTAACATTCGATGAAATGAACTCAAAGGATTATTAAATGCAGAGTTATTATTTGGATTTGGAAAACTATTCTTCTCTGGATTGACTTGTCTAATGATTAGGGCATTTCAAACATTGTACAACAACCGAGTTCCCAAACTATGTTTACTGCAAACATCGGACAGCAATAGCCGGGTCTGTTAATAATTGGATATTAACAGATCCGGCTATTGGATTGCTTAAAATATCCTAGATGCTTAACGATGATATTAGGGAACCGTCCGGGTGTGCGGTCAATTATCAGATTAAAATTTCTCTATCCGTACACAATAGTGGTACCTACTCTAGTATCTGATAAGTGATTCTTGTTTGTGTCAGTATATAGGTTATTGTTGTACGTCTTTTTCCTTTTTCTCAGAAATACAAAGAGGTATCAATTTATACTTGAACACTATGTTATTCATTATCATCATTACAACCATTACAAGTCTACAGCTGGACATAGGCCACCCCAAGAAAGGGCGAATTTAGCCTTTGAAAAAACGGCCTCACATCGCTGTGAGGTGAGGTACCGGCTGAGGTGTCGTAACCCCCCCCCCCCCCTATACCAGGTGTCGTAAGAGGCGACTGGGGTACCAGAACCGACAGCAATTAAAGACAAAATTCCCCCTTCATTGGGGAGACCTATGGCTGCTATGCCTTTATCAAACGATTTAAAGACAAAATAATCGAGTATAAGCCGAGTTGGATAATCCCTCAAGCTTAACAAATCTTTGGGTGATATTAGAGAAGATTTCGGCAACTGCGAGTGAAGTGAAGTGTTCTGGACCGCTTCACTGGGGATAAGCCAAAGTCGGTCCCGAAGTTAGCGAAGTTGGTAATACACAAAGGGCAGCACACCACAAATGCCACAGGTAAAATCCCAATTGGTCAACAACACGGATTCATTGAGATATTTTGACAAGACTTCGCTGATCTATTGTAAGGCAGGAGCGCCAGCGCCCCGCGTATTTCCGGTTTCCGTGAAAATAATAATCTACACTAATATTAAAAAGGGATAGATTTGATTGTTAGTTTGTTACTTTTTGATCCGTACGCACCAACCTACTTAATTTAATTAGTAATTTCCGTTCTTCTAATACTCTCTCGCTCTTAACTCCTCATCATTCTGGTTTTTTGACACTCTTTTACAGTGACAGCTATACGACTCTGGAATGAGCTTCCGATGAATATTAAACAATTCGCAAACAAATTTATCCTGAAACGCTTTCTCCGTACTTTATTTACTGATACTGCTTCTCTAACTTTATAACCCTATTTCTGATATACGTTCTTTTTTATATATAAATATATATTTTATATCTCATGTATTTACTGCGTTTATTTATACAAATATGTATGTAGCGTTTATCTATTTTGTATATATATATTGTCTGCACCACTGTCTATATATATATATATATATATTTCTGTTACGCAAACTACTGAATGGATTTTAATAAAACTGTACAATATTATAGCTTATATATTAAAGTTTGCCGTTGGGTATCAGCAAAGTAGAATAGTACCTCCCTCTGTAACAGATATCGTAAGATACGACTAATGTACCAGAACCGACAAATGGCGGTATATAAATAAAAAACAATCCCCTATAATAATTAATAATAGCCTTTAATTAATGAAGATTTGTCTAAAATATAACGATAAATGTTTACTCCTCCTAACGCCTGCCAAGTTTCATCCGCCAATCCGCTTAACATCCTATTATTATATACTTTAATTATTCGAACAGGAACCGCGGGGCGCTAGAAATGTTATAAAGCTGTCTTTAATAAAGAAAAAACAAATAAAATTGTCGAGTTTATGAAAATAAACAAGCGCGTTGCAGCCAATTTCCGTCGGCGCCGTCTAAAGATTGCAACAGCGCACAAGTACATACTAAAAGCTTTTTCTTGAGCTCTAGTAACGCCGTGTAAACGCACTTTCAATTAAAAATATATACATTAAATAAAAAACAAAGGATAGTGTGTCTCGCATTCATCATCAGGAAGTCCTGCGGAGTTATATTACTGGCTTTTAACAGGTGTCTGAATATGTCTAGATTGCACCAGGTGTCGTAAGAATTCATTGAGGCACCGTAACCGACAGATGGCGGTATAAACCAATATGGTGCACACAACATCTTATAATTTATCCTGACTAAAGATAAGTCGCTTAAAGCACTTGTGTTTATGAGGTAAATCTAGAGATAATAACCATTTCAGATGATTTTAATAGTAGATTCAAATTTAGTTTCAGTGCCCAGTCAATCGCCAACCCAATATCCGAGGAACAGTCAAATGGGGCACATCAAATGAGCCTTTGTGCCCTCGCAATAAATACGTCCTGCCGTTTTGATGTGATTGTTTTCAAAGGAAAATCATACACAAAGGGATCGAATAGCGCTCTTCGACTGCTTACCGTAATAGGCGGTTCATTGCATCCCAGATTCGGATAGGGATTGTTTTTGGAATAATGTAGCCCCTCTTGCTTTAACCATAAGCTAGCATCATAAAGATTTGCTGTTGTCACTCCAAACGCCTTCCAAGTTCAACTTGCAAATCTGCTAATCATAGTGTTGTGTTTGAAGTGCAGACAGGAACGAAATATTTTTAAATCTACATATAAAGTTAAAATGTCAATTTGTAACACTAAATTAGCAGGTTTTTAAAATATACATAATTACATACATCACGCCTGTGTCCCACCGAGGTAAGCAGAGACTATAGATCTCTCGCTTCCCTTACTCGCATTATTTCATACTCGCTCGTTTATTCTTGGTACTTCTGGCCTGGCCTTCTTTAATACCTCTTCCACCTGGTTAAGATATGTCGGCCTCGGTCGTCATATAACTACTCTTCCATTCACCTACGCTTTATATATTTGTGCAGTCATTCTACTTTCCTCTATCTTTTCTGCATGTCCAAACAATACATATGTATAGATATATAAGTATAGATTATTGGTACCGGAACGGGAACTACGCGGGTGCAGCCGCGGGGCGCTGCTAGTTTTAAATATTGTTGTTTGAACCTTGTGAAATACCTATAAAATACAGAATTCCATGGGCCCGATGGCGCAGCTAGTAAATGCGGATGGGTTCAAATATTTGTCCTGGGTCCACCCAGGACAAATATTTATATAATGACATTTGTGTTTGTCCTGTGTTTTGTTGTTAAAAATATATATTTGAGTATTATATTTGTGATTCCTCTGTTGTCTGATATCTGTAACGCAATAACTTTAAGCGACTTACCACAGAGTCTGGCCAATGTATGAGATGTTGTGTGAATTTCATTGTACGCGGGTTCTATTTATAGTAGAAATTGTAAACAAGTTTTAACAAAAATGAAACGACGCTTTCGGCCTTCAATCAGGGTACAATTCCATAATGTTTTAATAGGTCAAACGATGTTCTATTATTTCTGAATAAAACCATCCATTTAATAATGCGAGCCATTGCTCGATCAATAGTGCCCACGCAGTCGATAGGCGGATAGTGGGTGTGCGTGTTTAAATCCGACGTACATTACAGGCTGCTTTTTGTAAGCTTCGTTAGCTTGGAAATATTTATAATTCGCTTACCGCCCGCGACTTTGTTTTCGACGACTCTATCGCATCCCTGAGGAACTTTGCTATTCCGAGAAAATATCCCTCCCTAACACCTAAAAGGCATCGTGATTGTACAGAGAGAAATAAATAGCCAGATCTGTCCCACGGGGGCGTGAGTTGGGATAAAATATCTTTATTCCTCATTTCATCGAGATTTGTTCAGACGTTCCGACGTGTAACATTCATCCATATACACAAATATTTAACATTTATAATATTATTAGTAAGGACGAACGCTATGATCCCATTGAAGAAAACGTTAGTATTTTTTAGAAGATCAATTTAAGTAATTAAGGTACAGGCCAGGATCAGATCATAAGGTCAGGTACTAAACATTCCCCTTATTTTAAAGTATAAAATGATTAACATGATCAGGAATATTATACAAGGAGAGCGTGGAACGAAAGGACCACGTCGACAAACAAGAATACAGTCCGCGTGATAGTAAGCGTCACTGCAGCCTATAGACGCTCTTAATATCACAAGGATATCACTAGTGCGTTTATAAACTTGTTGACTTGAAGATATGATGCCACATTACTTAGTAAATTCACTGTCTCTTTCAACCTTTAAACCAGAACACAGCAATGCGAATACTGCTATTTGGCGGTAGAAATAGATGAAAATTAGGTACCAACGCAGTCGACCTTTTGTATGAGGTCTACCTTATCTATAGCATGTTTACTCCAAACAACTCAGGAATTGGGGCGAATTTAAAAAATATTTTGTGTTGCCTCCATTCCAGTCCTCCAGTCCATTTATCAAGGTATATAAGACCCAGCTATATCCAACAGTGAAAATGCAAAGTGCATCAATAAAAATGCTGCAAAAACGGGAAAAAGGTTCTCTTTGAAAGCTTTCGTAGTGAACTGACGATCGGAGTTTCAGAAAATGGTATGATTGAATTTTTCCAATTATTATCTATCTTTTAAAGTTGCCTGAGAAACACTTTTTTTTCTAGTAATAAAAAAAGGTCTAAGATAAGGCATTACTTGCTAAGGTGTCGTAATAATTCATTATAGGTACACGACATTATCTTTTCTTTTTATTTTCATGCTTTAAATCGGAACACAGCAATGCGATTACAGCTATGTCTACCTCATGTTGATTCTTAGTAGATGTAGCTTATACATCCGTCATGCCTTGTTGCGCCATTTTTGCCTTTTTTTACGTTGACCGTATTCATGTATGATTATTATTTTAATGGTAATAAAATATGTTTGCTTTGTGCTGTGAGGTACCGGCAGAATAGAATAGTACCCACTGCTCCAGGTGTCGTAAGAGGCGACTAAGGTACCAGAACCGACAGATGGCGGTATATCCATCCGAAACAGTGCAGCTCAAATGCAAAGGGCGGGGATAGGCAGCAGCATCCCCGTCGCGATAGCTGCGCTCTGCGATTGCCAACACGCTTGCTCAGTGCGGCAATAAGGGCGAAAAATCTCATTTCTTGGAGAGGCTTATTTCCAGCACTGGACCACCAATGGCTGGTATGCTGATGTTTGCGAAATGATCGTTTTTCTTATTTTGTTGGTAAAACAATCTTTTGCGGTGCAGAATTGATCATATTCATTATCATCATTATAGCCATTAGAAATTTTGCCCGTAATTACTGCGCTGGGCAAGCAAGATGGCAATCAGAGAGCGCAGGTTTCGCGACGGGGATGCAGCTGCCCATCCACACTCTGTGCACACTGCGACTGCCATCACGCCTACCGCGGCAGTTATGGGAAAAATTCCCCCTTTCTTGGGGAGACCTATGTCCAACTGGTAGACTTTCAACGGCTTAAATTTACTCGAAAAAGCGACACAAAAAGAAATTTTAGACAACGCTATTTCTCTAATTTATGTTAGTTGTTTCTTATCTGGATTTATTTGCGCTTAACAAATCATTAGCCGGCGAAAAGGAAATTAGCTTGAACCCGTCTTCATGTTGTAAAGGGCGCCTTTTGTGAGCGGAGTTCGCTTATTTGTTAATTTCCGTCGGAATTTTATAGAGTTCCTATTGTTGTGTAAAACATTTATTTTTAAATTAGCCGTTGTCCGTGACTTCGTTCACGTAAAAATTGTGTATGCCAAAATCACGTAGAAAACTTCATTCATTTATTGTGAGCCACTTTTCTTCTAGGATTAGTGAACAATTAAATTAACTGTCTTATAAAGTTTTTCAATCCACCCATGAATAAAACAAATATTTTTCGCGGGAACAGTGCTATTCCATGACAAAAATATGCAAATGGTAAGAACTTTATTGCACAAAATGTTACCAAATGTACAAATGGCGGACTTAATGCCAGATGGCATTATCTCCCAGTCAACCATTACACAAAACTGAAAAAATATATATATAGTGGTGCAGAATATATATGTATATATGACTGACTGACATCAACACATAGCACACATATAAGGGTCAGAATCTTGCAAAAGGGTTATTTTTATAATGTACTAAGAAATAATTTTTGAAAACTTACCCCCAAAAGGGGTATAGGGGTACATACCCATGAGATACCGTCAGAGTAGAATTTGTTCAAATAGACAGGGGATGGGTAGCAGCGTCCCTGCCGCGAGTGATTCCTAGTTTCTTGGGGAGCCAATGGAGCTAATGGCTGTAAATGTAACGATGACGATGGAAGTAAAACAGGGGCGCAAAGTTACGTAAGTAAGTATACGAATAAAATTCAGTATACAGGTCGTAGTTGAAAGTCATGAAACACATGTAATTTTTATTTTCGTAAGTCATCACTTAATGGGGTAATAAGGGGGTGCAAAGTTAGTATGAAAGTTTTACAACTTACTTAAATACATATTGAACACCCAGACGCAAAACAAACACAATCCATCATATAAATGTTTGTCCTAAGTGGAACACTACCGAATGTGGCCGTCATAATGAAAGCAAGGCATGCAGATATCATTTGTACACGCTTTGATAACGTGAGAAAATAATTGGGCCAACTAGAATCAACCGGCAAGAGATCATTATAACCAGTTATTGTGTGCAGGAGAGCCCGCCAATTTCCGCCGGCGCCCGCTTTGTGCCTCGTTACACAATACGAGTGCTATCCACTACAAAACTTGTCGCCCTCATTACATAATGCAATAAAAAATTAAGGAAGACAAGATGGCGGTGATGGTAGTGATCTTATCTAGCTTTGAATATGGGTTTGGACCTAAAACAAATATTTGGTTGATGATTTGGACACGTAGAAAGGATGAATGAATGACTGATATATGTGGAACGATAGTAAATAGATGAGTTGTTATAGGACGACCTAGGTGAAAGAAGCGTCAGGTCAGAAGTACCGAAAATAAACAAGGTGTATAAAAGGACTAACGCGAGAAAGGGAAGCAAGAGAGGTATGCCAAGATCGTAACAAGTGGAGATCGATAGTCTCTGCCCACCTCGATGGGTCACAAACGTGATGTATGTATGTACAAATATTTATATATGGAACAATAATAATAAATTTACCATACGTAGACCTGACTCCGAGATAACACGGTAATTATGGGAAAACTCCCCCTTTCTTGGCACTCCAAGGTCTCGGCCTATGACCAGCAACTTTTTATAGCGGCTGTTTTGATGATGATACCGGAACACAGAAATCTGAATACTACTATTTGGCGGTAGAAACAGGTGAGCGTGAGGTATCAATGCAGACGACCTTTCTAATAGATCTACCTCTCGTACTATATTCGCCTTTAATGAAAATACCTTGAAACAGTTTAAAAACCTTACACGAAGAAGAGACGAGATGTATTCAGACTATATATATTTTATCAACATTACGTGGTCCTGCAACCGAACCGGGCGCTTCGCAATATCGTGAAAAGCAATTTAATAACCGATAGTACTGTTCAATAGCATCCATTAACACCGATTAATGAGAGTGGGTTATCTTTTGCAGCTTTTGTATTGATTCCAATATTCAAAATTTATTTTGTCCCGGAAATATCTTTGTATATAAATATTTCGTGTCACGGTGTTTAACTTCTAATGGACTGAACCGAGTTTTATCAATATTTGTATTAGGTTTACAGTTTGATACAACTTGAGAGATAGGATAGGTTATATCTCAATTTATTTCATAATATATTCTTTATTGTACACCAATAAAAACAACACAAGAACATCACAAAAACATCGAAAAATGAGGCGGCCTCATCGCTAAATGCAGTTTCTTACAGGCTAACTTTTTGATAGAAATAATGTTTGAGCTGGTGGAAGTTTGAGGTAAATTAAGTACAACAAACATATGAATATATACATATATATGGAATATAGGAAAGGACAATCTCTTTCGGGTTAGCAAGTACTGTAAAAACGTTAGAAATAAAAACACATTTAAATATCGTTTGAATTGGTACCTCACTTTCAACTGTTTTCACCGCCAAGCATACACTGGTTCGTGAAACATCTCAATTTATGGTCTTAATATTTGTTTTGTAATAAACATTTGGCTGGGACAGGACGTCGTCTGTCGGGTTAGCTAATTGAAGTATATGATAATAATAAATTCCCACATCCCCCTGTATGACTGACTCCGTGGTAAGTCGCTTAAAGCACTTGTGTTACAGAAATCAGACAATCAGACAATAGAGGAAGCACAAATCATAATCATCACACCAGCTATTGACAGTCCACTGCTGGACATAGGCCTCTTCAAAAAAGGTTTTATGCCCATAATTACCGCACTGGGCAAGCGTGTTGGCAATTGCAGAGCGCAGTTTCCGTGACAGGGATGCTGCTGCCCATCCCCACTCTGTGCATTTGAGATGCACTGTTCCGGATATATATACCGCCATCTGTCGGTTCTGGTACCTTAATCGCCTCTTACGACACCTGGTGCAGTGGGAGGTACTATTCTACTTTGCCGGTAACTCACGGCATTTAATAAAATTTGGCAATGCCTTCTGCTACGCTCCAAAAAATATTCGTTCAAAGGCTATAGTTAGTATAAGATTCTAGAATACTTAGTACAATTAATAACATATGGTATACAATAAAGAATCGCGTAAAGGGTGAAGTTTCATACTTATTACTCATTGTAAGATTATATTAATGATTAAATTGCTTTGAATTAAATTGAATTTTTCGATTTTTTACGTTTAAAATAAGTACCAATAATATTAAGTGTTTGGAACTTTTGCAACCATCAGTCTTTCTGTTTAGGTGGCTCGCGTATTGAACATAAACTTAGTCTTAAGACGCGTCTAGTGCCGGTAGACTAGTATTGATGACCTATTTGTTGAAATGACTCTTATAAACCCTTGTTATGTCTATTTCTTTTTGTGTCGGTGAATTTTTTTCCGATTTAAAAGTGCTTATCATAGGTCTATTTATTAAATTATTGGCTTTGGCTTGACTTGGCCATTCAAAGGTGGGTTATTAGATTTTGCTGTTCCATCTGGAATATATAACGAATAATCAGTTTTAGGCTATACTACAGTAACAAAATAAACCTTTTAACACAACCCAAATAAATCCGTAGAGAGGAATTCAAGCGAAAAATTACGTTTCCTCGAAAAAATAAGTTGAAACAGGAATTTCAGTGCAAACAATTTACTGCTGGATGGCTGACAAATCCGGACGAGGGCTTAAACAGAGTGTTCTCAACTGTAAATAAAAAAGTTAAGGTATTTATTGTGTAGTGAGAAGTACAACAATGAATGTTGTACTGAAACCGATAGATGGCGGTATACACATTCGCAATAGTGTAACTCTACTAAAACAGGGTGAAAATGGGAACAGTACCCCGCTATGTGATTGCCACCACGCCTGACAAATTACGAAAGATGCCAGCAATATAAACCATCCTATTCTAAATATTTTGAGGAGTTTCAAGACTGATACTGATTATTTTTAACCGTAGTTGCTTTTTGTACGGAGTAAATCTAAGTTTTTGCCTTGAGGCAGAGTAAAATAGTACTTCCCTCTGTACCAGGTGACGCAAGAAGTGAGGTAGCAAAACTGACTGATGGTGAAACATCCACCCGAAACATTGTAGTTCAAATGCAGGGATAAGCAACAGAAATCCGGCCGCGAAGGCTTATTAAGCATATGTCAAGTAATGGCCGTTCTGTGGCTGCTTTGACTATAATTTTGAGTTTAAGTTTTGCAAACGCTTTATGCATAACATATCTTTGGTATGAATGACAGTCGACAGGCGACTTTAATAAATGCATGTAGCTTGATCAGTTTATCGAAATTAGACAAATTATTAACTTTTTTATATTATTGAGTGCTAGCCAGTTCCCGCAGAAATCTCTAAAATTTACTGATTGCTTCTCGACCTTATATTTATATATAAACGTTCGTGATGGGATAGTTTGTATCTGAATTTATACGAGTATTTTTTATTTAAGATAAACATATAATTATAGTTCAGACAGGACAACGATAGTCGGGTTAGCTGATCTTATAAAATGCCACGTGATAGTTTCATTGCGAAAATAGCACTTATCCACGATTTCTACTAGCTCAGAGATTATTGTAAGTAGAATAATAGAGAGAAAATAGAAAACCTCTCCGCATCACACAATCTGGTGCACTCGGGAAACCGCAGATTCCTTTCAACGGGACTAATCAGATGGAGGCTCCGGTTAAGGCTGGAAGCGTATACTTATTATATAATTAAATTAGTCTTTGTAAAAAAACGTAATCTACAACGTAATCTGTTCTTTAATATTTTTATCACAATTGATAAGTTTAATCTTTATATCTATCATTTTACGATATACATATGGCAAGTTTACACATTTTCTGTTTATATTTTGACCATATTAAATTTTATAAAATATATTGACTGAGGAAAAGACAATATGGAGATTAATTGAAGCAAGCCAAGTGATTTATGTGAATTATTTTTTGCAACTATAATATTAGTTAGTCTACAAATAAATCTATACATTTATGTTTTTAAATGTATATACCATTATTAATTATTAATAATTTCATTTATATATAATTATCGCGTAAATATATTTATTTAAATGCGTCATTAAACCTTAGGCATATTGTCCATACCATTTATTTAGGACCACCTCAAGATTACTTAGAAAACGTGCAATTACGTTATAAGGCTCTCAATTGGATGGAATGTTTTTTAGATGATGACATGGTAAATACAATTCTATGTACAATAGAAAGAGTAAATAATGATATTTTTATTATGGTGAATTTATGAAAATTATTTATTATTATTATTTCGTCAACTTTAATTTAATAATAACCAAACTTTAATTCAAAATAAGCAAACCAATAACCTAGATGCAATATTTTCATTACATAAGCAACCGCATAGATTTGAGCACAACGTTGCCACTGTCCAACATAAATGCAACGCGAAATACAGTCGAGTACGAAAATACACTTTTAATAGGGGGGAATCCGGGTTAAGTCTCGAGGTGACAACCCTGACGCCACAAGCTGACGTGTTACTGCTTGAAACGTAATTAGTTTCAAAGGCTCGATGGCGCGTTTGGTAGTGCATCTATCTTGTACCCCAAGGGTTGTGAGTTCGATCCCCACCCACAACAAATAATTACATGATGATATTTGTGTTTACTTTATATCTGGGTTTTAAATATATGTGTTTAAGTAATGAATTTATGATTCCTCTGTTGTCTGATGTCCGTAATACTAGTGCTTTAGACGACATCTTGGAGTCAGGTCAATGCATGAGATGTTGTGTGAACATCAACTAACAATTTCAAGCCCCTCTCAACCCTCAAACCGGAACACAGCAATGCGAACACTTCTATTTGGCGGTAGAAATAGGTGAGAGGGAGGTACCAATGCAGACAACTTTAGTATGATGGCTACCTCATGTGATGTAGATTTGATGTTCGATGTAGGTTTGCGAGGGCGGTTGCCAGCTGAGCTCGGACAAGATGAGATTTTCATTTTAAGACTTGCTTCAACAATCTTGTTTTGTTGGTTTGTCTTTTACAACTTATACTCGTCTTTTTCCTATATCCCTTTTTATATTGACCTTGATACGGATAAACAAAAATGTGCAAATGAAGTGAGAAAGCTGTTTCACTATTTAAAATTATATATTTAAATTGATTTTCTACTCCATTTTAAGATGTCATATAAAACTTGTCGTTAAAGTTACATTATACTTCCATAGTATTACTTGTAATTAAGCAATTCTACCAAATATCACAAAATTTATTATTCTAAGTCAAATAAATGTGATACTATCCCAATTTACATCAAAAATGTATAACAAGTTAGTTTGTAGAATAGTAACTTTCTTTGTACTAGGTGTTGGAAGAAGCGTAAGACTGTAGAATCTGCGATCTCGAACATGCTGCCTATGGATTGTCACTTGCCCATCGCGGCAATTATCAACAAATTCCCACATTCGTGTTGAGGCCTATGTCTAGCAGTGGACGTTCTGTAGCTGTTATCACATTATGAAAGATATAAGGTGCATTGACAAAAAAAAACGTCAACGAGGCAACAATAGTAGCATATCATCACAGGCGATACCGTAATGATAGATCGCATAGTTGTTGCAAAGATTTCGTAAGAACGTCACAATGATATCACACAGGACTGATCTTGTGAACTTTAAATATATTTACGGCACTAAAATATATCATATATAATATTTAAGACATCTATCTCGAGAAAGGTTGTAAGGTAAGTTTTTTTTGTATTTCTATAACTTACCAGGTTCTTCTTCCTGGTGCACTGCAGCAATTCACCGTATAAGCACTCTGCCTGCTGAAGGCCCACTTCAAAGGTCTTCTGAATGGTGCCGATCAGGTAGTCCCGCATCGATTCCAGCACTGTCTGTTCTCCGCTCTCTGACGCATATCTGAAAAGATCATGAGTTGCTACAGGTGTTCTTGAACTTTAAGTCAATGGTAAAAAACAAATACCTAAGTTAACCATGTTACTCTATGAAACTCGAAAATCAAACTGCAAAAGAATAATAAATTAGTAACCACAAAATTATTTGCGCTACTGTCAGAGTCGTGCCGTGTTAGCCGTGAGGTACCGGCTGAGTATAATAGTACCTCCCCATGTATCAGGTTTCGTAAGAGGCGACTAAGGTACCAGAACCGACAGATGTCGTCAGTCAGATCAAAAAGTCCGCTCAAATATACAGGGCGGGGATGGGCAGCTGCTTCTTCTTCGCGAAAGCTGCGCTCTACGATTGCCAACACGCTTGCCTAGCGCGGCTATTGGGCAACATACCCTTTACTTGGAGTGGCCTTAGTCCAACAGTGGACTTTTAATGGCTGGTATGATGACCGTCAGAGTAAAATATTACCTCTCATTGTACCACATTCCACCATCCATCACACCATCAATATTATCATTCCTCTTGAATCAATCTATGTATTTAAAAAAACCGCATCAAAATCAGTTGCGTTGTTTTGAATATCTAAGCGTACATACAGACAAATAACAAAAAGTGACATTGTTTTATACTATGTAGTGATAATATCAGTAATCAAAAGTAATGCTTCTACCACTTGCCTGATATGATTGACTATATTCGCAATTTTTTTTAAATTTTATTATTAAAAGTACGAAAATATATTGAAACTGAATAAACATACATAAATACATACATATATTTCTTTACTGTTTCGTGTAATGGTTGACTGGGAGATAATGCCAACTGGCATTAGTACATCTGATAATGAGATAATGCCAACTGGCATTAGTCCGCCATTTGTACATTTTATAATATTTTGTGCAATAAAGTTCAATAAATAAATAAATACATCATTAAATGTATGAATGCAAGTTATTTTGTAAGTGATGGGATAGGATTCCCAAAGACAGGGGGATTTTTGCCCATAATTGCCGCGCTGTCGTGATGGAAATAGCAGAGCGCAACTTCGACGAGGATGCTTCTGCCCATCCTCGTAGTATTTAACCGGCGCTGCTTCGAATGGGTACACCGCCATCTGTCGGCTTCGGTACCCAAATCGCCTCTTTCGACACCTGGCGCAGGAGGTACTCTACTCCATCGGTACCAACCAGCTAGAAGACGTTGAAGAGGTAATTTCTAATTATACTGTTTACTTTTACGTAGAATATTGCTCACCGTTACATGTTTTGACAAAATTTAGTACATGCTTCAGGTCCGTAAGTAAAATATATATTTCTTTAACCACACACTTCGCTATTTTACCTCCACGTAACGACTCATGATTCGTGTCCCTATCTGTGATATAACGTTATAGCTATACCACTTTGAAATGCGCTAGCCCTGAATTTCTAAGCTCATTGAGAATATTTGCATTCAAAAGAGCCTTATTAATTCTAATGTCCCCCCTTAAATTGTGCCCTCTTTTCTCACTCATCCATATAAGCAATACTCGTATATGTTGTGTGTTATGTATTCGTTTTATGTATATATATTCTTATTTCTTTAAATAACATCACTTTGTTCTTTCTGTTTAGTGATGGATTGGCAAATAATCCTACTTGATATTAAGTCTGCCAAAAAAGCAAAAAGTATAATAAATAATTGCCATATGCAGTTAAACTTTAAAAATTTTTCTTCTTCTCGTCACTGATATTTATATTTCCCTTCATTATAAAGAAGATCTGCAAATATTGAAATCTTAATTTTTGCCCGTTGATTGTCTCGCAACAATATTTTTTATAAAGTTTCCTTCTTTTATTATTTCTTTATAATATTCCTGAGTCCAAGCATCAATGTTACCTAACCATTTTTTGCAATGACTACAGGATCTAGTCAAATTAAATATCATCAAATTTTTCTAAGTAAAAAGAGGTTTCGGTTGGAATTCTTCAGGAGGCGCATTCGAAAGAATCACATGGTTTAATCTCGGATTGACGTTTACATTAATTTGTATATTTTGATATTACAAGATATTAAAATAAAAGATATAATTAAAGTGGCGATATATGTAGAATTTTAATGACTTTTCATTCTATTTTTTTTTTATAAAATAAATGTGTAATTAAATAGCGCGTTAAATAAAATATTACTTTGTATTTGTGGTAAACAATTTTATTTTGTATAGTTTATTTTGAAAACACTTGCTAATATTTTCGGTTATCATTTTCAAGAGTGCGACCAATTTTGTCCAATGTCCAATTTTAGCTCAGGGCAACCTTCGCTCGCTTTGAAATTGCATTCCCATAGTTTTCCTCTCGTAAAAGAATTTTTCAAATCAGTGATTTTAATTAAATCAGGATTCATGTACAGGATAATGTAGACTCCCATCACAATAAAGTGGCCTTTAGAAGAAATAACCTGCTGGTATTAAATTAATACCAATAGGTTATTTCATCTAGTAGAGTCTTAGATAGTCCAAACAAAGACATAAAATAGGAAATTTTGGATGGAAGTTTGTCACTAATATTTTAAAATACGTACAAGCTGCAGCAGACCTGGTAAGAATTTGACAGATATACCGGCAGAGTAGAATAGAACCTCTCCCTGTACAAAATGTCGTGAGAGGCGACTAAGGTACCAAAACCGAAATATGGTGGTATATCCATGCAAAAAAGTCAGCTCAAATGTACAGGGCGGAGATGGCAGCGGCTTCCCCGTCGCAAAAGCTGCGCTATGCGATTACCAAGACGCTTGCCCGGCGCGGCAATTATGGACAGTATACCCCCTTTCTTGGGGAGGCCATGTCCAACAGTGGACTTATAATGGTTGGTATGACAATGATGAGGATGACTATATCCATATGTGATATAGTACATGTAACTATTTTTATTGCTGCACGGTTCTCTTGGGATTTGCTTATTTTTGCTAATACGAAATAATTAACATAATTTTTTATACAACCAAGATCGACGTAAGCCTAATGCACTGTTTCATTGACTACATATAGGAGCCAAATATTCAAAAATAATGTTTCTGCAATACCCTAAAACAAACTTTGTCCAATTATACTTTAACTAAAAATTACTATGACAATTTGTACGCCATCGTCTCCGTCGCCTCAACGCCATATTATTTTGCTGCGAACATCTCCAACACAGAACGGCATTGTCCAAAAGGTTGGAATTTCTATTAACCTTAATTTAAATTTTGAAAGCATCTTTTTTAAATTTTCTAGGACGGAAGTATCGCAGAAGTATTACGTGCTTAAGATTTCATTAAATTTACCTTACCATCATCAAGCTGTAGAGCTGTTCTTTCAATTAACACCTCAAATTTGAATTGAGCTTCCTGCTGAGGCTATTCCCAACGACCATATATAGATTTGGGGTTTTTCAAAAAGGGAGTAGATAGACGTTAAAGGGTCGGCAACGCGCTTTTGATACCCCTAGTTTTGCAGACGTCTATAGACAACGGTAACCCCTTTCCATCAAGCAGGCCGTATTTCTGTTTACCACCATGGTAGTAAGAAATGAATACAAACTAATATGTCAACGCATGGTCTAAGCTTAGGGGGTTAATAAAGGGTTAGAAACTTAAAATTTTGCACAAGGGTTTCTTTTATAAAGTAGAGGAATGATTTATGCAAATTCACTCCCTAAAAGGGTAAACCGGAGTTGAAGAGTTACTATACAACATTTACTGTTCTTGAAGTTATTAAAATGAAATTCAGTATGAAAGTACAAATTCATTGACATTCATGAAACACACATTCCTTAAGGGGGTAACCGGGGTGTGCAAAGTTTATATCAAAGTTCTCTGTTAACGCGGGTAAATTCGTGGGGTGTTACTATTATGTGAATAAGGTTCAAATTACACGATTCTCAAAGGAACTTTGAACTTTAATGACCATTACTATTTAGGCAGTTTTGAACACGGACTGATTTATTTATTTATTTAATTATTTGCTCATCAGATATACAATGTCCACGTGGCGGACTTAATGCCTAGTGACATTATCTACCAGTTCACTATTGGGCAAAACAGAAAACTTACAAACATTACATAACATCTAAAAAACTTAATTGATAATGTAAGTTATATAAACACATTTAAAAAAAACTATACATACATAAATGCGTATGTATATATATATATATATATTAGTATGTTTAAATAATAACCCGTGAAGTATCGGCAGAGTAGAATAGCACCTCAGAAACTAGCAGAACCGACTGATGGTAGTATACCTATCTAAAACAGTATATATATGTAGGCAGGCAGAGTAAAATAGTACCTCCTCCTATACCAAGTGTCATAAGAGACGACTAAGGTACCAAAAGCGACAGATGTCGGTATATCCATGCAAAAAAGTCAGCCTAAATGTCCAAGGCGGAGATGGGCAGCAGCATCCCCATCGCGATATCTGCGGTCTGCGCTTACCAACACGCTCGCCAGGCGCGGCAATTATAAACAAACTTCCCCTTTCCTTGGGGAGGCCTATTTCCAGCAGTGAACGTCCAATGGCTGTTATAATGATGATGATGTTGAAATAATAATATATATTATAAAACACTGATATTTGATAGTGGCCAACAAAAAAGTTTTAATGCTATAATAATTCTAACAACCACTTAAATATGCTATCACCACAATACCACGCAGTTAAACGGGTAAATAAATGCTTCCTTGGTAACGTGCAATTTACTTAGCAAATTTTAATCAACCTGCTTATTTATTCGGCTTGTGATCACGGCGCAAGTCGGTAAATTTAATTTATCATGCGGGCGTTCCGGTATCCACACACTACAGAAAGAACGCATCAGATATATATCTAAGTATATCCTGGTAACATTACATACTATACAACGAAATTAGCCGAGAATAAGTTTTTAATCGATTGCTAGAACTGTTTGCATCGTGAATCTGAAACGATAGTTGAAATATATTAATTTAATATATAAAAAGGACAGATTACCCGGACGAAGACAAAGACAAAGTTACCCGGATAGTTCAATCTTAACCGGATTGACTATAATTATGATCACCGCGGATATCAAAGTCTAGTGACCAACTAATAGGGCACAGGAAAGCCGGTGTTGGTTACAGTAACAATTCCCTAGTCCAATTTTCATTCCCGTCTCAAAAACCAACATGCCTAAACAAGTTTCCATTTCAATAAACTATTATCAGAACAGGCAAAGTAAGTTTGACGATCTATACCGGCATAATTAACCGCAACGTCTAAGTTTATCACAGAGATAAATAATCAAGGTTTGACTGATATGCCCAAAGTTTGACAGCTCTCTAACTGGAACGTGTTCGAATATGTTTAAAACAATTCTGTGCGGCTACGTGGGGGTGTCGCCGTTAAAACTTGTTTGTCCTAGTTTGTCTATCTGTAATATTTAAAATCATATTATTCCGCAAATGATATAGCGTGCTCAAATGCATAAGGTGGGGATAAGCAGCAGCATCCCCATCACGATATATGCGCTCTGCGATTTCCTCTTTCTTGAGGAGTCCTGTGTCCAGCAGTGGCCTAACAATAGCTGTAATGATGAAAGATATAGAATATATGTATTGCAAAGATATTAAATATATTTCAATTGGCCAAATGAAGGATTATAGTCAATTGCATTGACGCTTTGAAACCATGCCGACTGGGAACATGTAGCGAAACGAGTGGATCGGTTGGCGAGAATGAGGAGTTGATGACCTAGTAAGAAGAGAAAATATATCACGAGTGTATTCTGTATTGAAACTAGGCCAAGGGTGAAGTAAACAACAACAAAAACGGCCTCAATTCGTATCCTGTATTACACTATCTCCGCACTCAATCACGACCAAAATACCTACACCTACTACCTCTCGTTAATTGATTATTAACTACCTCCAACTGTTTCGAACATGTCCAACTTCGAAAGTTTCACATCTGCCGATTAATCCTCGATCGTTTGTCTACATCGAGGAAAGTTTTAAAAGCGGCGGTGAATTCCGCACGGATTTTGAAACTTGCCTATTGCATGCGTGAGCCGCTACATTAATAGCTATTTGCTGACTGGAAGTCAGTATTTGAAAGTTTGAATTCGGGTTTACTAATTTCTAAGTTGGTGCTCACCGATCGCTACGGTGTACGAATAGAACTGCAAGATGGCGCTAGGTGCATTTAGTTGGTCCTATTGGAAATCTTTTGGGAAGGCCTATGTCCAGCATTGGACTTCCAATGGCTGGTATGATGATGATGATTTTAAACCTGCCTGTATTGTGTACCTATAGTAAGATTTACATTACATTACCCATAAAACGCCTCTGGGCCAACAATATGAATCTTTATCAAAAATATAACCTACCTATATCGATATGTTTATATTTTTTGTATAAGAAGTATTATGTTCTGTGAATGACGTTGCGATGTTTCCCTGATATCGTCAGAGGGATTATGGCGGGTAACTTGTAAAAATAAGGCACTGGTATATTACCAGTGCTCTCTATTTGTATGTTGTAATGACTTAGAATGGTTTGGTAGTATATTAATGTATTTCTCGATTGTTTATTTAATAAATTATTTCTATTTAGAAATAAGCCAGTGAGAGGGCAATTGATGGAGGCATCCTATCGGTCAGGTCAGGACAGACGAATGTACCTTCGATAGCTCTATTGGTAGAGCAATGAACTGTCTAAGAAGTTGAACTTGTGAGTTCATTTGTTACAAAAATACAGATATAAATCTTGCTTACATTATTCTATTTTAAATAAGATCTTTATTTTTTCGAAAATATTATTTCGCTAACTTTGCTCGGTGAAGACACAGCTTTCTAATAGTAAACATATTTCTAAATTAGGTAAAGTATTTTAGAGTTAAATCACAACAAACTAACAATCAAAAAATCAAATATTTCCTCTATATAATATTAGTTTAGAACAAAAAAGAAGCGGAAGAAAACAAAATTGAATACCAAATGTACAGATAGTGATAAAACTTTCACGCGCATCAGTAAAAAATGGTGTCTATTATAATGGTGTCGACCGCGTGGCAGAGTTTTGGAGCGGACGAGAGCCCGCCACGGAACCCAGCGGCATTTGCATGATTAATTAATCGCAGAAATTACGGCCGTTAATAAATAACATGGAGGGAGCTGGCTCGAATAACATGATGTTAACTAAACTCATACAAGTCAGTAAGTCGTTATGTTATTATGTACAACATGCTAATATACTCAATGCTATAGCTTGTAAATTGTAAATAATTTGGGTTTAATTTAAGGGTCCACCAAAAAAAAAATCACCATACTACGTAAAATAAATGTACTCTATGTACACATGCCGTGATGTATCAGCCTGCCGTGTACCGGCAGAGCAAAATAGTGCCTTCCACTGCACCAGCTGTCGTAAGAGGCGACTAAGGTACCAGAACTGACAGATGGCGGTATATCCATCCGAAATAGTGGAGCTGAAATGCACAGGGCGGGTTGGGCAGCAGCATACCCGTCGCGAAAGCTGCGTTCTACGATTGCCAACATGCTTGCCCAGCGCGACAATTATCAGCAAAAAACCTCCTTTCCTGAAGAGGCCTATGTCCAGCAGTAGACTTTTAATGGCTGGTATGATGATGATAATGATGGTGGCGATATACACATATGTAGTAGGTCCCTATGAGGTAGAACATAACGGTCGCGTGCTTTAGTAGCCTACCTATTTCTACCTTCTACGCGTCACCACAGACTATACACGCTAATATTATCACAAGTATATCACTTAACCTTACATATAACCTTGTAACTTTAAGGTAATATGTCACATTACTCAGTGATTTCACTGACGCTCTCACCCTTAAAATCGGAACACAGCAAAGCGAACACTGCTATTTGGCGGTACAAATAGTTGAGATTGAGGTGAGTAAGGAAATAGTCGACCTTTGTATGAGGTCTAGCTCATTTATAAAATAAGTTGAATATTTTTAATCGTATATTATCACTAGGTATTTTCAAATGAAGTGTATAAAATGATGCTGCTGTCGCATATTTTATCTCTGATCTGATTTATCTGATGTAACACAAAAAAGCTTAAATATGTATATAATGAGAGCATATATACTACGTACATTCGATATACTCCGATTCAAAAACGATTTTTACAAAAAGTTTTATTCCAACAATATCACATTGACATTTCTCTGAAAAAAACATCACAGTAATATAATTCTCTAAGCTTATTTACCATTTGCAAATAAAAATAGGGAATACACACATAATTTCGTTAACATTCGCCATTTAATAACACAAAGGCATACTTTAACGGGGCCATATAAAAATATCAAAGCAAAATTAATATTCCTCTCATAATTTTAATATTTTATGAATCATCGTATATTGGGTTTTGTATGACTTAAATTGTGTATTCGTGTAGAAACACATTAGATTTGTAAATTCTTTTTTTTTAATAAATTCCCACAACATCTCATACATTGACCTGACTCCGTGGGAAGTCGCTTAAAGCACTTGTGTTACGGACGCCAGACAACAGAGGAATCACAAATATACTACTTAAATACATATATTTTACACCCATACACAGAGCAAACACAAATATCATCATATAAATATTTGCTCTGGGTGGGAATCGAACCCACGACCCCTGGTGCACAAGACAGGATCACTACCATCTGCGCCATCGGGCCCGTCAAGGCCCGTCTTTATTAAGGTATTTTTAATAGCTTTAATACATACTTGCCGTGAGGTACCGTCAGAGTAGAATAGTACCTCCGACTAGACCAGTTGCCGGTTTATCCATTCAAAACAATGCAGCTCAAATGCACAGGGTAGGGATGGGCAGCAGCTTCCCCGTCGCGAAGCTTCGATCTGTGATTGCCAACACGCTTGTCTAGCGCGGCAATTATGGGCAAAAAATCTCCTTTCTTGTAGAGGCCTATGTCCAGCAGTAAACTTTCAATGGCTGGTATGACGATTATGATGCTGAATACATATTTAACGTCTGTGTCCCATCGGGGTAGATAGACATTATGAATCTCCACTTGCTACGATATTGGCATACCTCTCTTGCTTCCTTCATTTGCATTAATCCTTTTATACTACTTCTGACCTAGCCCTTTTTTAATACCTGTACCACCTTTAAGGTTTGTTCATCTTGGTAGTCTTATTCTTCTTTCCGTTCACTGCCACTCTACATATTTGTGCAATCACTCTACTTTTATCCAGCCTTTCTAAATGTCTAAAACATCTCAACATTTCTTGTTCTATCGTAGTTACAACATCGTCGTTTACACCAGATCGATCTATTACGACACTATACTTTAAACTATCTTTCAAACTGACACCAAACATACTACGCAGCTCTCTCATATCAACAGCATTTATTCGACTCGCGTGCTTCTTCTGCTATACGGTGTTTTCCATACATAATGGCTTTAAATCGCGTCCTTTTTACTACCGCATTTGTTGAACGTCTGTTGTCTAAGATGAATACGATGGCAGCCTAACACCGGCAGCCGTCAAACCACAAGCAAGAAATCTAAGTCCCGTTTTAGATCCTTTAAAAAAGTTTTATTTTATTTTAACTGCATCTCGCCGCTAGTGTAACAGCTCAGAAAATTACTTAGAGCTATAAATGAGTAAATGTTTTAAAACAAATGAGTTTCAGTATCATACTATTATAACATGTAACACGTAATAGTAAAACTATAAAATAATATAAACGCAAAAGTTTGTGAATATGGATGTGATGTTTGTTATTATTTATACGACTTAACTTTTGCAAAAATATAGTTTTACCACAGAGTAATAAGAAGCTATAATATTTGTCCAAATTATAACGATATGTTGTTTACGCCACAAACGCCTGCCAAGTAACATCCGCAAATCTGCTTATTATCGTGCCGTGCTTGAGACGCGAACAGGAACTCACGTTAAATAAAATCAGTGAGTATCATCTTAACGGCCTGCTATGACACCAGAACATGCCCACGCAAGACTTAACCTCAGAAACAATTTTGTTGAATTTTGGTAGGTATAAAAAAATGGGAGCTTAGAAAAAAAGTAAGTGAGTACTAATCCTGGGCTGCTGAGGTCATGTTTTTATAAAAACCACTGCATTAACACTGCAAGACATGTGTACATGCCGTCATAAGATGGAATAGATAAGGCGATTTTATCTTTACTTCTGATATCTATTTAATTTTTTTTTTGTGTTTTTGTACATGTTTTTATAAATGTGCCATGTTATCCAAGATTATCTAAAAATTATAGTTGTATAGTATTACAGTAGTACTGAACCTGTGAACCTTCAAAAATAAATAGAAAAAGAAATAAGAAGTATGATCGGTGTTAAAATACAACTCACTTGTGCACAAACGCGATGAGATCGGCGGCTCGCCCGCTCCCGTCGCACACCACCACAGGGACAGGGGGCGTGTCGGTGACATACTCGAGAACAGCTCGCACGGTGTTCGTGCCACCTTCGATGACCAAACACACCACCGGCGTCGAGGAATGTGTGTCTGTAACAATATATTAATATCAGTGTTTATATAGAGATCATTCGTCAACTCGTACAGGGCAGAAAATCCATTTTATTTTTCTAGTTATATTTTTATGTAAAATGACACAAACAATTGTTGTGGGGTACCGACAGAGCAGAACAGTACCTCCCTTTATGCCGGTTGTTGTAAGGGGCGACTAAACAATGCAGTTCAAATGCACAGGGTGAGAATGAGCAGCAATTTCCACGACGCGAAGCTACACTCTCCGATTGTCTCCACGCTTGCCCAGCGCGGCAATTATGGGAACATTCTCACTTTCCTGAGAAGGCCTATGTCCAGCAGTGGACGTGCAACGGCTAATTTGATAGTGATGATGTATTACAGTTTTAGTTCTTATTTTCTATAAGGAGTTTAAATTAACTGAGTATCTACCAGCTGATTCCTAAATGTATTTCACAGTTTTAGTGGAATCGAAACTTTCAAACTTAATTTCATTTTCCTTCAGTGAATCCCTGACAGAGTTTTAGAGAATTAATAAGCAGCGTTCAATGTAGTTAAGAGTTCCAACTATTTTGGCCAGTAAATACAAAATTTTCCTGTAACATCGGCCGCTGTCTGCTTCGCATCAAAGACAAGTGAACTGTCGGTAACTTATTAAATACAAAAAGCTTACAAATATTTATACATATGTATATTTTTAACAATAAAATACCTGTTAGCATATTATATATATAGCGTTAAAGATTATATTTATGATAAAACTTCCTGGGATTGAATTGTTCTAATCTAGCTTTAAGACAACGGTTTGTTAGCACCGATGCCGGTAGGGGTTCCATTAACACTAACTATTTAGTGTTAATGGAACATTTATCACCACCAGTTTTTCTTATCGTTTTAGGTGGCTCGTGTAATGAACTTGCATTAAACGTAGTTTTAAGACCCGTCTGGTGCC
>JACJUM010005602.1:12790252-12860969 GCA_020976665.1 Heortia vitessoides
ATATATCTTTTATGAACCCGTCGGGTCATCAGTATTATGAATATAATAATACAATTTACTATTTTATACATCTAATTACAATTGTTTTTTTTATTATTATTGACGATTTAAAGGAGCTCATAATGTGCCTACTAGAATAAAGAATATTTCTGTTTGATATGAATTTACGTACATACATATATAATACATGTACTTTTTCTTATATCCATAAGCGAAATTTTGTGATAGTATGTATGTTACTCTTTCACACAAAACTACTGAATGGATTAAATAAAACTTTATATAACTATAGCTCATACTTTATAAAGTTATATTTTATAAAGATTTATCCAAAATGTAAAGATAAGTGTTGTTCGTGCCCTTAACATGCCAAGTCCCAAAAGGTTTGTTCCCCGTCAACCGCAGATATGATTTTGATGAATTTGGGAAACAAAGCTAGAAGAGACTTTAGAGAAGAAACTAGATTACTTGAATTTCTGATCCTGCACAGACGAAGTCGCAGGAACCAGCCATTCTTATACAGAATTTCGTGTCACGGTTTTGGTCTACTGAATTAATTTTTATCAATTTTCGCTCACTGTATACAATTTGGTCCCACTTGAGAGATAGGATGGTTTATATCTCAATTTATAGTCACACCAGTTTTTCATAATAAACATTTAAAATTAACATCTGTCGGGTGAGCTAGTGATAATCTCTAATAAATTTCGAGTCATGGTGTATGTCCGGGTTGAATTTCTAAACGACTGAACCGATTCTTATAAATTTCTGCTCACTGCTACAGTTTGTTCTAACTCGAGAGAAAGGATAGTTTATATCTCAATTTATAGTCGCAATACTTTTTCATGATAAACATACAAAGTTAAAACAGGACAACATCTGTCGAGGTAGCTGGTGTTATTCCCGTAAGTCTGCAGCAATAATTAAACGGAAGTTAGATTGCAAGCAAACATGAGACTACGTGTGTTTGCAGCGATTGGACTTCGTGGCTGCTAGCTATTATGTATATCAGTGAATACAATGTAAGTGTTTGTTTGTATTAACACATCTTTTAACATTAATTATATGTTTATGAAGTTTCGCTCTGTGTGGTAACAAGTATATCTTCAAAATAACTGGTCCAATTTTGAAGAGAATTCCACTGGTTGATTGGTAAAGTTAGAAAGAATAACGTTTGCTATTTTTGTTTCCGAAAAAAAATCCATGAAATTGCAAACAATTTCAATTGGGAAAAATCAATAAAACCAACTTTTGAGCTGACGAAGTCGCGATTACAAGGTAGACATTGATATAACATACATACGTATTGGCTATCTTGCATATATAGATTATTTTGCGAGTATATAATTAGCTATTATATGGAATGATTCTAGCTAACTACCTTCACTTATTTGCAGGTTAGGTTTTAATTGAAGTAGCGTGATCAGTTAAAATCTATTATGAGATTTTACAATGATTTATGTTCCCATTGTTTATATATAACAAATAATTTTACAATGTAAATTTTCAAATACAATCGGAAATTGTAGGATACTCACCCAAAATCAATATGTTTGTAACCACAATCAAAACATAGGCTTTAATCAAAATATTACCGCCACACCGGTAATTAGTATTTGCTAATTATAATATAATTATCAGATGCGCGAGGAACAAACAACAGAACGTTCCCAAATAAAATGTATATCGTTGATTTTATTAAACAAAGCATTTGATTAAATACGTTTTTGGACAACATAAAAAACTTAATGAAAAAAATTGTAAGTATTCGTTATTAAGTTAATTTACTATGCTCATATAATAAAAATAATAATAAATTCCCACGACATCACATACATTGATCTGACTTCGTAGTAAGTCGCTTAAAGCACTTGTGTTACGGACGCCAGAAAACAGAGGAATCACAAATATACTACTTAAATATTTAATTTAACAACCCATACACAGAATAAACACAAATATCATCATATAAATATTTACTTTGAGTGGGGATCAAACCCACGACCTTTGGCGTCCAAGATCACTACCATCTGCGCCATTGGTCCAGTCAAATATAATTGAAAAATATATTATAATATATAAATAAAATAAATTTAAACCTTTTTAACGGTATTCATATGTCTTCAAATTGCAACTAGAAACAACCACACGATTAAACTTTCCAAGGAGTTATGCAGCAACATTGCATAGCTTAGCGTAGCACTTAACCGGGATCAAAATCTACTTATATCATTACTTGGTGTTCAAGCTTTTTTATGGCATTTTTTTAATTATCGCTGCACCGCTAAACTGTGAAAGAAAAGTAGAAAAAACTAATTTACAATGATACTCGTATATTTATATTCTTCTACGACAGCAATTAATATAACAGGAATATAGACGTTGAGGAATAATATGCAAATGTATGCATTATTTCTATACCAGGTGTCGTAAGAGGCAACTGAGGAACTGACAGATGACGGTATGTTCATCCGAGACAGTGTAGCTCAAATACATAGGTTCAAATACATAGGCCTCTGCGATTGCCAACACGCTTGCCCAGCGCGGCAATTATGGGCATAATTCCCCCTTTCTTATGGAGGCCTGTGTCCAGCAGTTGACATACATTGTATTGTCGGAATCAAGCAACGTGGAGGTTCTATATTGTCTGAGTTTAATATTTTCGTATACAACGTATATATAACTATGGTTATCTAAAAAGGATACTTAACATGAAGTGTTTGTTTGGATTGCTTTATGCTAACACATTCTTAAACGTGAAACGTGACAACACAAAGATCCTCCTACCCGATACAAAGAGGCCTATTTAGCGGGAGAGAGGCGACATTTCCGTGGTACTTTATCCGTCGTAATTCCAACATGTTGTAAATAATTTGAATAGTTTTATTTCATAATATTAATTGTGCAAAATGAATAATAAATAAATACATTCCCACAACATCTCATACATTGACATGTTTTCGCTAAAAGCACTTGTGTTACGGACATCAGACAACAGAGGAATCACAAATATACTATTTAAATACATATATTTAACATGTATGATCTGGGATACATATGTTTAACAAAGAATGCGCTATCAGGTCTGTAAAATATCAACAGCGACCCATCGAAACCAATAGACAACATCTCGGAATTCTCTGTAAGCGAAATGCGGCGTTGCTCCACGCTTACACGCCTCAGGCTTTGGGGGAACTCTAGTCTAACTTCGGAAGTGCTCAAAATACTGCATTGGAGTATGTTACAATTTAAAGCTTAGTGTAGCGGTGCAATGAATATTAAACTTAAAACCACCGCCGGCTTCTGTTTTCACAAACACACATTTTCCTTGCAATTTTAGCAGCTAAAATCCCCTTGTTACTTATCTACGTTGGTGAATAGACGGTGGGGGGTATCAAAATATTATGGGAGTATTATAAGAGATTCAAAGGAGCGCGATGATTTATTTTGTACCAGTAGTTTTATAGTGCGACCCACCCCGGCTTCGCATGTGTTTAATTAAAATGGTTATTGTTGGTGATCCATAATGGATCATAGACCAATAGACATATATAGACATACTAGCTGTGCCCGCGACTTCGTCCGCGTGGAATAGTTTTTTGGGTACCATACCTATTTACTTCAAATTATATAAACTTTGAATGTCACGTTTATTTATATCGAATCAATGGCCTGAAAAATAAGTTTTAAGTTTCTAGCTCTAAAAATAGCGATCCATGCAAACAACTTTTCATCCCCCCTTGCAACCCCTTACAACCCTTATTTCGAGTTCAAAAATAGCCTATGTCCTTTCTTAAGGTCTAAAGATTGTCTATGCCAGATTTCATCAAAATCGGTTGAGAGGTTTAACCGGGAAAGCGTAACAGACAGACAGACAGACAGACAGACAGAGTTACTTTCGCATTTATAATATTAGTAGGGATACCACCGCAGACGTTTTTGTAGACCTTTGGTGTTAAATACTGTAGTACATTATTTTGATCTATCTCGTCAGGTTAAAAAATGTGTTTAATAACGATATCCATTTAGAATCTTCTAAAATTATTATCAGTGTTTCTCTACTTTATAATGCATATATTATAAATAAAAACCTTTTTTAATTACTCTGTTTATTAAAAAAAAAACCAAAATTAAAACCTTTTGCGTAGTTTTTAAGATCGACTTTGATTTGATTTATTGACTATGTAGTGAGAATAGTGTTATTTGATGCATTCAAGATTTTTTTTTGGATGTCATCATCATCATCATCACCATTCCATCCGTAGAAAAACTACTGCTGGACATAGCTTTCCCCGAGGAAGGAATATATTTGCCCGTAATTTTACTTTTTATTCTAAATTAACACTACATCTGACCCCGTGATAAACCGGTTCAAGCACTTATGTTACGGATATCCTGCCACAGAGGAATTATAAATAAAATACTTAATACTAATAATACATATTTAACACCCAGACACAGAACAAATACAAATATGCATCATATAAATGTTTGTCCTGGGTGGTGATCGTAATCGACCCCCACCGAATCCTTTGATACAATATTTCTCTGAATTATCTCAAAACGTAATCCATATCTCTTTGCTATCAGAATATTTATGGCCTCTCGTATCAAAATACAATTAATCTTGATGAAATTTTTATATGAGCAAGAAACCTTTCATGTAATTAAATCTTTTGTAGAAAATTATTTTGCTCCGGAAAATTTATACTTGGTGAAAGAGGGTTCTTGAGACGAAGGAATGTCATATCCTGTGGCTATTAACTATATAAATAAAATTAAGTGTCTGTTCGTTGTATCAAACAACATTTTTTTTAAATAGGGATATGCAAGTATGTACGTATAACAAATGTGAATTCGTAAAAAATACGATTTATAAATACTTTAAGTGACTTTAAAACGCGATTTTTTATATTAAGAAGTCAGCAAACAAACATACGCTCCCCTTGATGATAAACGTGACCGCAGCCTATAGACAATGTGTTATCACAAAGATATCACTAGTGTGTCGCACTCCTTGTGAACTGAAGATACAACATTTACACAGTAATTTAACTGCCCTTTCTCGCCCTTCCAACCGGAACAACAATGCGAACACTGCTATTTGGCGTTAGAAATTGGGGAGAGTGAGGTACTGAGGCAGACCATCTTTGCAAGACGATCTACCTCTTACAAAGATCATCTGCAAAAGTGGCAAGTCATTTAAAAGTAGTTTTATATCGTGTTCAGAGAAACAATACTAAACATTCCAAAATGTGTACGTTTGTTACGCTTCCACGCCTTCAACGGTTAACCGATTTTGGTAAAACTTGGCATGAGGATAACCTCAGTCACAGAAAAAGATAAAAGCTACTTTCTATCTTGTAAAAATCCCGTGGGACGGAACGGGAAGCCTCCAGAGCAGAGGTGCGGGCAAGCCTATATACGAGTATATCACTAGCGTCTGCGCGAAAAGGCCCGTCTACAATAGTAACATACATATAAACATATTTCTAGTTTATAGATTGCTTTTATATAAAAGTAATTATTTCCGAGCGTCTGTAGTTACCTACCTTCAACATGAAAATTGCTTTTGATGAAATGACATGAAAAAAAACCTTAGATTAAGAACGCCAGATAAAATCAAATGTGTCTGCACCGGTCTCAGAAAATAATGGCATATCATTTTCTGATACTGATAAAAGGTACGACGAGCTTTGGTCCCGACAGATAGCTAATGCAACTTGACATTTAAATAGTACATTTGTATAGTACATTTGTATAGTATATTTGTATGGTTACATTTGTATAGTATATTTGTATAGTATATTTATATAGTACAAAACTATGTTAAGCTCAAAGTATGCAAAGTAACGTTCACCAAGCGCACATATTATTAAAATTTTACATCTCATAGGTTGACCTGACGTCGAGGTAAGTAGCTAAAAGCACTCGTTTGGATATCAGACAACAAAGCAATTACAAATATACTATTTCAAATATTTTCTAACATGAACACGTTCACTATTCGTAATAAAACTAACGACTATACAGCGCGACTTAATTAACTTAGGCATTGTTTTGGCATTGACGTCTTTTATTAATCTTGAGAACGGTTGCCAAAAGGTAACCGAAACGTTAAACAAAAAATATATGCGGTTAAATAAACCGCGCCTTAAAGCTGTTAGAAAGTAGTTAGTATAATACTTTAACGCGTATATAAAACCCTAACGTGCAACGAAAACAATAGTGAATTATCTAAATGTTTGTCCCCTGATCCACAAGATAAAGATACTAGAAAATTTGCCAACAGAATCAAACCTACTACCCCTAACCCACAAGTTACAGACACTGGAAAACTCGCCAACGGGACCGTCAAACGTAATACCTAATTTTGAAAGAAATTGAGCCGTGGAATACCGGCGAAATAGAATATTACCACGAGGCATAAGAGGCGACTACCGGAAACAACATATGGCGCATACATATATCCATCAGAAAAACTGCAGCTTAAATAAAACAGGGCAGGGATGGGCAGCTGAATCCTCGTCGCGATCTCTTTCTCCTTCTTTTTCATGTTTCCCATACCAGACCTTAGCGGCACGTCGATTTTTTGCATTTATTTTTTTGTGAAATGTTAACGCCATTTCTGTAATGTTATAGGTAATAATTACCAACAAACATTCAAATGTTTTTTATAAGTGGAATCCGAGGCAATCGATTAAGAAGAAATGGTTACGTATATGCTTATAATTTAAAAATAAATATCTAGCAAGTATGCCGTATATTGCACAATTCACAGAATATGACTTAAAATACCGTTAATAATGAGTTGACCGCAAAAAAAATTAAAATTATAAAACTGTGATCAAATTCAAACAAAGTTCTAAAAAAGTAACAATTAAACAGATATGAAGAAACAGTAATTCAATAAAACAGATTCCGAGGAAAAACGCTATAAACAAAGCTTTTCTGATAGAACAAATGATTACTTCTCACCTAATGATCATTCCGTACATTTCATTTTCAACGTTTAGTCTCTTACAAAAAAGAGACGTCATAAAAAGACACATAAAAAATTCAAAGCGTTTTTACGATCGCCTATAAAGGGAGATAGCACATAAAAACCAAAGGCAGGTGGGTGAAACACTCCGATATTTGTCAAAACAGAGTTAAACCTGCGCCTCCGCCCGACATAACATAACGTCAATAAATGCCTACCTCCGTTGCCCTCTCACTGGCACTCCACAATCACAAACACTTGACACACATTATTTTCGTAGAGCAGTACATTGAGTCCACCGGCGTACGCTTGCAGTCCCTGCTCGAGCGATACCCGACTGCACTAGCCAGTGATGCGGCATTACCCAGTAATTTTACTGCCTCTCTAAGCGCTTGTCTCTCTCTCTCTCACACACACACACCTCATTCTCTTTCTCTCTTTCTCTCTCACACACACACACACACACCCACTCTCTCTATCTCTCTCTCTCTCTCTCTCTCTCTGTCTAACCGGAACACTGCTGTACTGCTGAACCTGTAGAAACAGGTGACATGCTACTACTAGCGCGTAGAGGATATATGTCATTTTAAATAATATAAATTCCCGCAACATCTTATACATTGACCCGACTCCGTGGTGAGTCGCTTAAAGCACGGACGGACGCCAGACAACAGAGGAATTACAAATATACTACTTAAATACATAAATTTAACACCCAGACACAGAACAAACATAAATATCATCATATAAATATTTGCTCTGGGTGGGAATAGAACCCACGACTATTGGCGTAAAAGATAAGATTACTACCATCTGCGCCATTAAGCCTGTCATTGGCCTGCCACATTACCCAGTAATTTCACTGCCACTCTCACCCTTCAAACTGGAACAAATCTTTGTAAACACTGCTATTCGGCTGTAAGAATAGGTGAGAGTGAGGTATTAATGCAGACAACCTTTGTATGACGTCTACCTCAATCAGAGAATAATTATATTAACAAACATGTTGTATATATACATATTTATAAGTAAAATAGACTAGGATTTAACACAATGGTCGATTATTGACCTTTCTTAACACCGAGCAACTTATTTTTGACAAGCTAACTTTAAATAAGTCTGCATCAAGATTAAGTAAATGTTTATCTTTGCCTATCTGTCCAGAACTTAGATTAGTTTTCAGATAGCTTATTGGATGTACTCTATTTGGCGAAGGCAGTCCTATGAGGTTTGATAATAAAATAATATTAGTTCAGGCTATTGAACCATCAAAAGTTTTCAATTAACTTAAAGACAAGCTTGTCGAGATATTGGTTGAGATGTCTTAAAGCAGAGGTTCTCAAGCTTTGACCCTCGGCATCCATTGCCGTCATGAAGGTCAACCAAGCTGTTTCTCCGAAAATTGTAGGTATATACACTCATTTGCAAAAAAAACGGGCACCTAAGCAATGAACCGTTTCAAATGTTACTATTGGTTTGTTGATAATTATAGTTAGTTTTACTTTTAGAATTTCATAAATTAATAAGCAAATAATCGTTTTCGTCAGTATTATCATGAAATTTTGATAAAATTTATGGGTTTTAACACTAAAGTTCACTAGTAGTATATGCTCGCTAGCAGTGCATATGCTCGAGAAGTAAAGGTAAACAAAGATTTTTGTTTGTTTTTTCTTTAATAAAGTAAAAGTAGATAAATGTTTAGTATCGAGTGTGACCCCCTCTACCTGAAATAACAGCTTAAATTCGTCTGCAAAAATGTAGGATAAAAAGTGGTTTTCTGTAAAAACGAGCATCAAACGAAAATTTGAATTTAGAACGTTTTAAACACCACAGCATTTTTAAAACCGGCCAGTAACATGTACAAATGATTTAAATCATTTTGGTACCGTTTTATTTTAAAGAAGGATTAAAATCAAAATCGCCCGTTTTTTGATGAGTGTATAAGTAAAGTTAAACGCAACACGTGTAAACGGCTTGACGAATTCGCCTAAATTGTTTTTTCGTATTATCCTTAACGTACCACGAAAAAGGTTTTATGAAGAGATAACTTAAAAGTAGATATTCGGTGCTGTGGCGGTTCTTGGATTTATTTTTTATATTTTCCCCTCTCTTCAACAGAACGTCACTTCGCTTTCTATCAAACAGTTGACGTAAGATATCAACGTAAAACAAAACAAATCAAAACTCGCACGGGATCAACAGGATGGCAGGAACGGCCTGGACGAAGACAGGGCGGGCCGCTATTAGTACTATAATTTTGTAATTTGAATGAATTAAATGATTTTTTACAATAAAATGGTACATAACTTTTTAAAAAGCAAGATGGTGCATCAGTATGAACAAAAGTAACTACTACAATATATATCGACAGTCGTTAATTCAATTTTCGTATAGAATAAAGTGTAAGTTTACAGGAAGAACAAAAAAGAAAATAAAATCAATGAATAAGTTATAACTCTATTACTGGAATATCTATTTTTGAAAATCTTTAAGCTGTTTTTAGCAAATTTAATTGAAATTTAAACCTCTTTTTCTTAAAACTTTAAAAAAAATACAGAAATAAATAAATGCATTTTATTTCCTATAACTTACGCCAATTGAATTTCGGACTTGATGATTGATTTGTTCGTGAGCTGAGATCAATGTGGTGTGAAAAATAATGTTGTATCAACGATAGAGAAAGGAAAGTTGATATGGTTTAGACATGAAGAAAGAATAGATGAAATTAGAATGGCTGCATAAAATGAACGGAGGTAAATGGAAGAGATGGTATACGACGAGGCCTAGGCAAATACATCTTTATCGGGTAGAAGAGGTATAAAAGCTGGACCAGGTTGGAATTAACGAGCGCGTAATCAAAGGACTAAGGACTAATGCGAGTAAGGTAAGCGAGAGAGGTATGCCAAGATCGTAACAATTGCAGGTCCGAGCTTGATGCAAATCCATCTTTATGAATTCTTACCCAACAGTCCCCAAAGTCTTAGTATGTTGTTCTCTAACATTGTATAATAAGCCATGGAGTACCGGCGGAATAGGATAGTACCTCCCTCTGTACCAGGTGTCGTAAGAGGCGACTGAGGTAAAGGAAGCGATAGATGGCGGTATAACAATCCTAAACAGCGCTAAAAATATTACATGGTGGGGGTAGGCAGCAGCATCACCGTCGCGAAAGTTGCGCTCTGCGTTTGCCACCACGTTTGTCCAGCGCGGTAATTATGGGCAAAAATCCCTCCATCTTTGGGAGGTCTATGTTCAACAATGGACTTTTTATGGCTGATATGACGATGGTGATAATAATATAATATTGAGTCCATGGTCTTGAATATGTCCTGAATTATTAATGTGTTGCGTTTAAATATCCGAGAGCGGCGTAGTAAGAGTTTGAGAATTCGTGTTTTATCCAGAGAATTATTATGGGATAGAACGCCAATATTAACTTTCAATAATGTATAATGTGCTAGTAATCTCGATCTTGTTATCGCATAACCACTTAAGGACTTGTTCGATTATCTTCACGTGGAATCCTTGCCTCCCTCCTCCTCCCTATAAACTGTTCAGTACCCTAGTCAGGTATTGGTTAACAGACACTTGATTTTGCTCAGCCATTACGAAATATAGGTAAACGAAGAAAAAAGGTTTGGATTGCTATTACCACGTATTTCTCTTCCTAAAATATATTTCTTAATTTAAATAATGTCATATTAGACATAGATAATATCGTTTTATTACACGAATAACGACACAACGCACAATCAATCATCATTCAAAAATAGAATCTATTTTATCACATAACGTTTGTGTTTTCGATCTTCGGTTATTTTTGAGTTATGTCGATGTTCTAATAAAAGGCAAAATATGCAATATTACCTGCTATTGGAGAATATAAATGAGGTAGACCTAATACAAAGGTCGTCTGAATTAGTACCTCACTCTCACCTATTTTTACAGCCGAATAGCAGTGTTTACAATGCTGTGATCCGGTCGGAAGGGTGAAAGAGGCATTGAAATTACCGGGTAATATGACACAATATCTTCAACTGACAAGGTTGGCAACGCGCTAGTAATATCCTTGTGAAATTACAAGCGTCTATAGGCTGCAGTGACGCTAACTACCACGCGGACTGTTTGCTTGTTTGGTTATAATAAAGACAAATAAAATACCTTCTTTATTATCGTAATGTTTTATAAGATGCAACTGAGATATCGGAACCAACAGGTGACGGTATATCTAGTAATAAAATGATGAGAAAGATGGGCAGCAACATCCCCATAGCCACCACGCTTGCCCAGCGCCTCTCGAAGATAGAGAGATTGTTGCTCATATTTAAAGATTTGAGGGTTGCCGCGCTGGGCAGGTGTGATTACAATTACAAAGCATAGCTTCACGACGGGATACTGATACCCATTCTAGCATTTGAGCAATGCTGTTTTAAGTAGATATACCGCTATCTTTCCGTACGTGCTCGTATTTCAGTCGGCTAAAACAATAACTAATACAAGGGAAAGTAGTATTGTACTCTACAAGAATCATTCATGTTTTATCTTAACCGACTTATAATGCTCCTACATTTACCGAAGCGGTTAATTACTTAGTTATCTGAGAATATATTTCTGTTATAAGTGGTTACAACACTTGGTATCTTTGGCTTCCAATTAATTCATGATCTTCATAAACTGACTAATAAATAGAAGCATTGCCCGAAGCGAAACAAGGTAATTAAATCCTAGTTAGAACTAAGCATCTCTTTCTGTTATAAGTGGTTTAAAACTCTGTCGGTATCTTTGGCTTCCAATTAATTCAGGTTCTGTCTAAATTGAATTATGACTTGACGCATTGTCCGAAGCGAAGCAAAGGTAATAAAATCCTAGTTGGAACTGAAAATCTCATTCTATTAAAGTGGGTTACAAACAGATACAATAATTTTCTTTGAACAAATGATAAAATAACCTTTGTCAGAATGAAAACATCAAAAGAGCAGGAAAAATAAACTCAAATGCGCGCCCCGTAAAAGCTCAAACATTTTATATTCAACTTCCGTTCCCCACAGCATTCGCTTTTAAGAGTCCAGTATAAGAAAAACTTCTTTGACCGATAAGTGGAGTCCCAGGGGAGTAGTTAACCAAGTCATAAAATTAAAGAAGCCTTCAGGGTAACACGTAAAATAGAAACTTTGGGGATGCTAGTGTTTTTATGGCGGTCGGAAGGACACTTGAAATAGGGTTAAATTTAAACGTTACAGGACATATATTTAGCTTGGTTGTCCCTGAATTTGGGGGAGGGAATGTTTTTACGAGCGATCACAATTATGCCAGTCGTAGGACGTCCACCAGAAGTCGGTTTTTTATATAATTGCGGATAAACGAGCTAGCCTAATGATAATCGCAATACCAAAGGAATCAAAAACACTTTAAGAACTTTGCAAGCCTTTGAGAAAATAATAGAAATTGCTATTAATGGCCGCAAAGTCATAACCAGGCTAAAAGATAATGCCGCAGCGAATTAGTTTCAGAGATCTCCGGTCCGAGGGAGAAAATAGCGTTGAAATCGCACAGGAGTTAACCGCCTTCCAACGACGGTGGTGGTAATGGTATAACAGTCGATTGCCAGTACGGTGTAAAAACACAACTTCAGGCTTCAGTTCTATCAACTATTCATAAGAATATTCCTTCAATAACTATTAGAAATGTATGCCAAAAATTGCCTCGCTGGTCAGGAGTGTTGGTGATCAAAAAATGTAGTTTAGAAATGAACATGCTTTTGCTTGAGCAGTCGTGTCTTGTTACAGTTAAGTTACCGCAATCCATCGGATCAGGTACAGTTGATTCTTTTGGAAGATAAATTGGAGGCCTAACCTCATGTAAACTAATATTATTTTTAAAGTTTTCATTGTTTATGTGTGACGATATAAGCAATATATACTCGATTAATTAAAATAATATTTTTACTATTAACCGCAGGACGCCGGCCATGTAGACACTTAATAATGTCCTGTTTCAAGTAACCAACATACCAAATTTCATCAAAATTAGAAAATCTAGTAAACTCCGAAAGCATTTCGAACACACAAACATGCACACACTCACAAACATTATATAATCATCATGATATCAGCCTTTGAAAGTCCATTGCTGGACATAGGCCTCTCCAAGAAAGGAGAAATACTGCCCATTATTGCCGCGCTAAGCACGTAAGCGCCCAGTCCATTTCAGCTACATTGTTTCGAATAGTTATACTGCCATCTGTCGGTTCTGATACCTTATTCACCTCTTACGACACCTGATAAAGGGGAGGTACAATTCTACTCTGTCGGTACCTCACGGTAACTACTCTATACCACTGCTAATATTATATATTCGTATAGACTTAAATTTATTAGCAAAAACTCCGGTTCCAAATTGCCAACGCTTGAACGAAACTGTTTTTTGAATGAGAACTTTAAGTACTTTTAAGCACTCGACGGAACCCGCGCGAAACTTCGAGGTGTTCATTTATCTTTCCCAAGTAAGATGCAAGAACTAACAAGAAGTTTTTTGAGAAATAAATAAAGCTCAGTGTAACTTGTTTGAGGTTTTATTATGGGACTGACGAAGTTTTCTCTTACTTGTTTTGTATTAGAACTTGGACCACGTGGTTATAACATACAAATTCTTCACACTGCATGTCGTGGCAGAAGGACGACCATCAGCTTAATGTAATTACATTTCATTAGATTTTTAAATGGATATTAACGCCTCAGCTCGTGGTTGTAAAACAGCGCTTGATGTGTTGGTAATGTATGACATACATAGCGAAAGTTCCTTCATATAGGAACGGATAGAAATTCAGTGTCGTTTGTCAACATTTTGCTAGCACGCGGCAAGTTAGAGCCAAAGCTTCGATCACAACGACAACATATAACAATATCACATTTTCTATATAATCCATCCTTTCCCAATACAAAACAATTACTCATTATCATCATCATGACAGCCATTATAAGTCTACTGCTGGACATAGGCCTCCCCAAGAAAGGGGGAATTGTGCCCATAATTACCGCGCTGGGCAAGCGCAGCTTTCGCAATAAAAATGCTGGTGCCCATCCCCGCCCTGGGTATTTGAGCTACACTGTTTCAAATGAGTATACGGTCTGTCGATTCCGGTACCTTAGTTGCCTCTTACCACACCTGGTGAGGTATTATTCTACTCAGCCGATAACCCACGGCTAATGCGAATAAATACTTCATTGTATATGTATTTTTACGACGGACCAAAGTGCGCATTAGGTAGTGTTCCTATATTATGCGCCAAAAGATAAATAAGTTTATAATTAATATTTATGTTTGTTCTGTGTCTGGGTGTTACATATGTGTTGTTACAACGAGTGCTTTAAGCGACTTATTTTAGAGTCGCGTCAATAAAATTTATTTTTTAATTTATATATCTCAGTCTTCACACAAAGGTACCTACGTTCGGTTTCAACCCTTTGAAATATTATCGCACCCACGACAATGAGGCGACACCGCACAAAGCCTCCGACGCAACAAGTAAATAGGAAACTTATCGGAAAGCACCCCCGATCCTTTCCGAGGAACAAATATTTTTATCTGAGAAAGCCCGAGGGTCGAAGCGGTTTACTTTATTAAGCCAGCACAATAGCTCTAGGCACCTTAAATCTCGCTTATGGCGCAATGACGTCATCGCGATGAAAATCCTCCAAGCCCTCTAATGGAGCCATTAGAGAAACACACGATAAAAAATATTGTCATAAGTACTCAGTTTTTATTATGGGGTTGCCAGGAAATCTTTCTGGAATATTTGTGATTGATTATTATATGTATTGTCTTTTTGTCATACCAAAGAAATGGGGAAATAAATGGGCAACTCCAAGATTATAAGCTTAAAACACTCGTGTTATAGACATCAGACAACAGGGGAATTCCAAATATAATTGGAACTTAGATAACACCCAGACACAAAACAAATATCTGTTAAGTTAATACTACTACACACTACAGCCATCAATATAGACCTATTTAAAGTTGAACGTGTTTATCAATAACTTTATAGTGTAGTTTATGCACTGGATAGATATGTCAGTCAGTCAATCAGTCAGTTTCTCATTTAATAAATATATATATATATATAATTATGAATACAATTTAAGATTCTAATTTATTTCCAATATAAGTGAATTTTCAAGCGCATTTAAAATTATGCATTTGAAAGAATGGAACATCCAAAAAATTGTCCGTTTGCTCCATCTTATCTTTAAAATGCTGAATAAGAAGAGTAATAAGAAGAATAAGAAGTGACTTTAGCTACTTTTATTATTTAATAGCAGCTCGTAAAAATCGTATAACTGAACGGGGCACCTGGACGGGGTCACAGCCTGCAGCTTGAGAATCATAGGCGTCAGGTTCAAAGTCGGTCAAAGAGAATTTTATCAATTTCGCACAAAGGCAACACTCCCCTAAATTCCCGTCCAACGCTGCGCATCGACGTTTGCTGTCCTTTAAATCCTATTGGATATCGTCTTTCAAGTTTTATATAAGTGTAGTAACATATATATTCGAATAATAATAATAATAATAATAATAATAAATTAAGAAAATATGTACGAATACATTGACTTAACTCTGGTATAAGTCGCTAAAGCATTTGTGTTACGGATATCAAACAAGAGAGGAATCACAAATATAATACTTAAATACAATTTAATTTATCACACGATGAGTCCAACAAATAATACATATATTTATATAATGATATTTTTTTTGTTCTGTGTCTAGGTGTAAAATATATGTATTAGAGTAGTTATATGTGGTTCCTCTGTTGTCTGATGTCCAAACATAAAGTGCTTTAGGCGATTTACCGAGGAATCAGGTCAAATTTATGAGATGTTATGGGAATTTATGTATTTATATTTAACACACAGACACAAAACAAACACAAATATTCATTATATAAATATTTGACCTGGGTAGCGATCAAACATGGCCCTTGGCACACAAGATAGAGTTATTAAATATCTGCGCCATATTGACGTAGTCAGGGCTGGCAGTTTAAAATAAAATTTAATAAAAGGAAAAGTAACGTCCCAATTATTTAATCGTTTTAGCAACACTTATTAGGTTTTAATGCTTCGAGCAGATGTTGCGGGTCGAACCGGATAATCTAACGCAGCGGCCCGCAAACCGCCACTCGTTAATCTCTCGCAAAATCACCAGAACTAGGCAATCTGTGCATATACAATGTAATTAGCTTCTGATGAGGTAGACTTCATACAAAAGGTTATCTGCATTATTTCTACTGCCAAATAGCTGTGTTCCAGTCTGAAGGGTGAGAGAAAGGCAGTGAAATTACTGGGTAATGTGCCATTATATTTTTAAGTCACAAGATTGGTAACGCTTTATTTGGATATCACGAGCGTCTAAATGTTGCAGTGATATCACGCGAATTGTGTGCTTGTTTGTCAACCTGGTCTTCTAAAAAGAAAGATGTTACTTGCAGCGTTCCACGTAGTTCAAGTCTCCCTAAGAACATAAAGATAAAATATAGCTTATAATACTCGCTAATGACGTGGAGTACCGGCAGAGTAGAATAGTACCTCCTTTTATACCAGGTGTCGTAAGAGGCGACTAAGGTACAAGAACTGACAGGCAGCAGTATCCCCGTCGCAAAAACTAAACTCGCGATTGCCAACAGTCTTGCCCAGCGCGACAATTATTGGCAAAATTCCTCCTTTCTTGGTCTAAGTCCAACAGTGAATTCCCAATGGTTGATATGATAAATGACGAAGCATTTATGATATCGACCATTTAAAGGCCCCCCTTTAACCCCCTTGAATGATTTTCATTGGAATAACTTCAAAAATAGCAAGTTTGTATACTAGCATTGCAAACGTTTACACTTTTCAGTGGATGAAGTTTCAGAAATTCTTTCTTAGTGCTACGTTATAAAAGAAACCCATGTGCAATGTTTTTGTTTTTTAACCTTATAGTTTAGACCCAGTGTTGTTATGTCATTCAGTCAGTCAGCTCCTCCTTTATATAAGATAAATAAATTGTTACTGCAAATGGGCAAACAAGCTTGCGGTCCTCATAATGTTACACGGCGACCGCAGCCTACGGACAACTTACTTGTAAGTTACAAGTGCATATGGTTTTTTAATTCTATTTAAATGCAAAAAAGTAAGTTAAGTAGCAAAAAAATCATGGAGATACTCTTTTGCTTAAAAACTCTTAGTTGCATCTCGGTAGCGTTAGTGTATTCCCCAGGCAAAAAAGAAAATATATTCGAGTCTCATCTGGAACTTGAGACAAGACGATTTCTTTTAGAGGTCTGGAACATATTTTTATAAAATATACACTTTATTATGCATAAGACCATACGTCTCGTCATTTTCATTATAACACCCATTAGAAATCCACTGCTGGACATAGGTCTTCCCAAGAAAGGGTGAATTTTGCCTTTTATTGCCACGCTAGGCAAGCGTGTTGCTGCTGCCCATCCCCGCCCGGTGCATTCGAGCTGCACTGTTTCGGATGGGTATACCGCCATCCGTCAGTTCTGGTACTTTAGTACTGCCTCTTACGACACCTGGTGCATTGGGAGGTATATACTATTCTACTCTGCCGGTACCTCACTGCTAGCTACCTGCTTATATTATTGTATATATGCTCGCACCAAATAGTATTTAGCCCATAAAATTTTGCGAGCGGAGCACATGAAAGTTCGTTGGTGCCCTCGTATCTTATTTATGTTACGAATATTAGTTTACTCAACATTTTACATTATCTATGCCACAAAATTTTTGCCAAATGGCGGTACAAATAGATGAGAGTGAGTTACCAATGCAGACAACCTTTGTAGACGGTTTACTTTATGTGGAACTTCAAAAAAAAAATACCATAGTAACAAGAGTTGATAGTAGATATTTGCATGCACGTTATTTCAGGATACCATTGGGCCCGATGGCGCAGATGGTAGTGATCCTACTTTGTATGCCAGGGGTCATGAGTTCGATTCCCGCCCAGGGCAAATATTTAAATGATGATATTTGTGTTTGTTCTGTGTCTTGGTATTAAATAAATGTATATGTAAAATTTAATACTTTTTTATTTTTACTATTAATACTACATAAATGGAAGACTGCCACTGGCTGCCACGTGGGAAATACTAATTAAACATATTCTACTGCATTTGAATTGTATTGCATCTGTATCAGTGTAGCTCAAATGCACAGGGCAGTGATGGGCAGCAGCATCCCCGTCGCGAATCAACGCTCTGCGAATGCCAGCACGCTTACCCGGCGCAGCAATCATGGGCAATATTTCCCCAGTTTTGGGGAGGCCTATGTCTAACAGTGGACTCCCAATGGCTGATATGACGACGATGATGCAATTTGTAAAAAACACAAGTTTTAAACTACAGGCAGACATTCAAGTTTTATTTACATGTATAGATTATAAGCAAGTCTTTTAGCGATTACTAATAGTTTTTTAATCTATATGACATAACACTTATTAGAAAAGCCTAAATAAAGCTGAGTAATCTTCATGCTTGAATATTATTTTGACCTTGGTGACCGAACTAGCTTACTAATGGAGGGCATTACCAGATGGACCGATAACATGTCACAACTAGCAATTTTTGTACCGTATCTAAATAGAAAATCTCTGGTAATAATACAACCCTAATATTTTCGCGACTCATGGGCATGCCCGTGGCAGTTGTCGCCTTGCTTATTAAACAATCAAAAGGTCGTTGAAGCTAGGACATTGTCTGAACGGTTTATTTATTGGAATACTAATAACATCATCACCACTGTCATCATTATGCGTCGTGGTAATCGGAGCGTAGATCTGCGATGGAAATTCTGCTGCCCATTCCCGTCTTGTTGCATTTGAACTACGCTGTTTTTCGTGAATATACTGCCAGCTGTCGGTTCTGGTACCTCAGTCTACGACACTTGGCACAGAAGAAGGTTCTATTCTTCTCTACCGAAACCTAACCCCACCGACATAAAATACAGCTTTTATAAAAGAACATAGTTAACAATAAAGTTGCTATAAGATAAACTAAAAGGTAAAAGAAACCGACTTCGTAAAGAAGTCGGTTTCTTTTTCCTTTTCAGAGGCTAATAATACTTGGATAGTTTTCGAAAATACTTACATCACATTGTTCGTGCCTATAAAATTTAAGGGTAGCCTTCGCTTTTCCTGGGATCCCATCTCGAGGTTATCATCTCCTCTATTTGAATAAAAAAATTAATTTTGAAATATTTACAATACTCGCATATATCGAGTAACTATACAAAAAATACATAAAATACAATCAAATTGAAAACCTCCTTTTTTAAGTCGGGTATAAAACATCCAAATACTACTCTATGATCATAAATAATAAACTATACAAAAAGAACCTCTTTAGTTGATATTATTACTAATGCAGCAAAGGAAATTTATTCTTATAAATATAAAGATAATTGTGCCCATAACCGCGGCGCTGGACCGGAGTCATAATAGTCGCAAAGTGTAGTTTCGCGACGGAAATGCTGCTGCCTATCCTCGTCGATCTTTCGAGATATACCGCCATCTTCAGAAATTCAGTTGTCTTTTACGACCTGGTAAACGAGGAGGTACTATTCTACTCTGCCAGTCTTTGACTGATAGTCGTCAATTTGATTTAAATATTTAGATCCTTGAGGTAGTTTCCAAGTAATCCACGACTTTGTCTTTGTTCGGGTATTTTTAGGTCCCTAATCTGTATCATTACAATATTCTGTTAATTGAAACCATTTAGCAGTTCTTTTTAAGTAAAAGAAACAAAAATTTTTAGTAAAAATTGAATATCACTAAATTTGCTGAGGTAAAATCTGTCGCGGATTCAGGTAGTCGACTCTAAAGCCAAATGCTGGCTTAGTCTGACGTCAGCTTATCAGATCCACGGGGAAAGAGACCAGGCCGCTCATTAATAAGCGACCCTGCGCACTTCTCGCCTCGCTCGTCCCGCAAATTCGCAACGAGACCGGAAGTGATTACTCAAAGTTGAGTCGTTTGGCCGTCGTTTGGGAGGGTTGTTAAGCCAGCCCATCCAGGATAGATATGCACAATGCGTGGGGATATGTGTATAGCACTTAGCATAGCTAGTTATAAGCCGACAGATGTGTCAAATTCTTGTATATAATATGACGCTCTGGATAGGAGCGTCATAAAAACATTGCAAGCACCATAAAATTAGTATGTTATTCTGTTACTACTAGCGTCAGATATTTGTTACTCGGACCCTTATAATCTTTGGAGTGACAATATACGTAACTAGAATTCATATTCCATTTCTGCCTGTATCAGAATACCGTATTAATCAAAAAAATAGAGCAGAATTATCCTCGATCCAAACAACGGAAATGTATACCTACCTACGTGCAAATTGTACCCAACACACAATGCATTTGCACAATACGAAACGGTTCATCGAAATACGGACGATATTCCGTAGACCAACATTCCAGGATTCCAAGTGGAATTACGTATGAATGGAGCGTTCTGGAAAACTGTTGTTCCATGACAGCCCGATATTGGTCCCGGTACATGTTCCTGAAGGTTTTAGGCGCGTAATCCAGTTCAAAGCGAATGTTAGTTTGAATTTTGTCTACCCGTACAATATACAAACCATTATTTCGATTGTTTGATATATATCAATTAACAAGTAATATCTCAAAAAAAGGTTTTATTATTTTGACATATATTTTGACGTATGGACATATATTTTTCGTTCTGAATTTCAAATAAGATAATGTGCAGGTTGTAAACCTGGAAGAACAATAAAGAAAATAAAAACAATTAATCCGTTAGAACTTTATTATTTTAAAAGCTATTTTTAATTGACGTGGCTAAAGGCGCAGATGGTAGTGATCCTATCTTGTGAGTCACGGGTCGTGGGTTCGATTCCCACCAAGAGCAAATATTTACATGATGATATTTAAGTTTGTTTAATGTCTGGGTGTTAAATATATTTATATAAGTAGTATATTTGTGATAATTATATAAGTAGATAAAACACAAGTATTACAGACGCCAGAACACAAAGGACTGTTGCCTAGCGTCTGTAATACTAGTGTTTTAAACGACTTACCACCGAGTGAGGAGGAGCTGTTTTTGAAATTGAATCCTCTTTTGCTTAAAACTATCAACTAAAATCAGAAATAAATAAAAACATTATATTTGGCCTATATGTCCCTAACGCTAGTTTAATTTCTGATTCTGTCGATTTGTGTTATTAAATAGAACAAGCGATTTTGATTTTCAAATGGTCGACGACTCGCTTGTTCGAATTGTTAAACAGTTTTTTGCAGATTACTAGAACTTTTGCAGAATACATTTTGAAACTTTTTTCTGCTGATTATACAATTTATATACTTTATTTTTATATGAAACACTTTTTGGTATGACTGAATATGTGATCCGCTGACAACTGTTAAAATTATAGCTATACTTCAGGAACGAATCCCTTGAAACGTAATTTAAAAAAAATCAGTATGGAGACGAATTCTCAATCTTACAAAGATTGCGAAATCGGAATGAAGTCAGGCCGCTTATTAACAAGCGCGCTTATAAACCCCGTGCAGTTGTCGGCCACGAGATTTTTTTATTAGACCAGGTCAATAATAAGCATACAGTTCACGTGATAGTAAGCGTCACTGCAGCCTATAGACTCTCGTAATATCAAGGATTTCACTAACGCGTTACCAATCTTGTGGCTTAAGGATATGCCACATTACCTAGTAAATTCTCTGCTTCACTCACCCTTCAGAACGGAACACAGCAATGCGAACACTGCTACTTGGCGGTAAAAATGGTAAGAGTGAGGTTGGTACCTCACTCTCGTCTATTTCAACTATAGCCTGAATTTACGGGGTAATGTGACGAAATATCCTCAAGTCACAAGTTTAGTTAGAAGAAGTGATACTCTTGTGATATTACGAGCGTCTTGAGGCTGCAGACAATCGTTTGTATGACAACCTTGGCTGTGGCAAAGATTAAAATAATTATTAAATCGCTTCGCTTGCTACAGGAATGAGGTCTACCGCGTAACGCGTTCAAGTAAATGTGATGTACAGATATTACTTTCGAAAGTAGGTATGAAATGTAAATGTAAGTTTGCTTTGAACTATCAAACAGAGAAGTAACAGCCATGTGTAACTTGTTCATTAACAACAAGGTTTCGCACTGAACAAATTTTAAAAGTTATACAATACTGAACCAGCCTTAAGATACCGGTAGGGTAAATAGGTGTCATAAAAAGAGGCACTGGGCAGGGATGGGCAGCAGCGTCCCTGTCGCCACCGACTTCCTATAAATTTTCTACTATATCCAGTACGCTTGACCAGGCATATGTGGGAATCATATGGTATGGGATGGGAAAATTGAAACTTTCTTGGAGAGGCCTAAGTCCTCCACTGAACGTCCAATATGACGATAATGGCACACTACTAAAAGCTTTAGAAGTTTAATTTTTTATAAGAAGTTTGTAGGTAGTAACATATGCAATTAGAAAACTATATACATTCGTTACATTTTCGGTTTGCGTAAATACGATCATATTTCCCATTACTGTTCTCTTCTTGGCCGGCTTCCTATTTGTGAACGTCGCAAAATTCGAGTTCTAACCATATTATTTTCAATACTTTTTGATCTCCACGCAAGGACAGATTCCAATTCCTATCTTCCTCTCACGAACGTAATCACTGTTCTTCTAATACTCTCTCGCTCTTAACTCCTTCTCATCACTCTAGTTTTTTGACTTACTCTTTACTACAGTGACAGCTATACGACTCTAGAATAATTCCGTTGAATATGTATTAAGCAATCCCAAATAGGTTAATGACTCCTGGTAAATGGCATTAATGTTTCAGGAATGACCTAATATGTTATTTATTGCTTGAGCCTAACTTGGCCGGCCTGCTGGTCTGTTATAAATAATATTGTTTGTCTGTGGGTTTAATTAGCACACGTTATGACGTGCTAGATGGCGCAGATGGTAGTGGCTCTCCCTATCTTGTGCGCTGAGGGTCTTGGGTTCGATCCCCATAAGGACAAATATTCAATGATAAATATTTGTTTATTGTGTGTGTGTTCAATATGTATTTAAGTAATATATTTGTGATTTTGATGGCTGTGTCCTTAACACGAATAATAACGTTTAAGAAAATTACTTCGGGGTCAGATCACTGAATGAGATATTGTGTGAAATTCATTATGATCATCATTACAGCCATTGGAAGTCCACTGCTGGACATAAGCCTCCCCAAGAAAGGGGGAATTTTGCCCATAATTGCCGCTCTGGGCAAGCGTATAGGCAATCGCAGAGCGCAGCTTTCACTACGACGATACTGCTGCATATCGCCACCCTGTGTGTTGGAGCTACAGCGTCTCGGATAGATATACCGCCATCGGTCGGTTCTGGTCCCTCAGTCACCTCTTACGATACTTGGTACAGAGGGAGGTACTATTCTACTCTGCCAGTACTTAACGGCAGTATTATGTAATGTCGTTCAGTCGAATCGATTGTGATTAGACTCCCAGTCGCAAATACTTATTGTTACAATCGGTAGGTTTGACTATCTTTAATTTAGAAAACCTCTTTATTACCTCAAAAGGACGTGCCAAAATTATAAAATACTATATTTGTCCCAAAGCCATACAATAATACGACTAAAACGAAACCCAATTCCATGCGCACACAAGGGTATGCTTACAAATGATCAAGTCAGTACCGGACAGCCTCTAATTAACAAGAATACAAAAATACACTTGCTGCTGTTTATTTCACAACACTAGACACCGCACTCGGCTTCGTTCACAATCGTAAATACAATCGCATATATTTCTACCAGACTGGCTCGCATTAAAGGTGGTGATAACGATGGGGTAATCAATATCGTGATATCACAAGGATATCACTAACTCGTTGCCAACCTCGTAACATGAGGGTATTATGCCACATTACCCAGCAAATACAGTGCCCCCGTCATCCTTCAGACCGGAACACAGCAATGCGAACACTGCTATTTGGCGGTAGAAATAGGTGAGAGTGAGGTTGGTACCTCGCACTCGCCTATTTCTGCTGAAGTCTGAAGGGTGGGTGTGAATGGAAAGAGAGGCACTGAATTTACTAAGTAATGTGACATAATATTTGCAAGTTACAAGGTTGGCAACACACTAGTGATATCTTTGTGATGACACGAGCGTGTATTTGTACTACGGCGCAAATAGCATTGATCATATCTTGTGCGTTCAACCCCCACCCAGGACAGACATTTTAGTGTTTGTACTGTGTCTGGCAGTAAAATATTTGTATTTCGACGAGTACAAATCGTAGTAGCTGCGTAGGAAAGTAACTCCCCTCTTTTGATACTTGCTTTATTCAATTTGCATATTGTTGATCGTTTTTTGTTTTTCTGTAACTGTTGCCTGTAAGCTAGAGCTTACATTTATACTAAAGTATAAAATAGTTAATTGTAGTTAAATACGCAGGCAGCTGTAACTGTATGTCAGTGTAATCTTATGTGTTTTTTATTTTTATTTTAGTAATGAAGTTAAAAGCTGTTGTCACTTTTAGAGTAGATAACTACATTATTATTATACTTGTAATTCCTCTATCATGTGATATTCATAAAACAAATACTTAACGTTATTTATTTCAGGTCAATATGTGTGTGTGTAGTAAAAATTTATAATCCCGGTAATCCGGCCCCTGTCTACTCGGTCGCCCCCTGTAATCTAACATGGTCTACAAGTATGATTTGTACTTCAGAGTACATATGTATATATAATATGTATAAAGAATCTTATCATTGGTTCTGTAATTTGTCGGATTACAAGGTACTCTTTTGTATATGTTGGACTATAGGGGGTCTTAGGCGGTACTCTATAATCCGAAGAATTCGATAGTTCGACACTGCCCTGCAAAATGTTTGTCGGACTACCGGGGGTCCACTATATTACCTTTTTTTATCCCCTTTCTATTTAAATCGGAGGGCAGCTGATTCCATTCCCGCATTAATATATAAATATGAATTGTGTTCTTTTGTTATGATATTACGTCTTACGTGTTAGATTATTTTCTATTTATACCATTGTAATATTGGCAACCCTAGTCTCAAACCTGACTTCACTGCGCATCTTATCTTAGCATTTCGGTTTCTCAGTCGCTTAATAGGTATTTTTCTGTGGAAATCTACTTCTAAACATTATATCTTCTTATATTTGCTTGATAGGTATTTATCTATGTAACGGAATATTTGAAGATGAATTGCGCAATTTCCAAAACAGGATTCATTCAAACTTTGATTTGAAACAAATATCGGGGACCGATAAATACAATAATTTAAAAAAATTCTGATAACACTGGTCACCAATGGTGGTAAAAGCACATGATTTGGCTCTACAAGGGGTAAATACTTTACATTTTTTTGGCCAGGAACTAACGATGCACGCGTAGGCCATGTTTTTTTTATATAGTAATTAGTTTTGTCTCGGCTATCCCATTCACATAAAAAGCAGCAAAACTTTGTATAACCCATAGCCCATATATAGCTGGAGTCCAAGTCATATTGCAACAACTTTAAGATCACCGCAATATTTCAAGGAATATGTACTGTAATTTATTTTTCAAGTAAAAGTTTTATATTTTCATAGGTTTCTTTCATATTTGAAGCATGGGCCACAGGTACAGACGGAAGCATATTTCCATTATGCAATAAAAGTGCTTTTAGACTTGCCTTCGAAGAATCAATGAATAAACGCCACTGAGAGAGTTCAAAATATATGTCCAACATTTTCATAATCTCATTTATGTTATTGCAAAACACCAAATCTTCATCCTGAGAAAAATATGTTCTGACTTGTTGATTACGGTTTCGAAAATAGCTAACTTTTGTATTATGATGTAGCAAATTCGATTCTTTTAGACGAGATCCTAATAGTTCCGACTGCTTTTTTGACACATTTAAATACCTAACCAAATCATTTAGGTCTCTTTGAGTTATCAAATGTGGCTCCTTTTCAATTCCTTCAAACTCAAAGTCATCATCCTCGTCAACACATTGACTTGAAGTAGACGGTTGTGAATGGTCGTTCCCAACAGCCGTTGTTGCAACTGGTATTAGTTCTGGCATTTTTTTTACAATGAGAGACTGGTCTTATAGCAGAAGATACGTTAGGGTAGATAACTGTGTTTTTTGCTTGTAATTTATACACTTTATGTCAGTAAGACAAAAATAGCAATCCGAAACGTGATCTTGCTGTTCAGTCCATATCATGGATACAGCATACGGCATAGCTCGTGCACCTTTCTTCCAGTCGGTTAAACTTTTCACACACGTTATGCAACAGACATGAGGGGCCCAGAATTTGTCTTGTTGGGCGACAGAAAAACCAAAACATTGGTGATAACACTCCAGCACAAGATTCGTAAAATTTTGTCGTTGTTTTTTGAATGTAAGTTCTCCGCAGACATAACAAAAAGAGTTAGGGTCATTATTACATTTCCTCGACATGTTCACAGGATTAATAAATCACAAAAAATATACAAATTCAACTACAAATACTTTTATGACGATTTACTTGTGAGCGTTTCTGTTAATTTACCGCCGTAGTACTTACTAGTTATGAGTATTACCGTATCACAACAAATAGGAGGCTAACTGACAGATGACAACTGTGATTTAATGATGAGGGTAGATTGATAAAACAAAATTAGCCATCAAAGTTCGTGTGGCAAAATCAGTGTTGACCAGTGTAATTTTTAAACGGCATTTAGTCGATTATTCGCGTCTACGAAATTATTAGCGTTGGATGGATATTGCCAAATATTATTCTTGTTGGTACGCTATCTTGTGCATTGATAAATAAGTATTCGGAGACGACGGCAGGAGGGGTGAGCGGAAAGGACGGCATCGAGCGGCGCGGCGCGCACTAGAGCCGTACACCGAGCTCACATATTATCGATATGTGCATACAAATTACACGTCCCTATTATGTGCATGCCAAAGTACCTAACCGCATTATTCGGAAACTTTGCACACCTGAAGCTGTAGAGTTTTAAATAAAATCAAGTAATAAAATATTGTATAATATTGGTTTTCTTACGCGAATACTACGTACACAATGAAAGATTGCTACTCGTATTAATAAATTGAACCATGAGTAAATTAAACCAAACAAAAATAGTCAAATATTTGATTTAAATTTAATGAATAGATAATGATAAACCTATTCGCAGATACACATATATATATATATATATATATATTAATAGCGTCTATATCGATATTCGATATAAAAAAAACATCAACATTCAACTCTAATCTCCGTTCCTATCCGCCAACACGTGCAGTGACCTGCGCGCCGCGCGGCTGGCCGAACGGCTCGCAAAATGGACGCCACAACGAATGTCGTTTTCCCGCGCAAACTACTCAAGCGCTTCATACTCCTTTACAAAGAAATGCCTTGTCTATGGGACAGATCTAACGGCTGGTACAAAAACAAACCGAAACGACACGAAGCCATTTCGAAATTAACCACCCTTGTACAAGAATATGATCCTACCGCGACACGGGTGCATGTGTTAAGGAAAATCGAAAGCTTGCGGGCGTGTGTAAGACGCGAGTATAAAAGGGTATTAGACAGTAGACTGAAGGCGACGACGATGGATGAATTGTACATACCACAGCTGTGGTATTACGACATGTTTTCTTTTGTGTTCGGAGACGACGCGAAGACAGAGGCGCACTCGCCAGAGCCCGCGGTAAGTTTACAGTGCAACCACATAGATGGCGCGCGTGGTATATAGTCATCGAACGTAAGTTTAAACGAATTATAGATGTCGCTATTGTTCAATACAATTCGCCTGACAAAACAAATGCATATTTATGCCAGTGAACAGATTGTTTACAATCAAGTAATCTATGCATAAACCTAAATTCAAATGTACACAATGTACTAATAATGATAGAAACAATACATGAAAAAATTCATGTCATGAATTTAAAAGGCACAAAAATCTTAAGTCTGAGACAGATTTGTCGAGTGATTTGTATATTTCTTATGACCTATATGTGTTGGGATATTTTAATAAACAGTAGTCTTGAATAATATATAGCACGTATTTAATAGATTTATAATCAGAGCAATAATAGTGAATGACACGGACACTCATTCGCGACTGACTGCGCGAGTAGCCACATATATTAAATTAAAGATATTAGACACAAGCTCATAATACTTCGTATATTCTAACGACTCCCCTCGAAGTTATAAGCGCATCAGATTAATATACTGATACTCATTCCTAGATTTCGCAGGCATTCGTAATGTTTAACTGCACTCGAACCTTTCGTTAAAACATCTGCTGTCATTTTCTCAGTACACAAATACTTTAGACATACAACACCCTTTTCGCACATATCTCTAATAAAGTGGTGCCTAACATCTATATGTTTAGTCCGCGAGTGATAGTTACGCGTCCCAGCGAGTTTTATGGCACCCTGGTTATCATTAACCAATGTCACACTCTCACACTATACCTACGGATGTTAAAACATCTTGTAAATACAAAGACTTCCTTGGTGGCTTCAGAAAGCGCCATATACTCGGTCTTTGTTCTAGATAGGGCGATAATCCTCTGTTATGTGCTTCCTAACTAACAGGGCTACCTGCTAAAATAAATGCGAACCCGGAGTAAGATCTACGATCAATCGCGTCTGTACCCCAGTCCGCATCTACAACACCAAACTATGGTAAATTAGTCCTAAACCATAATCACACGTACCACTAAGGTATACTAAGGTATCTCAGCACACGTTTAGCAGCCTTTCAGTGATCCATATTATAATTTGTATTAAACTGGCTTAGGTAATTAACGGCGTAAGTAATATCGGGCCTTCTAGATATAGACACATACATTAACGCACCAAGGAAGGAGATATATATTTGTATCATTGTGTACGTTCATACGTTTTCCACTATAGACAAATATACATATATATTTAAATTCAAGTCTTAAAACGTCTACAGTGACTTAAAGACGTAAATCATAATAGGGCTGTCACTTTAGATGTCTACGTATTTTTATTTATGTACGAATATAAAAAAATATTTATACATTGAATGTGAGTAAACCCTTTTTTGTGTATACTATACATAAATGGCTTGAAATATCAATACAAGAAAAATGTATGTAATCTCGTATAGCGCAATTTTTTCTAAAGATGCAAAATTTGACCTGCGTTTTTTGCCCGGGGATACGCTGTTATGATAACATGCATGATTTACCGGTCAACTATCCATTTATCATTCATTTTATACCCTAGAGCAAACACGTAAAGGCGAATTTACAACGCGCCGACGTCAGATGGCAATAGCGCCGGATATTCATGCAATATTGAAATATGACTCCAGAATTCATAGGGTATTTTTATTTATGCCCAACTACGATCTTTCAGACACAAATGTTCGGTTATTTATTTATATTTCCATTATCATTTTGCGATCGACTTTAGAATACAAAATGTGGATGATCAAGCACTAATAACAATTTGAGTTCGAAGGTTACCGGGAAAACTCAACCAGTCTCAAGAATCGAAACCTCGACCCTTGAGATATCAGACTGTTGAGTTACCGGGATCTCAAAAGTTTCAATGAGTTTCTCTAGTTAAACTTAACCTTTTATATAATATGTAAATTATTATACAAAATTTGTGAAACTAATTGAAATTTCGCTTGCATTGCATAAGCTTATGAACCATATTTTAGTGTAATAATAAATATCGACACAAAATATGTACAAAATAAGTCAACTTTTTGTAATGAAAATCTTCTTTATCAAGTCCCTAATATAACAAATGAGATGTAGGAATTTGTGGCATTTATATCTTGCGTTAAACAATATTTCTTATAACCATTAAAATGATTTTATTTCGTTCTGTGTTCTGTTTTCTGACACCAATAATAAATAATTAATACGAGCCAGCGTTTGACGTTGCATGTATTTTCTAAACTTTCATTATTTTTATTACAAAGATGTAACTTAACTTAGCCAATAAAACGTCGTAGTACAATGTCACAGGTGGGACCTGATGGAAAATTTACTCTCCCGTGTATTTTTACAGCGGCACCGGTGGCAGAATGTAATCAAACGCAAAAACTAACGCACTTTCAACGTTCCTTTTAAAATCGTTTATACTGCAATATGTCTCATATCGGCTAATATATACTTTCCAAGAGGAAAATAAAATTGTATAACGTCTTTGTTATTACTCTACATTTACCGGATATCATCATGACAGTCATTGCAAGTCTCGTACATAGGCCTCCCCAAAAAAGGGGGAAATTGCCCATAGTTGCCGCGCTGGGCAAACGCGTTGGCAATCAACGAGCGCATCTTTCGCGACGGGGCTGCTGCTGCCTATCTGCAACTTGTGCCTTTGAGCTGCACAGTTTCGGATAAATTCCGGTAACTTAGTCGCCTTTGGTAAAGTGGGAGGTATTATTCTATTTTTACCACAATATTATTTACCAAAGCAGCCGTAGAGCGTCCACTGCTGGACATAGGCCTCCCTAACGAAGGGGAGATATTGCCCGTAAGGGCTGGACAGGCATTGTGGCAAACGCAATCGCAATCGCGGGATGTGAATGCTGCTTCCCACCCCTATTTCATTTGAGTTAACTCCGTTGGTAGTTCCGGTACTTCAGTCGCCTCTTATGACACCCGTAGAGGGTTAGGTACTATTCTGCTTAATATAATTATAAGAATATCGTGCTTATTCTATATAATAAAGATAAGAGATCGATGTAGTGTGAAAGATGATGTGGCTACAATAGAGAAATGAATGTTGAGATGGTTATTGACGTATAGAGAGGTTTGATGAAAATATGAAAGACTGCTCAAATATTTAGAGCGGAAATTAATGTAAGAATATAGCACAACCTAGGCGAACATACATTAACCAGAGAATAGGTAGAAGGGCCAGGTCAGAAGTATCAAGATAAACATTTATGAATGGACTAATGCGAGTAAAAGAAGTGAGAGAGGTAGGCCAAATCGCACCAATTGGAGATCCATAGACACGGCCTGCCTCAAAGGGAGTCGTTACTCATTCATACTATTTACGCTGATTAATTATCTTCATTATAAAAAGATAACAGCTGTAATTGACATACAAGATTTGGTTAAGGGAGGCAATCTGAGTATATTCACCAGTTGTAGAATCTTCCAATATTTTTTTGTTTGTCTAAAAAAGACTTTATATTTCTGAGATGATATTGGTTTCTCATCCTCTTTACAATACTGCCGAATAATACAGGTGGTTGTATGTTACTGTTCTTGATCAAATCTAACCTCATTTCATTTTAGTATCGCAATCAAATTTTAAAAGACTCCACTAAAATTAAATCCGCTTTCAAATGGTGGTAATAATACTTCTAAAATTTTTACGTCAATTATTACGGCTATTTTAGTAAGCGTTTTCTAGAGCGAGGCGAGCGATCATTTACTAGAAAGATTTCAAAAATCAATTTCATATTTATCTTTTAGAAGATATCAGTGAATACTAGGGTACTATTGAAAAGTAGTCATCAACATAACAGCTGTAACAATTGCACTGCTGAACAAAAAATTACTACGTCCGAGGCGTCACTTGCGAAGATATCAGTTGCCTACGCGATTTCAGAACGCAATCTTGTACAATTAGTCTACTACGAATGTAGAAGAGGAACAGGAAATGGAGTTTTCTAGTGCAAAAACGACATTTGAATGTTCTCATACATTGACCTGACCCCGAGATAAGTCGCTTTAAAGTACGTTAGTTACGGACATCAGACAAAAGAATAATCACAAATATAAAACTTAAAAATTTTTTTTTAACAGCTAGACAAAGAACAAACACAACTATCGTTATATAAATATTGATATAATGATATCTGCATTGATACCTCACACTCACGCACATAGCAGTGTTCGCATTGTTGAGTTCCGGTACCGTCATCATCATAACACCCATAAAAAGTTCACTGCTGGCCATAGGCCGAGACCTTAGGGTGCCAAGAAAGGGGAATCATCTATGTTTACCACCAAACAGCAACATAATTGTATGAATACTTATAAATGTATATTGCAAAAACCTAAATACGAAGACAAGTCTAAAAGATTTTTTTCAGTATAAAATCTCGAATTATTTTGTCTCGTATTGTGATTTATATGCAAACTGTATTTGCTAAACATGTACACATAACTAGTACTTAATAACAGTCTATACCATTATTTAGCGCAAATAAATAATAAAACTATTTTTTTTTAAATATATGTGGAATTCATTAATTAAATAATTTGTAGAAGACCCTTGGTCGTAAATGTGAGACAAACCACATACAAGAGTGCAGCAGGCTTATATTTCCAACGCCAATTGCTCACACGAGACATTCCCGGGTCAGCCTACCTACAGGCAAGTAAAATCTGTGCAACTCACATGGGTGCAGTTTCTGCGCTGCAATGTATTTCTCAAGCTTCCTCCTCAGAACGATTTCCGCCCCGTACCTCCCTACGGAGCCGTTGTCCACCAGTAGGAAGTAGGCGTGCCTGTTGTTTAGCACTGCGAGCTTAGACCTGAAAATATAATTGTGGTCAAACGAAAGAAAGCAACTCCATAATTCAATGTACACATCTATACATATAAATAAAATTAGAGTGTATGTAATATTAAAATAACCATGCATATGAATGTATATACGGTACACATACCAATATATATTTTTTTTACAATTTTTGTCTGTCTGTTTGTTTCGGCTAATCTCTGGACCGATTTGGACAGGAATTTGGATAGCTGACAGATAGTTTACGTAATAAGTAGTAACTTAGGTTATATCACATCACGCTTCCTCCGAAAGGAACTGAGCATTGATTAAAAATGTGGAACAAGCGGGCGAAAAATTTACGTTCGTTGCATGCGCTGCGTGGAAGTTTGTAGTTCGAAAGAAAATATGCTGTCCAAAGTCACAATTCCACGCAAACAAAGTCGAGGGCACAGCTAGTGGAATATATAAATGGACAAACAGAAAGTAGGTATAACTACATTATGCAGAATTGTATTTGTTACAGTTACAAACAATTCCGTGCAGAAATACGAAAAAGTCTTATTTAGGTTGTGTTTATGAAGTGTCTATGACATATGGCATGGATGCATGCTATCGGACTACGGGCCTCATCAGTCAATTCAAAATTATACAGAGAAGCACAACAGAAAAGTCAATGTTCGGAGTCTTATCATGTTCGAATTAGAAATGAGAAAATCCGTAGCAGAACCAAAATTACCCGCATATTCCAGCGGGTTAGCAAGTTAAAGTGGCAAATACCACTTAGCAAACGTAACTTATGCTAATCGAATCATTATCTTTAAATTGACGACGCGTTACGGATATCTTTGGCATTACAGAAGTATAGTTGATGCTCACCATCACACCTAATGAACAGCTTGTTTGCTGACTTACTTAAAAAATATACAAATATCGTTTATTTAATACTACGTTAACACGAATAAAAATAATACGAACAAATCAATATTTGTGCTTAACAACAAACACTCCCTGATTGGTTGTTTGAAAAGCGCCTTGCAAAATCTAGTCGGCAATTATTTACACTGACGCATTTGCTATTTGTTTATCGGAAAAAGTTTACAGTCGCAACTCATCCAATGAAAAGGATATTTTCTTAGTTGTTTACATTACACTAATACTTTCACTGGTATAAAATTAGTTTCAAAGTTATTTTATCAGAGACGGGAGAGAGAGAAGAAAGACCATAACCAATAATACAAATACACTTATTTTTGGTTCTGATCCTTCCTAAGTTATAAGATCTTTTAACACTTTTTTTAAGTATCATCCTTAAATAATAATAAGTTCTAATCTCCTTGAGTTTGCAGAAAATAATTTAAAAATATTTGTCATTTGAATTAAAATATATAAATTATCAAACGTAAACACTATAAAAAGTTAAATATTTGTAACACTACTATTTACACTCAAAATAATTAATAATTGAAATAATACAAATAATTTATAATACAAAATATCAGCTCGATGACAACAACTCATCTATTAGAAATAGTTTTTACTAATTTATTAACTTTTTCATTTAGGAATATTAGGTAATATGATAAAATAAATGAACCAAAACTTCAAATGTATAAACAGTAATTGAAAATTAATTCAGAGTAGCCCCGAGTTGTTAGAGTTGATATTTACGAGTCCTCCGACTCTTCTTGCGTCACACTTGTACTTAGACTTTTATATATTGCTCTAACGCTCTCGCGCTTCCACGCACAAAAGAACTTTAGTCTGGCAGGATGTTTGGCTCGTCAGATTTGTATACATCATATTTGCGAATATATATTCCTTCCTAAGTTTTTTTTATACAACCGTTCCTAAAAAAATATTTTTCCTAAAATGACGTTAGTCCGGGATGACTGGGATCTTGGAGTATATGGTTATAGTAATAGATATTTTAATATATTTTTTTATAATTTATAATATATCAAGTAATAACCGTGCTTCGAAGCATTGTCGTTTTATTTTCGTGTCTAAAGAAAAACATTTTTCGCAATAACTAACAGTAAAATATTTATTTTATTACTCCAATGTTTCTTTCTACCTCGTATTCGCATATTTTTATTAGCATTGCTGTTTGTGGTGCGGTAATAAATAAATAAATTCTTACAACATTTGATATATTTACCTGACTCCGTGGTAAGTCGCTTAAAGTACTTGTGTTACAGACGCTAGACAACAGATAAATCACAAATATGCTACTTAAATTCATATATTTATCATATACATATTTGGTGGGAATCAAACCCACGACCTTTGGCGCCAAAGATATATAAGTATATATATATATATGTCCATTCGCGACTTTGTCAGCGAGGTTTTTTACTATACATCTCATGCATATCACCTGAGGAACTATTGTCATTCCGGGAATAAATCCATCGCTCTGTCGCAAAATATCCTGTCGATTCCTTGGAGATAAATTAAAATCCAGATCGATCCTAAGGGAAAATGATTTCGGAATGTAGCCTATGTGTTATTCCAGACTATCAAAAATCTCCGTGCTAACCTCTCTGTTTCATCCAAATCTGTGGTTCGAATGTAATAAACATACATGAATTCATTTTATTATTTGCTTTGTTAATACGGGTAGGAAATGACTAAGGTATCGGTGTGGTATTCGCCCTTCGCTCAATGTGCAAATCCATTCAACCCGCCTGGGAATAGAAGATTAAACAGTAGCTTTTATATCATTGGGCCAACAAAAATATTTCTTGGCAAGAGTGACATTTTGCGTCTGCGCATTATTATCTCATCATTAACATGTGACATTGAAATGTAAAATACGCAGTGGAAAATTTTCTGAAAATAGCGACTCGTTTTTATTATAATTAGACCAGGTGGACAAAGTAGAAGAACATACATTTCGCGTAAAGTGTAGAAGGACGTCACAGCAGTCTATAGACGATCATAGTACTAGGATATCTAGTGCGTTTCCAATCTTGTGACCTGAAGATATTGTGACACATTACACAGTTACTTCATTACCTCTTTCACCCTTCAATCCAGAACCCAAAATTCGAACACAAATCAGAGTGAGGTAACAATGCAAACCTTTATATAGATGTCTACTCATGTGATTGATTTGTCCATGAATTAACAGATCAAACTTCATAAATTGTCAAATTTTCTCATTACACATTTATTTTATATGCGGGTCAATAACTTCCAAATTCTGATATAGGTTGAACTTGTTGTTTTGTTCACGTAAAGTTATGTTAATTTCATCATCATTATATCAGCTACAAGAAGTCCACTGCTGGACATAGACTTCCCCAAGTAATCTCCGATAGGACCAGTTGTATACGCCTGTGTCCAGCGCGATCCTGCGGTTTTACTGAGATCTGGTCAAAGAGGTCAATTCCCGAATACAACTCGGCTGGGCAGCGTTGCGAAACATATTCTCGTCCGACACATCTCAGTGTCTCAAGTCGAAAGTTTTCGACCAATGTGTGTTACCAGCGATGACCTATGGCAGCGAAACGTGGTCTCTTACCATTGGCCTTATTAGCCAACTGAAAAAAGCTCAATGAGCTATGGAGAGAGTAATGCTCGGAGTTTCTTTATGCTATGGAATCAGGAATGAGGAGAATCGTAACAGAACCAAAGTTACCGACATTACGGATTAGTAAATTGAAATGGCAGTGCGCAGGGTTCTTTGTACGCAGAACCTATGACAAATGGGGTTTGCAATAGAGACCCCGTACCGGCAAGCGCAGCGTAGGGCGTCCACCCGCAAGATAGACAGACGATGTTAATTTAATATTAACAAATACTTAACAATGTTTATCAGTTTAGCGACCCGCTTCGGTTTTACACAAGGGCAATATGGATGAATAATGGCCATTGTAGGTTAGAGATAGACATATACAAACGTAACAAATTTTGATATCTCTACTTTTTTAGTAAACATATTATAATCTATGTTACTCCAGAGAATTGTAGCTTTCTATTAGTGAATGAATTTCCATAATCGGTATAATATTCGCTGTGCGAATGCAACCACTACCTAACCCAGCGCGGCAATTAAGGGCAAATTTGCACATGTCGTGGGAAAGTCTATTTCTAAAAGGGGTTGTTTAGCTTCTGATATGATGATGATGATACCTACTTTGAAGACTTCTTTCGTCAAAGTATCATTATATTAGCCAAGGCCTTCCCAAGAATTTAGCTCATAATTGCCGCGCTGGGCAAGCGTGTTGGCAGTCGCAGAGCACAGCTCGAAAGCAGCTGAATGTAGCCCATTCCCGTTCTGTGCATTTGAGATGGATGGATCGCGGATGGATGTACCGCCTTCTGTCGGTTCTGGTACCTTAGTCGCCCCTTTAGGTACTATTCTACTGACAGGACTGACGGCGCAGATGGTAGTGATCCTATCTTAAGTGCCAAGGGCCGTGGGTTCGATCCCAACCCAGGATAAATATTTATTTGATGATATTTGTGTTTTCTGTGTCTGGGTGTTAAAAATATATAATTAAGTATTATATATGTAAATTTGACTGTTTGATGCCCGTAACACAAGTGCTTTAAACTACTTACCACGGAGTTAGATATTGACCAGGTAGAAAAAAAGATAAATTCATACATCGGTACGAAATGTTTGAATTTACCTTTTTTTCTACTCTGCCGTAAAGAATTTTTCTCCGTCAATCATATTACAAGAGAATTTAACAACGTAGAATTAAAAATGCCAATTAGCAGACAAATAAAAATAGCCGTCCAGCTTGACAATTACTAAAAGATTAATCTCGGCAGGCATACCCCTAGAATAAATAAGGCCCAACCACAGGGTCGAGATCAAATACAAAAGGGTTTTATTGAAACAAAAGTACCTTTACCCCTCTACTTAGTACTGAAACATTTGCGAAATCTATATTGTAGAATATACTGGCCGTTGGGTACCGACAGAGTAGAATAGTACCCACCGGTGTATTCTTAAACTATTTTATTTTCACTGTTTATCACAAAAATCGGGCCACCCTGTAAGTGCACTATTTCTGTTTATTATTTTAAAATAAGTTTATTATTTAATGTTAGACATTAATGAAGACCATACATTTTAAGCACTTGAAGGTACTTGGTCCATTTTTTTAAGTTAACATTTCTCAGAGCCGAATTCAATGCTCACGGCAATATTCAGTTTAGCCCTGTTTCATTTTCAACCGGGCGTTTACGATAGTGCGTTTGTAATTGACGATTTTAATGATTGACGCTGTCGTTTAAATTAAATTAGCCTGAAATTATGGATACTACTGAAACGGCCTAAGTTGTAATCATACTGCAACAGGGCTAAAGTCAACGTGTTGTGGCAAGAAGAATAAATATCAGCTGATCTGCAGTTCAGAGAATTTATCAAAGGTTTCAGGAGACTGGGCAGTATTGAAAAAGAACATGATCTGGAACAAAACGTCACAACTGAAAGAGACGACCGCTTTATTGTAACATTGCCTTTAAGAAATCAGAGCCTCTCTAGCGTTGATTTTCAGCGACGTTTCCGTGAAGTGTGGCTATAAATGACAGTACAGTGAGAAGACGATGGCGTAAACAGAATTTAAGACCACATAATCCAGCAACAAGACCACAACTCACCACAGCTCATCGACAAGCCAGACTTCAATTTGCAAAAAACCACCTTGAATTGACTGTAGATCAATTTGCTCAAATTCTGTTCTATGATGAGTGTCGAATGACTTTATATGGCTTTGATGGGCGCCGAAATGTTATGAGAAGGCTTGATGAATGTTACGCTCAGCGCTGTATAAGAGTCAAGAGAGAAAATTGTCAGTTACGGTGGAGGCTCTATGTTTTGGGGTGGAATTTCTCTGACTGCACGTACAGAGCTGGTGTTCAGCAGAAGGGGAGCTTTAACTGTTCCAAGTTACATAAAGGAGATCTCGAAAGATCATTTCGTACCATATGCAGGCTATATTGGCAAAAATTTTGAGCTATTATATATAATTAATAGCTATATATGCACGGCCCCACGCAGCGCGCGCATCGTTTCCGAATACTTGGACGAGGTCAGCATTCGGGTTATGCAGTGGCCAGCAAGAATTTCGGATTGAATTCCGATTGAACACGTGTAGAACACTCTGGAACAAAAGGTAAGAGTTCGAGGTCCAGCTCCTACAAACTTGCAGGACTTGGAAACTGCTATCAAAGAAGAATGGGACCGAATTAAATACCAATCACTGAAATTGAACTAAGAACAATTTTATTTATTTATTTTATTAGACCAGGTCGACAAACAAGCATACATGCATACAGTTTGCATGATAGTAAGCGTCACTGCAGCCTATAGACGCTCGCAATAACACAAGGATATCACTAAAGCGCACACTCTTGTGACTTAAAGATATAATGCCACATTACACAGTAAATTCACTGTCTCTCTCACCCTTCAAACCGGAACACAGCAACACTTCTATAAGGTGGAGCGGTGGCGGTAGTACAAAGAGTCTAAAGGCGACGGCGGTACTGGAACTAATAGATGGCAGTATATCCACCCGAGACAGCGTAGCTCAATGAAATAGGGAAAGAAAGTCCACGCCTGTCTACCGCGGGAAATATGGACAACACATTTTCTCTCTGCTTGTAGAGGCATTTGTCCAGCAGTAACTTGTAATTATGATAATGATGGTGGTGATGCTGATGATGATGATGATGATAATGTTTATGATAATATTGAAGAAGGAAACAAATGTATGCCTTCATTTATCAAAGTAAGTAATACAGGGGTATAAAAGCGCAAAGTATAAAAATAGCTGTAATTAAACAGCTAGTGGAAACTGGGTTAGTTGATTGGTTCAGAACCTCGATGCTCTTTTGAACAAAATCCTTTGTTTGCGTTTAAGCTTTTATACAATTTAACAGTTCGAAAACAAGCGAGATTGGTACGGTAAGCCTGCAGCGGACATGTTAAGGTGATTACCGAGAGATTTAACAGGAATCGCAGTAAACAATCGAAATTTATTAGAAATACAAGTTGTACCTGAAATGAAGACGAAGTGGGGGCGTAATTTACTGATAGGCTAATAGTTTTGTCCATGATCATAGCCGTGAAGTCAGGAAAACAGGTTTTTTGCCAATGACAGCCTAATTTGTGGTGTAGAGCGTGTCTTCGTGACGGGTATCCTTCTGGCCAACTCCCTCTTATTGTATTTTAACTACCCCGTTTTGGCTGGCACTACTAACTTGTAGAGTAGAGACTCTGCCAGTACACACAGCTACAAACCAACCAACCCAAATCTGTCAAAACTTTTCAATCTATAAATACGAACCACCAACACGAGTTCAAAACTAATTGTAAAAATTTTACACATTTGGGTAGGTTGATCTGATTCACCATGTGCTTAAACTATATTACATGTTTCTTAAATAAATTGAGGCACATGAGGTAGACCTCATACAAAAGGTCGTCTGCATTGGTACCCCATCGTCACCTTTATCTAGCGCCAAATAGCAGTGTTCGTATTGCTGTGTTCTGATTTGAAGGGGGAGAGAGACAGTGAATTTACTGTGCAATGTGGCATTATATCTTTAAGTCACAAGAGTGTGCGCTTTAGTGATATCCTTGTGTTATTGCGAGCGTCTATAGGCTGCTTACTATCATGCAAACTGTATGCATGTATGCTTGTTTGTCGAAAATAAATAAAATTGTTCTTAGTTCAATTTCAGTGATTGGTATTTGTTTTTTTTCAACTCATCCGCTATGGGCGTTACAAAAGTTTTTTGATTGGAATTTCATTATCTGCATTGTTTAGGAATCCTGGGTCTGACAATATTACGAGGCAGCTGAAAAAGTGTTTTATCAAAGCGAGCGACCATACAACTCGATTACTTGATTGGCTTGCGTTGCGCGGTGGCATACTCTTAACAAACTCCACTTTTGTTTACTTTCCGCGTCTCTTATATTTCCCGCGTGGCGTGCTGTTGGGTGTGTTTGGTTTTATCCGAGCCTTTCGTAGAATTACTCTTTTTGAACGGAAACTAAAGTTTAAAGTGTGCCATTTTAGTTTTGTTAACTCAGCAAAGTTTACATAACGGTGTAGGCAAAACATTGTAATCCACTTTTTTCGAGCTGATCATGCTCCAGCATAACCACATCTTGTTTCAACCTTACTTGCTTAACATCTGGGATTCGTTTAAACTTAACAATGCATCGGTAAGCGCAGTGTAGGACGTCCACGCTCGAGGATGGGCGCCTCTTACTCATGCTAAATGCTGGTTATATTCCCACAACATCTCATACAACGATCTGATTCCGTGATTGGTCGCTTAAAGCACTTGTGTTACGGACATCAGACAACAGAGGAATCACAAATATACTACTTAAAATCATATATTTAACACCCTGACATAGAACAAACCTAAATATTATCATAAAAATATTTGTCCTGGGCGGTGATCGAACTCACGACCTTGGTGCACAAAAGACATAATTATCATGTGCCCACAAGCCCTTCAAATTATATACAATCGGTCTGGTTGGAAATTACATAATGAGGCCCATGCCCAGCAATATCCTACGGCCAATATGATAATGATACAATCTTAGCCAGTTGTATATTTACTGTAGTTTTAAGTTAAGGTACCCTAGTGTGCCTGCATAGAATAGTATCTGCCTCCTTGCCCTGGTACAGTAAGCGACTGAAGAACTGGTACCGATGATTATCTGCAGCATCTCGTCTAAGTTACACTCTACTTGTTTGTCATTTAATCTCTTGCCACACCTGCCCAGAGATTCAATGATAAACAAAATCCACTAATTATTAACCCCATTGTTTTCCATCCCATCTTGTGGGTAGGATATATATCCAACAGTGGACGTCTAACGGTACCTCAGACAAATGGTGGTATATAAGCAGCAATATTCCCGTCGCAGAGCTAAGCTTTGCGATTGCCACCACGGCTGCCCCGCGCGAAAATGATGGCAAAACTACCTTTTTCTTGGCGAGACCTATGTCTAGCAGTAGACGATATAAAACTTCAATGTCTTTATAAAGTCTATGGATTAGTTGAGATTTATCTCAAGGGATTGGGTTGTGTCTATTCCAACACGTATATCAACAATTAACAGCATCGTAAACTGCAAGTGGCGTGCCTTCATTGGAGTTAACTTCGTCGACCAATAACTTTACGATTTCATCAAATCAATTATTATGAAGTTGTTGACCTACTTTGAGTGAAACCTTCCACCATGTCATGCTGACATGTTCAATAATACGTCAATTAATTTGAACAAAACTTAAATTATACCTTCCTAATGAATTTATCGTGAACGTGCCCGTAAAACCAAGTCAGAGAACAAGCATGAGTCCTCTTGATGGTTAACGTGATCGCAGCCTATAGATGATCATGTCATCACAAAGATATCACTAGCATGTCGCTAAACTTGTGACTTAATATATTTAATTGACACAATATCCAGTAATTATTACTGTTTAATTTTTACATAGCTATTTGGCAGTATACGAGTATATAGATGAGAGCGACGTACCAATGCAGACGACTTTCGTGAGAGACCTACCTCTTATGTTCATGTGCACCAAGTGCTTTAAGTTGCGACTTTACTGGACGTATAAGATATACTGTGAAATGTAAACTATTAATGCGGGCACAAGAAAGTGAAAGGAGAACTGTTTTATATCATGTTGTTAATCACCATTGTATATTATCAGGCAAAGACGAGTGTTTGTGTGAAAACTTGTTGGAACTATGTTATTTAATAGATAAATTATTGGAATGATCTAGATGACTTGGTATTTAGTGATAGAGACACTGAGGAACTCTTGTTATAATGAATATAACTCTTTGTCGCTCCCTGACAACTAAGATATGCAAAGTCGTGCCGATTCCATAGAGCATATCTAAGCCAAATCATCCAGATCTGTTCAGTCGTTCCGGCGTGAAATAGTCTATCATCATCATCATCATCATCATCACGCTGGAAGTCCACTGCTGCACATCGGCCTCACCAAGATGGTGGCATTCGCAGAGTGCAGCTTTCTCAACATATAAATATTTGTCCTGGGTGAGATCGAACCTACGACTTTTAGCGCACAAGATAGAGACAATATCAAAAGCGCCATTTGGACCGTGAACGTGTATTTAAGTTACGTGAGGCTTGATAAAGGGAAAAATAGATTTGTCAGCTATTATGCTGCTATATTATTTAAGTGAAATCCAATTCCTTCTGGCAACCTGCCAAATATAGATCCTTTCGCCTATCCAGCGAATGTGCTCTCAAACTACGCCATTCTATGAAACGAGACCCAATCGCTGACTCCTAGTTAATCCGTAAACGCTTTTCTCTATCGTCTTTGTTACGGGAAAATCTTTAGCAGATAAAATTGTGACTTTAGATACTAAACTGTTTTTGTATCGTGCTTTAAACGACTAATCTGGAAGTTAGGCATAAAAAAATTACAACCAATAAGAAACTTCTCGACAACATAAAAAAAAATAATGCAATTTGGTGCAGTCATTCTAGAGTTAACGATTCATTTTTATTTTCAGGATAAGAATAGTTGAAACAGTTTCTATGTTTTCAACAAAAGTAAAATCGATGGAGCACAATTGCCTTACATGCAGGATTTGTGGAGTGACCCGTAAATGTCCGTCTATCGAGATTGTGCTCACACTAGCATTCTGTCCGTGAGCAAACGGATCCTGTATCTAAAATGTTAATCTATGGGAAGATCCCTCTCAATTCACAAACAACAAAAATAACACACTAGCTAGCTTTTAAAATAACTCTGGTCTGTTTGGATTCAAATAATTAAACGAGTACTTTTATAAAATAAATGCGCTACGAATAAATTGCACAACGTACATCACTAATGTTAATGTCAACTATAAACAGCACTAGCTGTCATTTTGACATTTACTCGAATTACCGAGCCTTTGCGTGTCGCCACGTAAAATTGTTCTATATTACGAGGATAATGCTTAATTAACTAAACTTTGGTTATTTATTTCAAATACCAGAATTTAATGTTTCTATATATCTATGTGAACGGTTGGATAACAAAGGTACTTATATTATGCCATGTTTTTGGCTTTATTACGGAACAGCTTACGAGGACAATCAATCAACAGGAGACAATAGAAAATGGAGTTGCTTATATTTTCATCATTTTGTCCAAATTTAACAGGAAGCTATATCATGAAATATAAGACGGAAACATCGCTTTAACAATAGTGTGATTGGTGAAAATTTACTACTAAATATAAGCTCTATATTAAAATAATAGAGTTTACTATCAAATATAACATTTTATCAGACTATCTATAGGTATATATTACAATAAATTGATTACATAGATCTATCTACACTTGGTCCGTGAGGTACCGGTAGAGTAGAATAGTACCTCCCACTACACCGTGTCGTAAGAGGCGACTAAGGTACAAGAACCGACAGTTGGGCAGCAATGTCCCCGTCGCAAAAACTAAACTCGGGATTGCCAACAGTCTTGATGGTCTTGATCAACATGTTGATCTACACTTACAAATCTGTCAAATAATAGCGAAAAATTTGAACTGAATGCTTAATATGTAATTTGTACCAATTAGGTACTAATTATATATTTATTCATGATTATTTTAGACTTATTGTATTTGGTGATTTTACAACACAGTACACTCGTAAAACCAAGTCGCTTTCCGCTATCCCTATGTATAGATCTTTAAAACTACGTGACTGATTTTGACGCTGTTTTTTTATAGATAGAGTAATTCATTCAAGAGGAAGGTTTATATGTTTATTAAACATATAAACGGTTAATAGGTTTATAGGTTTCATTAAAGGTTTATAGGTTTATATATTTTATTTTTATGTTTTTATGTAAGTCCAATTTTTTCAAACGCTGGCTGAATCCTACCAGATAGATATAAATATATATATTCATGTAATATATAGTAATTAAAAAGGTCTTCAAATAAGTCTGTAATGGCATATGTTCATCTCTTAGGGATAATCCACAAAAATCATTTTTAATATTCATTGCAACCGTGCAAAGTTGTACACGTTAAAAAGGTCTACAAAAAAGTATTAATATGTCTATCTCTTAGTAAGAACCTACAAAAAACATTTTTTTATCCTCGTTGCACCTGTGTGCGAAGCCGGGTCGAGTCGTTAGTCTTTTTCATATATTATCTGAAGACTTTCTTATTCTATCTAGATGAAAGTAATTTATATACATATTTGTTTTTAATGTAAAATTTAAAGCACGTCTCAAATTTGTAAGTCGTAGAAGAGAAGGCAAAATTTATTCCTATACATGTTACAAAAAATAAGTAATAAAAAGGCAAAACTCTTAAATATAATTTACAAAAAAATAACTTAAAGGACATATTTCGCGATGTATATTGTCGTTGGGGCACGATATTAATTCTCCTTTTCACGATCTCCTGGGAGGAAACAAACAAAGTTTTTCTCGAAACAAAAAATACTTTTAAACAGCTATGTCTTCCTTAAATGTAAAAATAATGTGCAATAATGTTTGTCTGGGATGAACTTGTTTTGGGCAAACAAACATTCGGCCGTTTGATGATAAACGTGACCGCGTCCTTTATCGTGTTATCACAAAGATATTACTAGCGTGTCTCCAAGCCTATAAAATGAAGATACTGTGTCACATTTTCCCAGTAATTTCCCACTGCCTCTCTCACCCTTTAAAACGGAAATAGCATTGCGGACACTACTATTAGGCGATAGAAATAGGTGAAAATGAGGAACCAACGCAGACGAGTTTTGAAGAAATCTACCTCTAGGAAAGGAACTTCTATTCAACTGAACCGATTTTAATATGTGTTGCTTACTGATTACAGTTTGAGAGATAGGATAACAAATTTCTGAAAAACACAACAGACAAAAATAAATCTCCTGCCTGGGGATTGAACTCACGAACCTTTGGCGTTCATGATAAGATCACCATCTGCGCCATGGGGCCCGTCGTTTCATTTAATATTCAAAGGATACTGGTACCGAGACATAACTCAGCAATCTCATCAACATGCATCAATGTGAAATATGTGGACCTCAACCGAAGTGTTTAAATTGGCTAAGTGCCTATCAAGACGCAAGGTAAGTAGCGATTACTCAAAAGTTGTTTACTGTTATGTAATTTTCTATTCATAAATACATACATATATCCATCACGTCCCATTGGGGTAGGCAGAGACTATTTATCTAACTTTATACGATCTTAGCATACCTCTCTTGCTTCATTTACTCGCATTAGTCATTTCATACGCGCTCGTTTATCCTTGGTCCTTCTGATTTAAATCTTCTTTAATACCTCTTCTACCTGATTAAGGTATGCTCGCCTAAGCCGTCTTATACCAACTCTTCCATTCACTGCCACATCCTTTGTGCATGTCAAATTGAGTGAGATGTATTTTTCTACGGACGCGTATAATGTATACCTACACGCTTTCTCTCCTAGGCAATTATTAAAAGGCAAAGAAAAGAGAGGCACACCTCTAACCATACGTCTTCCTCTGTTAAACAAAGACGTTGACAATATTTTTGCAATAGGATCATTCTTTAGGATCCATTGGGCCCGATAGCGCAGACGGTAGTAATCCCATCTTATGCACCAAAAGCTCGATCCTCACCCAGAAAATAATGAAATTTTAGTTTGATCAGTGTCTAGAAAATATATATTTACGGATTATATTTGTGATTCCTTTGATGTCTGATGTCCTTAACACAAGTACTTACCTCGGAGTCAAGTCAATATATGAGATGGTATGTCAATAATACGAGTATATATTGTTGACCACACCTTTTTGTGTACCTTTACCTAGAAATAATGTATAATATAAAAGCCCACTAATACGAAACCAAAGAGTTTTTTTGTGAGGATCTCGATCTTCATTATGAAAATGTATACGTTGATGAGATGGCATTCGTTTGTTTCCTTAATAATAATCAGCGATTAAAACTCTTGCATTATTTGCTTGACATTCAAAATACAATATTAAATATTATGTAAAATGAAGATCACGAAACAGTTACCGTCACATCCAATTTCATTACTTTTAACGCCTCCGTCAGCAACTCACTCACTGTTAGTCATCAAACAAGAAGACTGCACGCGCATTTCTTTCGGAGAACAGTGCACTGTACTCGCCGGTGAACGCGTGCAGTCCCTGTTCCTAGAGCGAACACAAACCGCACTAGTGCGGTCGGGCTCACTAGCCATCTTAGCAAACTAAACCGTACCCAACGACGCTATGGCACCAATTCCGTAACCAATTTTGAACTAAGTAATAATAATTTACACAATATCTGTCTGACTCCGAGATAAATCGATTGAAGGATTTGTGTTGCAGACAGTAAACACCCAGACCCATAACAAACACAAATAATTTTCTTACATATTTTAGAGTAGAAATAGGTGAGAGTGAGGTACTAATGCAGACGTAGTGTATGAGGTTTACTCTCAATACAAACTTCACACCCAGCGACTCTTAAGTACATTTCCTTCTCTATATTAATATTATAAATACTAATATTATAAAGAAGACGGTTTGTTTATTACGGCTTAACTCAAAAACTACTGGACCATTAAAAATTCATTCACCATAAGAGAGTATCTTCTTTGCTTATTAAAATAGACTATGTTATAAAAAATAGTGACCACTGCCTTAAATAGAATAATGTAAACAGGATTTGCATTATTGTACATTTGTAACAAATAAACTCTGAAAATATTGAACTTATTTCAAAAATTTTTTCATGAATATAAAATAACATGATCATCAAATGTCACAAGTGATACATTTTACATATACCCATATTGCCACGTGAAGGTAAATCATGTGAGCGAGTCCGCAGCGAACTCCTTGTACTCAATAAACTGTCATTCTGCAAGTAACTTCGTCAGCGACGCCTTTGAGGCATCCCTGAGGAACTTATCATTTTTACGTCGCTCCTGACAGCTAAACCGTATAAACATTCGTGCCAGATCCGTAGAGAGAAGTAAATAACCAGATCTATCCCACGGGAACATTTATTCAGGATGAAATGGAGCCTATGTCTTATTCCAGACTATCAAAAATAGGTATGCCAAATATCAAACAGATCTGTTCCGCAGCTCCGACGGAAAACAGACAACATAAGGAAAATAATATATATAAGTTATAGTAGGCGCATGAGGTACACTTCATAGAAAGGTCGTCTGCATTCGTACTTCACTCTCACCTATTTCTACCGCCAAATAGCAGCGTTCGCATAGCTGTTTTCCCGTTTAAAGTGTGAGAGAGACAATGATATTACAGGGTAATAAGACAAAATATCTTTAGGTTCGCAATGCGATAGTGATATCCTAGTGATATAAAGAGCGTCTACAGGCCCCAGTGACGCTTACTATCAAGCGGACTGTGTGTCTGTGTGTCGGTCAGGTCGACACGACAACATACATCCCAGATCCACACTAGCTTTCGCGTTAATTATTTCTGCGTTATTTATATTAGCATTCAAGTCAGTATTTCCGGGAATCCTAGCCGAATGACTGAATAAGAGGACAACTCATACGCAACATGATTCTAGGAAAATATCATTGTCACCGGAAACGAATCTGTCTTTTTTTAAAAGTGACAAAGTAAATGTTATTAGTACACACAGATATTCATCGATCACGTGAATAAAATGTAATATCAATGCAATTGCAGAACTTTACACCTCCCTTTTATCCCCTTAAGGGATGATTTTTAAACAAATATTTAATACGTTTTTCATGACTTTCAATGAAGAACCTTCAAACTAAATTTCATTCGAATAACTCTAAAAACAGCAAAGTTTCATACTAAATTTGCACTCCCGTTTCATCATTTTAGGTAGGAGTTTTCAAAAATCCTTTTTTACAACTCTCCAACATTATAAAAGGAACCCCTGTACAAAGTTTCTGTTTTCAAACCCTTTTAAATTAGGCCCTGCGTTAATATGTCAGTCCCTCAGATGCTTTTTTAAAAACATCGCACGAGGTATTTAAAAAAATCAAGTATATATTTTTTAATTTTATTTAAAAAATAAAATATTGAGGTCGCTTTCACTTTCTCCTCCCTTCAAACCGGAACATAGCAATACGAACACTGCAATTTGTCGGTTTTGGATGTTGGACCTTTGCATGAGGTTTATATCATAACTAACGGTGTAATCAATTTTAGTTTAAGATAGGTAAATAATAGTTTAATATAGGTTTTTTATAAAAACCTATTTATTCTATGATAGACTATTATTTTATTGTATCTATACGTGTTATTTGGTGTATCCAGTTATTGACATTAGCGTGGCATAGGCAACTAGCATTCTGGCACTTTTGTTTTTACCGTCTACTTACTTGTAGCATATTGAATAGTGTGTATTCTGTATAAATTAATAAATATCCAGCATTGGACGTTTTACAGTTCCGATGATATGGATGATAACGGCATATATTCGTTTCCCCTTGGTTAATTAAGTCTGGATGCATCCAGAAACTTTCTAAATAATTACTTACATTTAAATTTATAATCCTTAATTTAAATAGCCTGTCCAGGAAAGGAGGAATTTCGCCTCAAATAGTCGCGCTTGGCAGGCAAGGCAGCAATTGTATAGCGTAGCTTCGCAACGGGTAAGCTGCTGCCCATCCCCACCATGTTGTATTTAACCTACCCTGTTTCGTTTGGATAAACCGACATCTGTCAGTTCCGGTACTTGATACAAGGGTACTATTCTGCTACTTTGCTCTATTCTACCCTACCGCTAGTATGTCCAATTGGAATTAATAATACAGTTACGATGTCAGAGCAGGAATCTGTAATATGAATTCTTGCCAGCTAAACATTTCGGATAACAACGATGTATAACAATGGATTATGAGATATCTCACATCGCTTCGAACTCCGCTCGTAACTAAATCTTCGTACGTCGCTGTTACAAGAGCAAAGAACTTTTGTCGTCGCGAGGCTACAAGTTTTTTAATCAAACGATGCTGGGCTAAGTCTGGGATAGTTTGCGAGAGTATACAAAAAGTTATTAGGCGGATAAGCGACTAATTCAGTATAAATTTGTCTTGATAATCTGATGGTATTTCATCATATACTATTGGAGATCCGCGTAGTTCCCATTTCCATTAAAATAATGAGTAAAAGTAGTTTAAGATAACTCCTATTGCATGAAGCGATTTTTTTATAGAAAACGGACCAGAAATACATTAAATTAGTTAAAATACACAAGATACACTTAATTTTGCCGTGAGGTACCGGCAGAATAGTACCTCCCTGTACCAGGTAAGGCGGTATATGCATCCCCGCAACAGTATAGCTTAAATGCACGGAGCGCAGTTTTCGCGACGGCGATGCTGCTGCTCGTTTCCTCCCTGTGCATTTGAGCTGCACTGTTTCGGATGGATATACCGCCATCTGTCGGTTACTACTAAGTTACTAAAACTATGCCATTATATCCATCCGAAACAGTGCAGCTCAAATGCAGAGGGGGGGAATGGGCAGCAGCATCGCCTTCGCAAAAACAGCGCTCTGCGATTACCAACACGCTCTCCCAGCGCGGCAAATATACGCTAATTTCTCCCTTTCTTGGGGAGGCCTATGTCTAACAGTGGACCTCTAATGGCTGATGATGATGAAGTTACTCCTTAAAATATAAGTTCGGTCCAGCCGTTTCGGTGTTTAAATCAAACAAAGAGAATGACAAAAAAAATTAAAGCTTATTTTCGTTTTAATTGCGGCACATGCTTTAATAATACCTATTTTAAAACAGACTAAAATTTTATTTATTTTCATATAAAAATTACGTATTACGGTGTTTGTCTGGGATGATTCTTTTTACTACTAGACGGTTTTTTATAATGCTTACTGCGTATAGTTTGTTCCAACTTAAGAGATATATAGTACAAATGGCGGACTTAATGCCAGATGGCATTATCTCCCAGTCAACCATTACACAAAACTGAAAAATATAAATATATAGTGGTGCAGGCAATATATATACAAAATAAATAAACGTGGCATACATATTTGTATAAATAAACGCAATAAATGCATATGACATAAATATATATATATATATATGTATATATGTACATAAAATAACGTACATCAGAAATAGGGTTATAAAGTTAGAGAAGCAGCATCAGTAAATAAAGTACGGAGACAGCGTTTCAGGTTAAATTTGTTTGGGGATTGCTTAATATTCAACGGAAGCTCGTTCCAGAGTCGTATAGCTGTCACTGTAAAAGAGTTTGTCAAAAAACTAGAGTGATGAGAAGGAGTTAAGAGCGAAAGAGTATTAGAAGAACGGAGATTACGTTCGTGAGAGGAAGATAGGAATTGGAATCTGTCCTTTAAGTAAATTGGTGCGTACGGATCAAAAAGTATTGAAAATAGTGTGGTTAGAACTCGAATTTTGCGACGCTCTCGAATGGGAAGCCAGCCGAGAAGAGAACGGTAATGGGAAATATGATCGTATTTACGCAAACCGAAAATGAAACGAAGACAGTTGTTTAATAGACGATCCAATTTATTAAGGAGTTCTTGAGAGATATTAGTGCAGCACACGTCACCATAGTCAATTATGGGTAAAAAACCAAGGATTGAATAAGAAGGGCTTTGGTTTTAGTAGGAAGAAAATATTTTAATCGATAGAGAGCACGAAGCGTTCCAGTAACCTTACTGCTGATTTCATTAACATGTGTATCCCAGGTTAAGGAAGAGTCGATAAATAGGCCAAGATTCTTAACGCATGTGCTGTAGGGCACTACCACGTTATTAAAAATAATTACAGGTACATTTTTTAAACTGGACAATTGCCGTTTGCTGCCCAAGATAATGGCTTGAGTCTTAGACGGGTTCACAGAGATACCAAACTTTTGTGACCAGTTTGTGATGTTGGTCAAATCAGCATTAATCCAAGCAATGGCATTGTCCAGGTCATTGCACTCTACCTGGGTGTATAGTTGAAGGTCATCAGCGTATAGATGATAAGAGCAGCCAATAGATTTGGTGACAAGGTTTATGAAAAGTAGTATGTATTCCATTCGGGAGTATTCCATTCCAACTCTTACATCATCCAGGATATTTAGTAGAGCTGTTGTAGTGCTATGTCCTGTACGAAAACCGGATTGAAAGGGACTTAAAAGGGCGTTTTTTAAGACATGACATTATATGTGTTATCTACGGTACAGACTGACTCTTAAGAAACTATATGTATTATAACGTTCTATTGATGTAGGGTACCGACAAAGCAAAATAGTACCTCCCTTTCCAGGTGTCGTTAGAGGCAACTGAACCGGAACCGACGGTGCGGTATATCCATCTGAAATTCTCCTATTTTTAAAAAACCTATGTCTAGCAGCGGACGTTTAGTGGCTGATATGATGATGATGTTAGTAATTAATGATTTTTTTAACAGCAAGAATCAGCAGAGGAAGAAGATGAAGAGGTCCTTGGAGACGAGGAGCCGTCATTCGTGCAGACCTCGTACCCTCCGGAGTATCACAATATAGTGTCCCCTCAACTGGTCGAAGTTGAGGGTCCATCGGTATCCAAGAGGTTCCAGAGCTTCGAAGAAGACCAAATCAAATTGAACAAGAGGTCATGCACGAACATCGAGGATGAATACGATGCTATTGGTAAGAGCGATAGTTGATTATTGACACTTATATAATACTTGAAACACACATATAATACTTACATCATCCAACATACTTAAATGAAGTAAACATGAATTCTGTACGCTTTATTGATTAAATTTTTTTCTAATTCTAATGATAACAAATCCAAACGACTAAAATAATCATATTTAACAACAGTTATTTTTTAAATCCTCAGGTGTGAATGTAGCGGCGAAGCTGCGCACTCTCCCTCCAAACATGAGGATCCTGGCCGAGAAACTGATCAACGACGTGCTTTTCCAAGCGCAAGTGAACGGCCTGAACTCTTCAACCATTATAGCCACGTCTGACCCGTTCAAGCAAGATGGATCGTAAAAACATGAACCTCATACACATGGTCGTCTGCATTGGTACCTCACCTATTTCTACCGCCAAATAGCAGTGTCCGCATTGCTGTGTTCCGGTTTTAAGGGGCTGAGAAGCAGTAAAGTTACTAGGTAATCTGACATAATATTTCAAGTTACATGGTTGTCAATTTATAGGCTGTGGTAGAGTATACTATAAAGTGGTTTGTATGCTTGTGTGGTGTATGGCTAGCCATAAGTACCTATGCTATTATACTTTGGTGACGTCTATGTAATCAATCCTATATAAACCAATGTGCTTTTATAAAATAAATCATTATATTACTGGACTCGCTTGCGTTCGACTTGATATCCGTTGCACTTTCCGCGTTTTTAAACAAAGTATAGTGTTCCAATATGATATCGATCTGTGCTTACAAGAACTGTAGTGCGATTGGAAATTTCTGTTTCGAAAATGGGTGGAACTAAGTAAACCAGAGGACCAAAAGAAGGAAATCATCGTCACCCATGTGGGCGAAACGAATGAGGCCAGTTAAAGTTACATGCCTCCTCCACGAGGATAATTTTGGGAATAATTCTGCTCTCAATGCTTCTGCTTATACCTCTATTGGGTATGCAAAGTCTCCCGCCGGTGCCATAAGAGATCGGTCAGACGAGAAGTGGACCAGCTCATGATGCTGCGGCGTTCTTGGAGCTCTTTTAGCCGCACGGAAAAGGCTGTGCACGCGCAGAGGAAGAAGTTTTCAAGACGATTTAGTTGAGTGAAATGAGAAAATTACGTCTGAAGTGCTATGTAGTATGTGGCGTCGCTATTATTATTTCTAGATATTAATTATATAAAATATTTCATATTATAAAGGGTTTGCTCATTCAATAATTATGTAACTTCTTAGTGTTAATTTCTTATAATTTTGTTCAGTTATGCTTGAAGAGTTGAATTTAATATATTGAAATATAAAATTGCTTAAAGAAAATCTTATCAAATTAAATAAAAACAGAAGAACAGAAAAATTATTGAATGAAAAACTTATCGAGACTACTTTATTATAACAGATATCTTCCTGTGTGCTGAAGTTTCAGAACTTTAGAACTTTAGATAATAAGATTAGAAGGTGCGAATATAGCAATGATGATGTCCTTTATAGTAAAGAAATAAGTATAAGGAAACAAACGTAGTATAACAAAATAGAACAATTTTGTATTGGTAATATGGAAAGTCAAAGCAGAAGCGTGCAGGAGTTTGATTTAAAAACGGCTGTAGCCCTTCTGCCAGTGATAAATGGACGAGAGGACATCACCAAGAAGCTATCGAGTTGTACAGTTCAGTGATAGATGATGAGAGCCAAAGGACTTATCAGTTTTATATTAAAAACACGCTTGTCGGAAAGCGCGAAATTGCGTTTAAAATCATCTTACGATACGTTAAGATCCCTTTTGTCTGATATGAAAGAACATTTACTCACCAAAATGTCTAGTACTGCTATCCATACTCAATTGGTTAGGGAACATCAGGGCACTAGTACGATTGAGGATTACGGGAAACGGCTGGAGAGCTTATTTGTGAACCTCACGATATCACAGGCCGATGGTGATAGTAAGTCGTACGAGGTTTTGAAACCCATTAATGAAAAGTTGGCCATTAAAAGTTTTATAGGCGGTTTAAGGTATCCGAATTTGAGGATTATTTTAGCTGCTCGTAACTATATTTCGTTGAAAGACGTTATTCGAGCGGCCAAGGACCAAGAGCTGACGTCCCACACCTCCCAATCCCAATCACAGGGTACATGGGACATCGACAGAAACCAGGCAATTTTACAGAACTGTTCAAGGGCGGCTCTAGAGGTTTCTCGAACTACCGCGGCAGCCGAGGCGCGGGTGGCAATCACCACCGGGCGCAGCCCCATTGGCAAAGCCCCGGTCCATCGCGACAAGGAAACTTAAGAGGAGGTCGTACTTTTTATCGGGGTAATGCTCGTCAAGCTACGCGTACTTCGAATACTTTTTCTAATCGTGGTAATCGAACAAGACAAATAAATTTTATGAACACTGATAGTGAAAATTCAAATATTGAACCTCATACAACAGACACCGAAAATATACACAACATCATAAAAGGTATTGGCGGACAATTGAACACCGAAGGTTCGTTCGTTCGTTCGTTATTACGAATTATGACAAATAACAACAGTCAGAATTGGTCATCATGGTTACCCTAATGGTGCTTTGCTTTCATATACTACTATTCATACTGAAACCCAACATAGTCCTCACGAACTCGTATTCGGTAAACGGTGTAACATTCCAAGCAATTTAATACATTAGACCCAGTGTATAATTTTCACGATTACCCTGTTGAACTCAAGTACAGACTTCAAAAGTGTCAGTTAGATGCTAGAGATAATATAGATAGTAGTAAACAAATAAAGAAAGTTCGCTTTGATAAATTTTTTCTTATTTATTTATTTAACTTTATTGCACAAAATGTTACAAAATGTAGTAATGGCGGACTTAATGCCAGATGGCATTATCTCCCAGTCAACCATTACACGAAGCAGAAAAAATATATATAGTGATCCAGATAATATATATACAAAATAGATAAACGCAACATACATATTTGTATAAATAAAGGCAATAAATGCATATAATATAAAAATCTGTAAACATTGTTAATTAAAAGCCAGGTGATTTTGTATTCATTAAGAATGAGGTATGTAAAACAAAATTAGACCCATTGTATTTAGGCCCTTATGAAGTTTTAAAAGATGTTGAACCAAATATTGTAATCAAATATAAAAATCAAGAAAGACTTATACACAAAAATAGAACTAAATTATATAAGCATTACTAATAAGATTATATTTACTGAATTGAAAAAATAAAAATCAATTAAAATGTTTAATATTTTTTCTCACGCCCCCGGACGTGTGTATGGCTAGCTATAAGTACCTATGCTATTATACTTTGATGATGTCTAGGTAATCAATCCTATATAAACCAATGTGTCTTTATAAAATAAATCATGATATTACTGGACTCGCTTGCGTTTGACTTGATATCCACTGCCGAACCGTACAATTGTTTGACAAAAATATTTTAATTGACCAGAAAGGGGGTGCTTTTAAAGATATTAATCCGCGCATTTCGAGCATGCCACAGAAAGGCTTCTGACAAAGGCATGACCCACTAAATTGCAAACGCTATTATATGAAGATCATTAATGGGTATTTGTGAAATTAAGTCCTACATGCCTTTTGACAACTATGTCAAGAAGAGCAGATATGGATCTAGCCAATAAGAATACCGAGGTTACAATCCAACTAGGATATAATCTTATCTTAAGAATTTTAAAATCAAATATGAAGTATCAGCGTTCACATTCCAAGAAGTAGGATGCAATAAGCTTTTATCTGTTATTCTCCACTGCAGATATAAGTTCAAACCATCAAGAAATATAGATAGTAATCACGAGATCAATCCTCTTAGACATCGTCTTCTGGCGGAGTGGCGCAGAGATCAATCTATCTCTAATGAAGAACTTCTCACAAGTAGTCCTGACATAAAAGTGATTCCAATCATCTCGTAGATCACCGTTATATCAATGAGCTTGTTTGTATAATTAAGATCACGCGTAGCAGTGGATGTCCAATTAGAAAGTGGACAGACGGTCTCACTAAAACAGCAGAATCGCGATGCATGTAGGCATACCAGTCTTATTGAAAATCTTTTAGAGAGGCCTAAGTCTAGCAGTGGACGTCGACTAATGAGATTATAATGGCGATGTGCATTGTAATTAAACATACAAAATAAGTGTAGTAATAAATTTAGTCTTCATACAAGTACCAAGTTTTGATTTTTAATATGATAATATTATCCTTTACAAATCTTGAAGGTTGGTTCATATCTTGCTCTGTTATATAATTGCTACATCTTCTTATAAAAAACTAGCCGATCGAAAAACGTTCTTTTCTTAACTATAAATGTTTATCATGAGAAAATCACATTTTATGTCCGGGATTAAAATCTAAATTATTTAACTGATTAGGATCAAACTGCTCACTGTTGGCAGTTTGATCTAATTTAAAAGATTTTATAGTTCATATCTCAATTTATAGTCGGAATAATTTTTTATTTACATATTTATTAGATTTCAAAGAGTTATTATTTGTGAGTTTCATAAGATTCTAAAAGATGGCAGTGTAAGGCAACTGAATAAGTATCCAGTACTGCCAACTTAATAATATTGCAGAGAGATAGTAATATTACTGGCAGAGTAGATTAGTACCTCCCACTGCATCTGCATCCCATAAAAGGCGACTAAGTTACTAGAGCCGACAGGGCAGGCAAATGCACGGGGCGGGGATGGATAGACGCAAGCCCATTACGAAAGCTGGGCTCTGCAACTAAACACATGCCCAGCGCGGCAATTATGGGAAAAAAACTTCTTTTGGAAAGGCCTATGTTCAGCAGTGAACTCCTAATAGCTGGTATGATGATGAGTACAATAAACTCACAGGATCAACGAGATACAATTTTATATGTGCCCAGACGAAGTCGGGGCGAGCGGTTTGTTATTTACACATCAGGGCAAGCTTCAGCGAGGCAAAACACGCACACGTAAAGAGTAATTCAATTAAGCAACCATTAAAGAGTCCCGACATTATTTATCAGTTAATTACGAAGGTAGCGAAACCTTAAAAGAGCGGGCGGAATACAAAATGTGAACAACAATTTGAAGAAAACTCCTAATTACTTCTCTCTCATACAATATTGATACAATTGCTTGAAACTCAAAAGGCCGGTGGGAGCCCTTTCAAAGGCCAAGAAAAGCCCGCCGCCTGAGAGACTCAAAGAGTATCGATAAAAGCAATGTAAAGTCATTTAATATTTTCATCATAGCAGCCGAAAAATGTTGACTCCTGGATATTTCCAGAAACGGAGAAGTTTTACCCGTAATTGCCGCGCTGGGCAAGCGCAATGGCAATTGCAGAGCTCATCCAAGACTTGTCACATTTGAGTACACATACTTCGGGTTGATATACCGCCATCTGTTAGTTCTCGCTTTAAAAGTAGTTCTATCATATATAATGAACTCATAAAAGTATGTTACCGGCAAAATAGAATAGTACCTCCCCCTGTACCAGTTATCGTAAGAGACGATTGAGGTAACGGATCCGACATGGCGGATCCGATCCGGATGGCGGTATAGGGCCGGAACAGGCAGCAGCATCCTTGTCGCGAATCTGCGTGCTGCAATTGCCATTATGCCTGCCCAGCGCGGCTATTATAGTCAACAATCCTGCTTTTTTGGGGAGGACTATGTCGAGCAGTGAAGTTCTGATGTTGATAGGATGGTAATGACGAATTACAAACCTCGGCGACGCGATAGCATGGTATGGCACGTCCCTGCCTTTGCCGACGAGTTCGTTGGCGCCTTCGACGATGCCCCAGGGGGCTATGCCGATGCTGACCACCCGGCCTGCCCGCTGCGACCTCTCCAACTGAAGGGCGTCCCCCACTTGACGGGTTACACCTGAGGAATGGTAATTAGTGTTATAAATGAAAGTATTGTCGTATCCTTAATAAAATTAAATAATGACGATATATATGTTTGTTCTGTGTCTGTGTTAAATATATGTATTTAAGTAGTATATCTGTGATTCCTCTGTTGTCTAATGTCCGTTACACAAGTGCTTTAAGGTAAGAGATGTTGTGGGAATTTATTTATTTATTATAAAAGCTACAGTTTGTGAGTTTGGGTGCATGTTTTTTACTCTTTAACGCCATGGCAGCTGCACAGTTAAGGAATACAAATGAAATTTGGAACAGGGATTTTTGATAGTTTGTATTAACACATAAGCAATACCTTTTTGTCCCGTATCCCGATACGTAAATGCTGACTTTTTATTACTAAACATAGAATTGCCGTAGGATACCGGCAAAGTAGTTCCGTCCCCTGTACCAGGTGTCGTATGAGGCGACTAAGGTACCAGAACCGACAGATGGTGGTATATCCATGTAGTTAAAATGCACAGAACGGGGATAGGCAGCAGCATCTCCGTCGCGAAAGCCGTGCTCTGTGATTGCTAACACGCTTGCTCAGCACGACAATTGAACCAGCAGAGGGCAAAATCAACCTTTCCTTGGGAAGGCCGATGTCCAGCAGTGTACTTCAATGGCTGGTATGGTGAAACCAAATTTTATTTATTCAGCAACCGGTGTGAGGTTTCCAAATAACCTTAATTTAAATAACAGGTCTGGTTAATCAATAAGTAAGCAATAAAATAACTATCTTAAACATTATATGTATGTAGATTCCCAAAATGTCTATGTTGACAGTAATTTCTAAGTGCGTAATTAACGTCTATGTACTGCAATGTAAAATTTACTTATTTATAAAACTTTATTGCGCAAAATAGTATAACCATTGGGCGAAACTGAAAATAAATAATATGGTTACATACATACATACATTTATAAATAAATGCAATTTAAATACATACATAAGGCTTGGGTCTGGATCTCCACTTTACCGATCTTGGAATACTTCTCTCGCTTCCCTTACTCGCATTAGTCTTCATACACGCTAGTTTATGCAATATACATTTTACAGAAATAGGGTCATACCGTTTGGAAAGCATATTGTTTACTCTCTTATTCATTATTAACAATTAGTTGTTGATTTTAAATATAACATATTTGAGAATCTAGAGGTCAATGATAAATACAGATTAGGAGCCTCTGTAACTTGGCTTTCCTGGAATCAAATATCTGGCAGCAAAACTATTTTTATGGCAGTGCAAATGGACCATTGGCATTATTTTATTGAATTTTACTAAAAAATTTTAAAAATAATGCCATGCCAAATGAAAAATTAAATTCCCAACTCTTAAGTATCACTTCTATAAAGCTCTTCAGTAAACGCCTCAACACTGTCACCTTTCATTTATAAACACTACACAAACAAAAATGATCTATCTATCCTTTCTACATGTGCAAACTATAATATTTATAATAACATAATATTTATCAAGAATAATGACAAAACAAAAAATCATTTGAAATCGAAATATAGAATTTGCAAGTCTCAACAAAAACTGCTTTTTAACGTCTTTAGAAAGACAACTGTTAAAACTGCCAATTAAAAAATAAATAGTTAAATAGATGAAGAGACGGGTGGACTCGATGACCCAATAGTGTCTCTATATTGTATACCAAAAGTCATGAGTTCGGTCCCTACCCAGGACAAATTTGCTCTGTTTCTGGGTGTTAAAATATGTATATAAGTATAATACGTATGGTTATAAATATATACATTGTATATGTACTATACATTGTCTGATATTCATGACACAAATTATTTAAAAGATTTATCACTGAATTAGTTTAATCGAAAAAGTAAAATTGTTATTAACATAAATATTGCAATTCTAGGTAATTTAAGAAGGGCACTGACCTCTGTAACACAAGTGATAAACTTAATTTAAAGGGTCAAGTACGTCATTACATCGTTCCATTTTTTATGTGACAATAAAATATTATTATTATGTGTTTTTTAAATTGAATCTCTCAGATTGCCCAGGATGACATTGTACTAAAAATACACGGGTATGCGAAAAGTGTATTTTTGTATTTACGAAGAATCTGGCTAATACGTATTAGATAGTTGTAAACAGTTACTCACTATACGACATGTATTTAAGATTTCTGCTTTTTGAAGTATTGTGTATGTGTATTTTGATAGATTGAGTGTATTAAGGCTATTAAATAGTTGATTTGGTATAAGACTTGTTGAAGAAATTACTATTGGCACTACGCATACACGGTTCATAATCCAAACTCTCTTGATCTCGTCCTGAAAATCTGTGTATTTTCTATATTTTTCTGTGATTGTATTCCGTAAATTGTTAGAATTTGGTACAACTATATCTATTATGCAAGCATGTTTATTGTGATTATTTACAAGTGTGCAATTGATAAATTGCTTTTGATCAGTTATGAGTGCGCGGTCAAAATATAATTTAAAGAAGCTATTTTCCAATACTGGATTCGACGAATGCAATAAGGTGTCTTAAAAACCCTACTACTATTATAAATGCGAAAGTAACTCTGTCTGTTACGCTTTCCCGCTTAAACCTCTCAACCGATTTTGATCAAATATGGCACAGAAAATTTTTAGCCCCTGAGAAAAGTCAAAGGCTATTTTTTAATTCGAAATAAGGGTTGTAAGGAGTCGAAAGGGGGAATAAAAGTTTTATGGAAGTATCGCTATTTTTAGAGCTAGAAACATGAAACTAATATTTCAGGCCATTGCTTCGATATAAATAAACATGCAAGGTAAAGAGGTATGGTACCGAAAAATACTATTACACACGGACGAAGTTGTGGGCACAGCCAGTCTTTTATAAGTTTGTATTTACTGGCAAGTTTTTGGAGTATTATGTTAACCACCTACGAGTGTGGTCATTTTGCCTACGAGTGTGGTCATTTTGCCTACAAGTGTGGTCATTTTGCCTACGAGTGTGGCCATTTTGTGTAAGTGCTTACTACATGCACCTGTGATTTGTTGTATTGTTTCGGGTTTACTATGGCATTTTCTACATAGATCATTATTTATGTTACGGTTCTGTGCTGTTTGTGTTGATTAGGTACTTGGTCTTGTCTAGCTAAAAGAAATCCTTCAGTTTTTAGTACAAGATTGGCAGCGATAAGCCATTTATTTGAGTCTTCTTTATCTTCATGTATTCGACCAAGATCATGAGGATGTCTACCATGAAGTTCTTTACTCCGCTATGCTCTATGCTGATTAATTATATTGTCATTTATGATGAGATATTCTCCTACTTTTACGCTATGATTTAAGAGTGTATGGTTTTTATCATGTTTTTATTATTATTATCTTTGATTTTTTGTTGCTCCTCTAAAGAGGGTGACGTTGGCAACTACTGCGGGCCATTGACAAGCGATAGGAGCAAAAAATTTAAGTATTAGTGGAAAATATACCGGAGACGAAGGAGTAAGAACTTTTCTTATGATGCGTGATTCTTTGAAGAAGATCGAATACATATGATCGTATAGATAACGTTTGCAAGCTTTGGGATAATGATTTGAATGATCCAAAAGAAATTAACCGGGTTTTCTAGCCGTTTTAACTTGGTTCTATTGAAAACAGTAAAAGCGCAAATATTGTATCGTATCTTTGATTTTGCAGCATTCTGTAGTGTTTACAAATTTGTAACCTAGGAAAGATGCTGCTGCTCATCCCCGCTCAGTTCCACGCTGTTCAAATGGATACACATCTGTCGGTTTCTGTATCAAAGGAGTACTATTACTACTAAGGTACTATTCTACCTCACTGGTGTCCTACCGGTAATTGAAGAGTTCTTCTTCAAGTTAATTATATACATACATACATCACTACTGTGTCCCATTGGAATGGACAGAGACTAAAGATCTCCACTTAACCCGATCTTGGCTTAGGAGTACCTCGATTGCTTCTTTTACTCGCATTAGTCCTTTAAAACACGTTCGTTTATTTGGTACTTCTGACCAGGCCTTTCTTTAAAATGTCTTTTACCTGGTGAAGGTATGTTCGCCTAGGTCGTCCTACACCAACTCTTCTATTCATTTTCGCTCTATACATTTGTGCAGTCACCATACTTTCTACATGTTCCAAACCATCTCAAACTTTCTCTAATGTTGTCACAACATCATCTTTCACACCACATCGACTTCTTATTACACTATTCTTTATTTCTCGAACTCACACCATACATACGAAGTACATAAAAAATATATATTATATACCTGTATTAGTTCCACCCGTGAAGATCCAAGCGCCTGTGGTCTTCGCGGCCTTGAGCAGTCCTTTTCTTAGAACTTTCTTGAGCTTGGGCTGAAGGTCGAAGTTGGCCTTGCCACCCTGGATGGTGATAAGCAGCTTCGGTCTGTCCAAGGCCCATTCTCTAGTCAACAGCTGGACAATGAGGTCGGGCCGGGTATCGTGGGACAGACGTACATACTGCAATAAAATGTTGGCGTTATCATTCTGACTACTAGCAATGCCCGCGATTTCTTCCGAGTTGAATAGTGACTTTGGGGGTATAGTAGCCCTTCTTGAAAAATGTTTTATCCAACACATGAAAGAATTTTCCAAAGGACTAGCGGTTGCTGGGATCAGCGCATTCAATTAAACATACAAATATACGCTTTATTATATTAGTATATATATTATATTAGTATATATAGTATATAGTATATATAGTATATTATATTAGTATATATAGTATATATGATAACAATATTAGTTTACAAATTAGATATGCTGTTCAAGTATTTACTGTTTCTGCCAATTTCAGATGGATTTTTAATGAAAGTAGAATAAACCTATAAGGGAAGTTACCGGGGGTAATATGATTGCAAACTACTCGCTCCCCTCCGCCCCGCGAGAGCAGCTACCCACGTAAGGTTCTCTTGCAGGCGTACTTCAGGTGGATCGCATTATAAACTTACAGTTAACATAGTTTTAAGGCTCATCCAGTAATTACTGTCTAGTTTGCGGACACGCTTTTTACACGATGACAGATTTGATATGTGACTATCTGTACATCTTAGGTTTACGGTTTGGGTTTTAAATAATTTCCTCCCGAAATGAGTACTGTTACACAACCTTCCCTCGGCACATTCTCCAAGAAACTTGACAGTTCTATGGATGTCAGTGGATCCTTGCGTGTCTCGAGCACGTATGCACTTCCCGATAACCATGGACTTTATATCATAGTCTTAGGAATTCAATAATTAGAACAACATTGCCTTAAACTAAATGTTTCTTATAGTTTACAGGCTAGACAGTTATTCATACCTGAGCCTTTGTCGGATGGGGTCCGCCTTGGAACTCGACCGTTCCGTAGGCATCAGTAGGGGCCGCTTGCGTGTGCCGCGCGGGCACCCACGCCTCTCCTGGCGTTGCTGTGGCTACACTCGACCCATGGGCTGTTCTGCTGTAGCCGCACCAACATCTGGAGGTATACACAGTCATAAAAACACAGGATTTTTCTGAAAACTGAACTCATATTCGTTTTTTATAAGTACCAGACTACAGCGTATCAGAATTGGCGCAAGCGACATTTAGAATATAGGATTGTTATTGTTTATAATAATTTAAAAATATAGGCAAAATGTATATAATTTTTTTATTATCCTCATCCACACGGCTCATTATTTTAATTGTAAATATGCGTTATTATTAATATCAATCTCTTTATCGTCTACAAAAATAAGTTTAAGTATTAATACATCGAAAACAAAATGAGGTTTATAACTTATCCGCTAGGAGGACTGGCAGTTTACCGAAACAGTCAATTGACTTCAGTAAATTTATGATAGACGCCATGTAGAAACAAAAGAGCATATTTTTAATGACGGTGTTTTGACCATTCCTGTTTTGCTTTTATATTTTCTTTTAAAATAAGCAATTATTCAAAATTATCGGTTACTTCTGGAAAAGAGGGAGGACGGCGGGTATGGAGGATGACAACTCGAATGACGAGAACGAAGCATCCACAAGTAAGAAAGATAATCAAAAATCAAATTCCGTCCAAGACATAAGAAGCGATAAGAGAAAATACGACGGGAAACGAGATGCACAGGTGTCGAACAGTGAATCGTGTTCAACTCGCTCATACTCTGCCAGAGGTCGAGTAGAAGTGTCCAACGCGCGGATAGATAATCTCAAGCCGCCAAGTGAAAAACGGGATACTAAAACTGACAAAAGAAAGAAGGCGCGACGCCCTGGCAGGGTAGAGAAACGAAAAAGATCCAACACCCGGCGACAGGCAGTGCGAAGTATGGCCAAGAGGAAAATCCGGAAGGCCAAAAAAATGTCGGAGACCACAATCTTAAGCAATTTGTCGTCACAGAGCGAATTTAAGAATGTGAGTTGCAAATATTGCGGTCACCGATGCTGTCGCAGAAGGTAGACCTTGTGATTTTACCAAAATTATGCCAATTTCAGAATAAATCGAAGTTTAAATTTTGAATTTGCGTTTTGATTGTATATCCAACGATTGATCGAAGATTAATGTCTTCAGATTCGAGTACACGACACGAAGGCGAGTTAGGCATAAGAGAAAAATTAGAAAAAGACCCGGAAAAAGAAAACAGCGGCGTAAAGTCACTGTCAGTAAAGGTAGATTTCGTGACGCAATGTCTTTTTTGCAAATAAAATATACCATTTGAATCCTACTAATATTGTACACGCGAAAGTTTGTAAGAATGTATATTTATTACTCTTACATACTAAATCTACAGAATGGATTTTGATGAAAGTTCTCAAAAATATAGGTTCATCATATCAGCTATTGGGAGTCTAATGTCCAGCATAAGCCTCTTCAAGAAAGGAGGGAATCTGCACATATTACCGCGCTGGGCAAGTGTGTTGGCAATCGCAGAGCGCTGCTTTCAGGATACTGATCCCTATGACCGCCCTATTTGAGCATTTGAGCTACACTGTTTCGGATGGGTATACAGCCAACTGTCGGTTCCGGTACCTCAGTAGCCTTTTACGATACCCGTGGAATTAGGGAAGGTACTATTCTATTCTAGTGGTACTTCACGGCCCATATATAGCTGATACATCAGTATAATACAGGCTTTATTATTAACTAGTAGCCGGACCTCCCTTTCATACTAAATTTGCACTCCCCCCCCCCCTCCCTTAAGATGTGATTTTCATAAAAATATTAACACGTGTTTCGTTACTTTCAATGAACATTCATTATACTGCTCAGCATTCCTTTATACTGAATTTCATTCGAATAACTCCAAAAACAGCAAAGTTTCATACTAAATTTGCACCCTCGTGTTACCACCCCTTTTAGAGTGTGCTTTTTAAAAAGTCCTTGGTGCTACTCTATAACGTTGTAAAGGGAACGCCCATGCAATATTTCAAGATGCTAATGATATCAGTCAGTCGGGCAATCAGTCAGTCAGCTTCTCTCTCTGTATATATATATATATATATATATATATATATATTATAGAATTTTAGGCTGTCTTGCCTAAATATTAAAACAATTCTTAGTTCTTCTGAGATAAGAAAATTTTAAGTCTAAACTATCTAATTTTCAATGTCTAATTTTCGATCCTTGCACACCTAGTTCAAACCTAGGTTCCAATTTGTCCTCGTCCCATGATCATCTGTATTCAAGAGAGCCTTGCGCATTATATTTAGTTCATATATCCCCACTTAAATTATACCTTTTTCTTACTCTCCAATGTGAGGTATGATCATATAATGTTCGTATTGTATATTAGTTTTGTTTCTGTATACAAAACTTCCCTATATACAAACACTTCAGAAACGCAAACTCTTTCACAATTCACAATCTCACATTTTGTCATACTTTCCTCCTTTCCAATCCCTATTTTAATTCCTTTTATTTTTCATATTACGAGTATATGTTGTCAATGTCAATTAACAAATTAGTTTTTTTGTAATGGCGTCGCTTGAAAGTGTACTAAAAATGTGAGCGGTATGCAATCAAAAACATTAGACATTTACACAAATTCTTCATTATTGTATTATGACATAATTATTTTGCGTGAAACATAGTTGGCTGGAGATATACCGATATATTGAGCTTTATTATACACAGACGATACTAAGTTTCAAAATATTAATTTTGAAACTTTCGTCTTAATTTGAGATTTCGGATGCCTCTTGAATTGGGGCACTTCATATTTTAATAATCGCAAATTTAAGGTAGTCTTTAATGGTCAATCTTCAGATTATTTTAATAATTTATCAGCGGTTCCCTAGGGGTCTCATTCGGGTCCTCTTTTCTTCAAATTATTTGTGAATGATGTAGGATAATGTTTCTATCATAGTTTGTTTCATCTATATGCAGAAGACTTAAAGCAATCAAATATGTAACGAATATAACAGATTATATACTTTTACACGACTTGAATAAGTTACAAAGATAGTTTCCGACATCCCTTATTATATAAAAAGCAAGCCTTATGCAAAGTGGAATAAATTCGGGACTTACGTGTGTACTTTGATAAAAAAAATAGTCATTCATTCATTCTCATGCTAATAAACTAGTTAACAAATGTTTTAAAACTCTAGGAGTTTATTAAAAGAAACACCAAACTAAGTCCTAATAGTACAATTTAGTTTATAATACTTTGATTCGTTCATGGCTGGAGTATTGTAGTATAGTTTTGTCTCCTCGATACAATATCTACAATAATCGAATAGAATCCAACGAAGATTTCTTCTGCATCTTTATATTCAACAGAATGTAATTAAAACGTTTTCACCAGATGATAAGCGTTAGGTTTATTTTAATTTACATTGAAAGAAGACAACTCCGGCATCAATTATTCCTACATAAAATAAATAATTAATGGTGCATTGGATTGTCCTTTCCATCTCGGGCAAATTGACTGCCAGAAGTTTTAATTTTAGATTATTCTATCAGACGATTATAAAAAATCAATCTATCTCATTTTTCTACTATGAATTGAACACAGGATCATTTTAACAAACTGGCTAAAGAATCGTCACTATTGGATATTAATAATTTTTTTAATATTAAACAAACATTTAATTGATATTTTAAGTAAATGAACAATATTTGTGTTGTATACTGTAGTTGGTGGATAAGCATGTATTCGAATACTTATGTGGATGAATATGAGTTGAGCCGCGCTGGCCTAGCGTGTAAGCAATTGCAGAGCGCAGCTTTCGCGACGTGGATGCTGCTGCCCATCCCCACCCTATGCATTTTAGCTGCACTGTTTCGGATACCGCCGTGTGTCAGTCCTGGTACCTTAGACGCCTCTTACGACACCTGGTGCAGTGGGATAAGATATGTATATATATATACATATTTATGTAACAACCTATATAATAACATATTTGTTTCGACTATGAATCACATGCGTATTCCTATTCAAAACACGCAAATGGTTATTTGTTTTTTCTTTCCTTTTTTGTGAACTAGAGTAGTTATTAGTTTTACATTGTTATATTTGTCTATAGTAATTACGTTTGCTGGCGGTGTTATAGACACCCCGTACTGATCTGTCGTATGGATTGTTTAGACTAGGTTTGGGGGTACCCATGTTACTGCTGGTTATACTACTTTTCTTTTGATAATTGCACGCACATACCGCGGCAGCTTATAAATAAGGCAACACTGTAACCAGACTTTTCGATTTTAAATGTGTAAATTCGTGGCATTGTTATTTGAAAGTTCACGCTAGCTGTCCTAAATAAATAAATAAATAAATAAAATCTCGGAATAAGCCAACGCATGAGATATCGCGAATATATTATGTCAGGCCAACAGTCAGGTCTGATGCCGAAGATGGGTTTGCTCCTATCTTTTGCGCCAAAGGTCGTGTGTTCAATCCCCACCCCGGACAAATATTTGTTCTAGGTCTAGGTATTATATGTATTTAAGTATTACATTAGTAATTCCTGTATTGTCTGGTATCCGTAACACAAGTGCATTAAGCTACTTATCTCGAAATCAGGTCTACGTATGAGAAACCGTTTAAATATTTTTCTTTATTGTGTTATTATTATAATAACATATTTCTCAATAAGATGGCTTTGGATGGATAGTTTGCGAACTAATAATTCATGAAATCCCTATAAATTACTTAACTTTAAGTGCTGCACGTTCTAGCTCACCCGACTTAGGAAATTGAGTTTAGTGCTGATAAAACGACATTTCGAGCCAACGGCTTTTTCGTAAACTAAAGAACTTGCAACCAACATAAGTTATACTGCATACAGTGCATCAAGCTTTAGCTGGAATTCGATCAACAATTTCGACATTTCAAATAGTCGCAGCTTTGGCCCGGCTGGTTGACGCGCGGAATTGTTTCAGGCGAGCTTTAAAATCGCAAGTTCAAATCTCAACAACAGCGGTAAATATTTATTTTTATTTAGTTAGTACTATTTCCTTCTCTCAGTACAAGCAACAGATACTATTTTCTCTTTGTGGTGCCAAAATAATTATCACATACAATGCATCTTTCCTACGAGAAAAAAAAATGCTGTTTAGATTTTAAAAGGTTGCGGCAGAGGGGCAATGAACCTACCAAGAATTATCTAACAGAGATAATACGTCTGTCGATCCGCCGATGTCGAAATCAAGTCGTCTCATCACAGTGATAACGTCACATTGTGCCGAAGAGGCTCTGTTTCATCACCAGTGGATGAACCTACCAAGAGTTATCTAACAGAGATAATAGGTCTGATCCGCCGATGTCGAAATCAAGTCGTCTCATCACAGTGATAACGTCACATTGCGCCGAGGTAGCTCTGTTTCATCACCAGTGTATAATTATCCACCAGCAGGATGGCGGCTCTCTATACTAAAACCAGATTAGTGATCTAATTTCTAATGAGATGGCCAGAAAACGGATTTGAAGTCGACGGGTCCGTGGCGTAGTTGGTAGTGTGGGATGACTTAATATTCTATTAAATCTATTATTATCTAATATTCTATTATTGTCTATTTAAGTATTATATTTGTGATTCCTCTGTTGTCTGATGGCCGTAACACAAGTGCTTTAGGCGACTTATCTCTGAGTCAGATCAATGTGTGAGATGTTGTGTGAATTTATTTATCATTTCATCCTGCGGTTACGGCGGTGCTTTACTTCGTGAAGTTTAATTTCTAATGAGATGACCAGAAAACGGACTTTGAATCGATAGGCCCTTGACGCAGATGGTAGTGTGGATGACATTTGTGAGTGGGTGTCTGTGCCTGGGTGTTAAAAATATGTATTTAAATATTATCTTTGATTTCTTTGTTGTCTGATATCCGTAACACAGTGGTTTAAGCAAATTAACACAAATTCAGGTCAATGTATAAATATTATATTATTATTAACAGAATATCCTTAGAAATGGAAGCGATGATAGAAGAAACTACTGGTATTAAGGGTGGTCCGGATTTTGTTAATTTGGAGTATTCTCTTAGACATCCCCTGTTTAAGAGAATAGATAAGTTAGTTGGAGGGATATATTAAGTTACTAATCATCAATAATGCCTAACTGAATCAATTTGTATGCTCTGTAATAAAAATGTATCCTCGGTCGCGTGCGGAAGACCTGGAGTCATGAAATAGAGGATTGTCCTAGTTTAGGCTCCAGTCCACCCGAATAATGTTATGTTTCTTAGTATTAAGTTGTACATAAGTACTATGAGAACATTACTTTGGTGGAAATAAATATTTTTTTCGTTTTATTTAATTTTACATAACATTAAGCAACGTTCCTTGTATAACCCGCAAGCATGACTGTAGTGTTGGTTTTACAAGTCATTAATTAAAATTATTCGTGAAAAAGTAAATTTAATTAAAGTGAAAAACAAAAAGTAATTATAAATAATCACAAATATCTAAGATATAAAATATTAAAGTTGGTAAATTAAGATAGCAGTAACATAACAGTCTTTTGGTGCATATTCCCAGAATCAAAAAAAGTTCAAGCAGGGTGCCGCAGCGTGATGTTATCACCGCTCTTCGTGAAGAGTAACCTGAAGCCTGAGAAGCGACAGCAGGAAGACATCACATATTGTGAGGTATCTAAGTTAAAGCCGGCAGATTAGAATACTCCTCTGGGGGACTGAATCCGAAATACACCTCCGGAGCTTCGCTCTTTTTGATACAGGTATCTTTTGGTTCCGGGAGCTTAGTCGCCTGTTGTGACACCAGTCACAGGGGAGAGGTACTGTCGACTGGTACCCCACGACCTTAACATATATTTACCATCAACCAACGAGCAATCAAACCAAGGCTTACAGAATAAGCTAATTACTCATCGGAATCTTAACGTTTGCAACGAACGAAACTTGCAGTAAACTTGGTTTGAAGGACTGTCTGGTACCAGCAGACGATTTCATACCTTAAACCTAATACAATTATATGTCAGATGTTCCCCTTATATTATCAGGATCTATTATTATTTGTTATTATTTCCTTTTTGGAAATATTAATGCTGCTGGTAACATAGAAGTTTAGATTTTTGGTTGGGTGGTATTATGAATTACAATAAAATTAGTTTCGGTCAGCCCTCATAT
>JACJUM010005602.1:12861369-12916419 GCA_020976665.1 Heortia vitessoides
TATATTTTTCCCGTTAACCGTTCTCAAGATTGACAAAATATGCTGTATCCGTATTTGAATGTTACAATTACTACTACCACAGTGTATTATTTATTTTAAGTTTTTATTTTGTACGTTTGCCATCCCATCCACGCAGTAGGTGCGTACAGTATCTTGTAATCAGGCTGTGCTGTGATTTTCGCTTTGGTTCCTGAACAAATGGCATATTTTACCTAGTTCTCTTAGTTAAAATACTCATAGTACATTTCATCCCTACATTATCTACGGAAAAAGCGAGTGAAATCGCAGAGCGATCCTAGTCATTCATCATAACAGTTATTGGAAGTCCACTGCTGGACATAAGCCTTCCCAAGAGAGGGGGAATTTCGCCCATAATCGCGCTGTGCAAGCGTGTTGACAATCGTAGAGCACAACTTTCTCGACGGGGATGCTTCTGTCCATCCCCACCCTATGCATTTGAGCTACACTTTCTCCGATAGATGTATCTCACCTCATCTAATCACCTCTAACGACACCTGCTACAGGTTAAAGTACTATTCTACTCCGCCGGTACCACACGTCATTAATGTAGCCTAATATCCCTGTAAATGTATATGGTGAAGACATCAGTCAAAAAGCAAGGGCACGAAGACTCAAGCATGTGACTAATTCCAGCGAATATTCAATTATACCAGTGGAGCAATTTGAAATCGATTTACTTGCTAATTGACTTTGCTGGTTAAGGTCGGGAAATACTGTACGATTTGACGATGCTCGAGTTTGTATGGTGATCGACAGTTAAGTAATTTGTCAGATGCAGTGGAAGGGGTAACTTGACGAACGTTCAAAAACTAAATTGTTTATGGTCAGTACGATACACTCGTGTACTATAACCATAGAGTTGAGTAAGTATAAATGGCAAATTGATACTCCGATTTAGGTTCGCAGAGATTGCAATTTTAATGAATTAAAAAAAAACAATAAAAAACCTAGTGGACCGATTTCAAAAATTCTTTTAACTTTAGAAAGCCACATTTTTACTATAACACAAGCCATATTGCCGTGTGGTATCGGCAAAGTAGAATAGTAGGTACTATTGTTGTCCCCTGAACCAGGTGTCGTAAAAGGTAATTGAGATACCGAAACCGTCAGCGGTATATCCACCTGAAGCAGTGTAGCTAAAATGCACAGGGCGGAGATGGGCAGCAACATCCCTGTCGCAAAGGCTACGCTCCGCGATTGCCGACACGCATGCCCAGCGTGGCAATTATGGGCAAATCCTCCTCTTTTGTAACTACGTAAGCAAGATTTACATTTTCGCGCTTTCAAAACTAATAAACTCGATAACTACTGGACCAATTAAAGAAATCTTTAATGAAAGTAATATTATCAACAAATAACAAATGCTTAAGATGCTATATAGAATTTCATATAGTACGCGAAAGTTTACGCGAACGGCTAAACAAATCTGGATGAAATTTGGCACAAACATTATTGACTGTCTTAAATACAAATTTTTATTACAAATGCCTTTGAAACACTAAAGTAGCTAGCCGAATGTAATACGGCGGATTATAAAATGTGACTGCGATATATGTAGTCAGTTATTAAAAAACAATTGGCGGTCCGATTCCCTGTTCGGGACTTCTAATTTTTCAGCCGTGTCCCATGAGTTTCGATCTGTCGACAGTAGTTTAAAATGTGTACAACTAACAAATACCTGTATTATGTCTAAACGCGCTGACATTTTCATATTCTGTATTTTCCAATCAATGCTTAGCATTTTATTCCCTCAGGGAGAGCATCCCCTTTACAAATATTACATGTTAGTTATAAATATGAAACAGCTCGGGAAATCAAATCTGATTATTACAAAACATCTCACTCACAAAACTATCATTACAAAACAAAATAACAAATCTCCCAGAATACATTTATTCTGTTAATCGAGAAACGCTTTAGCGGAAACGAAAATGGCGACTTGGCATATATACGGGACATATAGATGTCCAAGTCGCTAATTTAGTTGGCCGTACCGAGAAAACAATTATATGACACACAAAATTCAGTAAAATCATGACTCTACCGTAAACTGGGACAGCATTGTAGCGCTGTTATCAATATATCAGCCATAAATAGTCCACTGATGGACATAGGCTTCAACAAGAAAAGGGGAATTGTATCCATAATTGCCGCGCTGGGCAAGCGTGTTGGCAATCGCAGACCGCAGCTTTCGCGATGAGGATGCAACTGCTCATGCCCACCCTATGCATTAGAGCTACAATGTCTCGCACGAATATGCCGCCATCTGTTGGTGCTGGTACCTTAGTCACCTCTTACGACACCTAAAAGTACTGTTCTACTCTGCTGGTACCTCACGGCAAGCATGACATGGGACAATAGGTGAAATAAATTTATTCTACTTTACTACATAAAGATATAATGGGAAATCCCTGCAGTTGATAAACCTTCGTGCCACATAATTCTAATTGCTTAATATTTGCCTTTACGGGAGCTGTGAGGCCCTCTATATTTTGGGGCTCTGGATTTTTATGGTTCAACGGGGCTTATGGATGTTTAGGCTGTTTCATTCCACAGATAATGAAACCGCAGGCACAGCTAGTATAAAAATAATTGACATAAAATTAATAATTTCCATTTTGATTAAGCAGATCAGCCCGGAGATGATCTATCAATGTATGAGGAGACTCTCCATGGTGAGGGAGAGTGTCCCGGAGGCAGACATAGCTGCTCATATCAAGGTCAGTACGCTAATTAATTGACGGGCCCGATGGCGTAGACGGTTGTGAGTTCAAGACCTTATACGGTTACGTTTATCATCAAGTAGTTCGTATACATGTTTGCTAACTTCATAACATAAAAATGTGTTGAATATATTTTAAGTACATATAATATTTGTGATTCCTCTGTTGACAGAGAGTTGAGTATGTAGCGCAAGTGCTTTAAGCGACTTATCTCGGAGTCAGGTCAACGTATAAGATGTTGGGTTAAAGAAGCTATTGAAAGGTTACTATATCATACGGTTAACCTATTAATGAGTGGGGCGGGTACTTTGAACCGATGGCCGTCAGAGCCTTAGTTCTGCAATGGAGACTACCTAACTGCATCTACCTACCGGTCCTATTTAAAAACACTTGGAGAGACTTTTGTCCAGCAGTAGGACGTCCTATGTCTGATATAATATAATAGTAATTATAATTTCACACGACAATACTATTTCTAACATATACTCTTTTATTGCTCACGATAAAACTACATTATTTGTTCGACGTGTTGGTGAGCTTGCGGCTACCGTTCTCAAGGTGAGGACGCAAATTACCGAACCACGTTTTAGAGCCGTTAAAAAAGTATTTCAACTATAAGTAGTGAACGCGTGAATTACTAATTGTTGTATTTCTTGTGCATTATGTATAAAGGAATTAAATTTTAGACACTTTTTCTCAACATTAATTTTAACTATGTTAAATTGCTCCGGCATACGGTGCGCGTAATTTCCTTAAAAAAGTTTTTTTTTAAGACCAGACCAACAAACAAGCTTACAGTAGCGTATCATGATAGTAATAAATAAAAATGAGAACAAATCACCCAACATCTGGCCCCATGATATAACGAACGAGATTTTTTGCTCATAATTGCCGCGCTGGGCAAGTGTGTTGGCAATCACAGAGTGTAACTTACGCAACGGGAATGCTGCTGCCCATCCCCGCACTGTGCGTTTAAGTTACGCTGAATCAGATGATGCTCCGCCATTTGTCCGCTCTGGTATCTTAGTCACCTCTTAAGGTACCTGGTACAGTGGGAGGTAGAAGATTAGAATTACTCTGCAGGTACCACACGGTCAACAACATAATCCTTAGTATAGTTTAATAGCTGTGCCCGTGACTTCGTCCGCATGGAATAGTTTTTTTGGGTACCGCTACCTCTTTATGTTAACTTATATAAACTTTTAATGGCATGTTTATTTATATCGAATCAATGGCTTGAAAAATAAGTTTCAAGTTTCTAGCTCCAAAAATAGCGATAATTCTATACAACTTTTCACCCCCCTTTTCGACCCCTAACAACCCTTATTTTAAATTTAAAAAATAGCCCGTCCTTTCTCAGGGTCCAAAGATTGTCTGTGTCAAATTTCATCAAAATCGGTTGAGATGTCTAAGCGGGAAATCGTAATAGACAGACAGACAGAGTTACTTTCGCATTTATAATATTAGTAGGGATAAATTCCTTACGCAGGAACGGGACACAACCGAAAGCGCCATTTACCCCTGCACCAATTATCTAAAGATTAAAAAAATGAGGGCAATTGTTTAATAATCTCCTTGAATTCCGTTAATGTCATACAATTAAACGAATAAAAGATAACGAGCCGGCCGTTTCAATGGTCTGCAATTATATTGCGCCGTTTAGAAACGCAACGCGGCCTAGTTTTTGTCCTAGGTCATGACGGGGATACGTAGGATGCCTAATTAGTTTAGCTTTTGTTTAAACCACGCCTTATTTGTTCGCGGAAGCTGCGCTCTGCGATTACCAGTTTAGCAGCAGCAATTATGGAGCAATTTCCCTTTTTTCTTTAGGAAGTCTATGTCCAGCAGTGGACTTCCAATGGCTGATAGTATGATGAAAAATGCATTAAGTTATTTTGATGGGCAATGGCGCATTCGTTAGTGTTCCTATCTTGAGCACCAAGAATCGTGTGTGCTAACAACCCCACCCGCATAATTTTTTAGACGGAATTTGAGGATGTGTTGTATAAATTTACCGTGGGGTACCATAGTAAATGTCGTAGGTGCGACTGACATATGGCGGTGTATCCATCTAAATCAGCGTAGTTCAAATGCTACAGAGCATGGGAAGCAGCAGCATCCCCGGCGCGCAGCTACGCTCTGGGATTGCCACCACGCCTGCCCATCGTTGCAATAATCGGCAATATTCTCTTCTTTCTTAGGGACGTCTATATCCAGCAGTGGACGTTTTACGAGTGCTACTATGATGATGATAAAGATATATCTGACGTCTTTTTCTCAGAACCACTACCCCGTTAATCGCAATCAAGAGCAGCTAGTTTTGGAACTGACAGAGAAACTAAGGATAGCTGAAATTGCTGGTACGTATATAATTTTGCGGTAAATACGCCTTTAAGATTTCGTAGTGCCAGCCAAAAGTCAGTTCAAGAACCTTTAACCCAAGAACTTTTATCACAAAACCTCCGATATCTGAGCCACCTTCATGCCACTGGTACATATGGAGATGCAATTAGCCTCTGCCGGTGCCCAACGGCAAGATACTGGTTTTAAGTAAGGTTGGTTCAAGAACCTAATTGCCAAGAACCTCCGATACCTGAACTGCTTCTATGCTGCTGGTCTGCCTTCATGGCACTGGTACATATGCAGAAGCAATAAGCCTCCACTTATACCCTAAGGCTGTGATTGTACTAAGTAAGGTTGGTTCAAGAACTTAAATTCTAAGAACCACCGATACCTGAACTGCCTCTATGCTACTGGTACACACAGAGGTGCAATAAGCCTCTGCCCGCCCTCCACGTAAAGATGCTTAAAATAAGGCTGCTTTAAATAAGGTTGGTTTAAAAACCTATATCCTTGGGATATAGGTTCCTCCGATGCCACTAGGATGCCAAAGGTTCAATTTGACACCGCCGGTACCAAGATGCTGATTCTAAATAAGGTCGTATTTTGAAGGTATCCTGACGAAGTTGCCTGAAGACCGGTGGTGGTTGAACTTGCAAAGTTGCACCCTGGAGGAGTCTCATGTCACCAAGTTTTGGCAGGCATATGCTGACACGCTAACTCCATTAAAAAACACGCGGAAGTCTCGAGAAACCTTAGATGACAATGATGATAGTGTGCTAACAGAATAAAACTAATGAATTTGTTTGTCTGTCATGTTAATCGCTGGAGATACCAATCAAGGTCAATAAAAGCTAGTTTTATAGTATTTACTTATAGATACACTAATAATCGGCATTGACGTACCGGCAGAATAGAATAGTACCCTGTCTTTACCAGGTGTCGTAAGAGGCGACTAAGGTACCAGAACCGATAGATATAGAACAGACAGGCGGTATATCCATCCGAGACAGTGTAGCTCAAATGCATAGGGTGGGGATAGGCGGCATCATCCCCACCGCGAAAGCTGCGCTCTGCGATTGCCAACATGCTTGCCCAGCGCAGGAATTATGGGCACAATTCCCCGTTTCTTGGGGAGGCTTATATCCAGCAGTGGACTTCCAATGGCTGTAATGATGATGACACTAAAAAGATTCACAGAGCAACTACATATGTTAAGAATCATTTTTTTATTATTTCTACAAAAAGATACATTGCTCACATTAGATTGCAAATCCATTAAAAGCTTATTATTTACACAAATACCACACTCAAAGTTTTATACTAATATCTCGTAGAATAAAAATGCAAACAAAGAATTTAATACAACCATAAAAACAATATTTAACGAACTTGGGTATTAGCGGGTTAAAAAAATAAGTTATTATTGTTAACAGGTGAACTGATCAATAATCATCCTCTCTTGAAATAACGTCATGAAACATCAGCATTATCATCACAATCACAGCAGTACAACGTCCATTGCTGGAAATAGGCCTCCCCAACAAATTAGCTCCCTATTTGTCCTGGGTAGAATTCTTTGCGGGATCCTAAAAGTAAACGAAAACAACAAGCACTTAACATAATTTATTTTAAATGACATAGAAAGCTGTATTTCAGTAACTTCAATATTAAAGACGTTAAGATCTAGAGCAACAGCAGGCAATATATGAAATGCATTTCTCGCGTTGAATTTTAAGTCCCTAGCCTTTCACTAGCCATAAAATACCTTAAAGCTTTTAAGCACAAGTAAGTGCTGATATTTCCTTTCATACAGCATCAATAAATCTTTGAAATCGTTTTAAAGAATGTTCTATTCTGAACTCAAGTAAAAAATGGTAACTTCAGGTAATTTGCTCACAAAATGTATTCTTGGTGATTGCTACCTGCAAGACCTGCGAAGCGGTACATTAATGAACGACATAGACTACACAATAAATTACTTAGATGTTGACCTCATGCAAATATCGTGTGCATTGGTACAGCACTGCCACATCTACCGGCAAATAGCAGTGTTCGCATTGCTGTGTTCCAGTTTGAAAGGTGAGAGAGACAATGAAATTACTAGGTAATGTTACATAATATCTTCAAGTCAAAAGTTTGGCAACGCGCAATTGAAACCTTGTGATATTGCGAACATCTATATGGGGTGACGCTTATCACGCAGGCTATGCTTTTTTCTCGAATTGGTCTAATAAAATAATACAAAATATCCAGCCTTTTAAAATCCAGAATTCAACGATTGCTTGTTGATAATGAACGTTCGACCGACCACAACGTCGCTTACTCTCAAAGGATATGCAGGTGGTATGTGAAACGAGTGCTATTGCCTCTTTGTAACTGAAATCCTCTGGTATTTGAATTTAATGCCAGAGGTAAACAAATATGCTGTAGGATTCTACAACATATTATACTTATTTAAATATAATATTTAATATCATTAATATATTATGTATTCATACACTGCATACAGTCACACACACAGTCCTTTTTACAATATTTATTATCATCGTCATCATCATTACAGCCATCCGAAGTCACTGCTGGACAGGCCTTCCAAAGAAAGGGGACCTAAGGGGGACATTTTTCCCATAATTGCTGCGCTGAGCAAACGTGTTGGCAATCGCAGAGCGCAGCTTTTACGACGGGATGTTGCTGCCCATCCCCAACCTATGCATTTGAGCTACACTGTCTCGGATGGATATACTGCCATCTGTCGGTTCTGGTATCTTAGTCAAAATAAAAAACTTGGCAAAATTCTTCCTTTCTTGGGAAGGCATATGTCCAGCAGTGGACTTTTTGGCGTGGCTGGTATGATGATGATGTCTAATTTACAAATGCGTATTTTATAGATTTCCGTCAGTGGACTTTATCTCGGGTCCCGTGGGAACTTTCAGAGATCTTTCATTATTAACATATTATTTAATATCACTTCACATGGTAACGTAAAATATCTATAGTTTATCATTTTTACAAAAAGGGGGCCTGTAAACGTTCTCCTGTATATTCCGCATCTTGATCGAACGAACTGGAAATTTTCGTTACGAAGTTTTTAGGAAATTTATTTATCCAATCAAACATGGACGTAAACATAATGTGTGTGTATATATATAAATATACACACACACACATTATAGTATATATATATATATATATATATATATATATGTATAAAACTGAAATAGGATGGATTCTGTGGAAACACAAGGTAGTATTGTAATTGTTTTAGTCAAATTGAAAGTTGCTTTCTAAATATGCGGTTACTGAATCCTATGAGATTTAGAAACGCTGCCCTAGACAGTCGTGTCCGCTCGCAATAATCGTCTGGAAAACTTTCATTCGGTCACATTTCCTACATCGGATCTGCGGTACAAGCGAAAGGTGTCAATAGAATTTAACAAAAATATCATGGCAAGTATGAATAGGCATGCCGTGAGGTACCGGCAAAATAAAATAGTACCTTCCACTGCACCAGGTGTCGTAAAAGGCGACTAAGGTACCGGAATTGACAAATCGCGATATATCCTTCCGAAACAGTGCAGCTCAAATGCACAGGGCGGAGGAGGGCAGCTGCATCCCCGTCGCGATACCTGCGCTCTGTGATTGCCACCACGACTGCTTAGCACGGCAATTATGGGTAAAAAAGACCTCCTTGGAGAGGCTTATATCCAAGCAGTGGACTTCCAATGGCTGGTATGATGATAATTATGACGAATAGACTACTTGACTCATATCAAATTTGGCGCCATGAGTCTTACAGAATGACTTACGAAACGAAAACTACAAACGAATAAACTATTATCCAAGATGGCGTCTTAAATTACATTTTTATATATTCATTTATTTTTTATAGGATATTATGGGACGTCAAAAAACTTGTGAATTAGCTAACGTCACTCTTGTTACTAACTTGTTCAACACAAGAGTTGCATGCGTTAGCAGTTTCTACAGCGGTGTTTATTTGTTAGATGTAAAATGATTGTTTGACACGTCTTTCAACATCGGATTGAAGAACATCTATACACAAAATGGCTGCCCGCGAATTTACCTCTTATGGTAAATAAATCTTACAAAATAAACCATTGCGGATTTTTAGGATTCTAAAAATATGGTAATATTTTTTCAGTTAGAAGCACAAATATTAATCGATGATCTTTCCAGAGAGGTAGCAAAATTTTTAAAAGGTAGCAGAACCCACTCCTCCCCTCTATTTTCCCCTATAAAACGGGAATTATCAAGTTCCCCGCTTTCTCGTATTGCTTAAACCAAGACTACACCCAGTCGCCGACAAAACGACAGAACCATAGAGTAAGATTGTTATTGCTTGGTCAATACTGCTTACTGGAGACAGTTTTAAGCCACATTCGAATCATTTATCTAAGGAAATGAAGAATATAGTAATATAAAGATCCACCTTTATATCTTAGCGCCTGGCAAATTTAGTACCGGCAGAGTAGAAAATTACCTCCATCCTGCACTAGATATAGTTACTGGAGCCGACAGATGGCGGTATATGCATCCGAAACAGCGTCGCTTAAATGCACAGGGCGGCGATCGGCAGCAGCATTATCCCTGGCATTATGCTGCGTTAGCATTAGGAATATTTGTATTTGTTCTGTGTCTAGGTGTCATTTATATGTATCTAAGTATTATATTTGTAATTTCTTTGCTGTAGTCCATCTCGGAGTCAGATCAACATATCGTCGATGATCGTGCAATACTGAGTAAGAAGCAGTTGCAAATAAAGTTGAAAATGCAACTAGGAAACATGAAAAATAGACCTTATTAACATTAGCCTGGGATGTCGTGTGAATTTATTTGTTTTATTGCCACCACGCTATTTCTATTGGGCATCCTCTCGAACAGCAAACGTCCAATGGTATATGACGGTGAATTTTAACTTGATAATTAAATTTAAAGTTTGAATTATACCCGCTGTTTGGTTTTCGTTCCAAATAATTTGCTGTGTGATTCGAAAAAACCTTTCTTCTTTAGCAAGGCCAATTTTTATTGGAATATGTAGGCTAAGTAGGAACGAACAATATCGAAGTTTGTTTGAACGCGTCAAGCACTACCATTGGGATTTAGAAATTCTTCTTGCTATCAATTATTTAGGAAAGTCAATGAATGGCCTTTGCCTATAAAATTGTCAATTTACATTAAACCGACTTTTATCTTTAAATAATGCATTTAATCGTCACCAACAGCAACTGAAAACCCCAAGAAAATTTTGAATTGGAAATGGACAATTTTGTTCATAACTGCCGTGCTGGGCAGCCATGCTGGCAATCGTAGCTCCTGTCCATAATCTACCAACCATGGTAAATATCTGTCGGTTCCTTAGTTGCCACTTATGGTACCTGGTACAGGAGGAAGTACTATTCTAAAAATTCTGTTGTCGAAAAAACTGCGTACCAATCCGCCAGAGATCGTTACAGCAAAGTGCATGCACCCATGAGTCATCTTTACGCGAAACCATTTTTAAGACTTGTTACGAGTGAGCTCTGCCCTTGCCACACAATGAGTCTTTTGTGCGATCGATGAGTCGAGGGTTCGATGCCCTATCAGTACCTGCAACTATTTATGTGCCAAACAATAAGAAACGTGTGTATGTATCGCGTTTGAATGCGTGCGGATTTTAATAATGGTTTCCACAACATCTTATACATTATAAGAGGACACTATTCTACTCTGTTGGATTTTTAATTAAATAGGAACAAACAAACATGATAATAGTACCTCCCACTGCACTAGGTGTCGTAAGAGGCGACTGAGGTACCAGAATCGACAAATGGCGGTACATTCATCCGGGACAGTGCCGCTGAAATGTACAGGGTAAAAAAAGCTTCTTTAAGGAGAGGCCTATGTCCAGCAGTGGACTTCCAACAGCTGATATGATTAAACATAAAATAAATATTTTTCTATATAATGTTCGTTAGAATAATGTATTCAATGAATTTTTTTTTTGACTGGAAAGTACTTAAAACTAATAGGTGTATTGGAGCATACAGTTTCAATTTCACGGTGATTATAATTCGATGCTAATCCTGTGCTCAGGGAGGTACCACGAGGTCATTCCTGAAATATCCTTAGGTTGAAACTCATACGGTTGACTATCCCCTTTCATATTTGACGAAGCGTCCCGTGATACCCGATGGACCGGAACGGCGGCCAATTAAACCAGGATGGGTACATCCAGGATGCATTAGTAAAGGATGCCCGTTACCAAACTGAATCGACAATAATCTGTATTAACACTGTTCTTTACCTTTAATAAAACTATGATAGCTTGTTTCATATCTCCCTAGCCTACGGACAACACAGACTTGCGATTGCATGTTCACGCATCTGATTTGTATACGTAATTAATACATATAATATGAATGAATAAATATGTACTGAAATTTTTATTTTTTTCATCCGTTCTCCTATAGATAGATTTTTGTGTATAGTTCGCCAGCTACTCCAGGCATTGTTTGCATAATTGCATGCATTTAAGTCGTGGTTTACGATCAAACCCTCACGAGCACTTCTGAGAAGTTGACAGGAAAACGAACGAGTTTAGCTCTCAAGTAAACTGGATGGATGAATGGATTTTCCTTAAATAATATATTTTAGAAAAAATCTAAATACTATTTTTTTTTTAATTGTATAAGATGAAGATAATTATAAATTATAATTGTTGCGAGCACTAGTAGACGACGATTGGAACTAAGTACTGCAAACGTGGAGATATAATTAATATCGAGAAGAGTACTTTAAATGTTATTTAGAAAAATAAGAATTATACAATTTTGTACAGTTCTTCTAAAGTTATGTGTTCAAACATTTTTATCAATATATATATATATATGTGGACTATTTTGCAATAAAGCCTCCCCAAGGGGAAATTTTGCCCATAATTGCCGCGCTGGGCAAGCGTGGTGACAATTGCAGAGCGTGGCTTTGCTACGGAATTGCTGCAGCCTATTCCCGCCCGGTTGCATTTGAGATTTACTACTTGGACTAAATAAACCGTCATCTTTCAGTTCCGCTACCTCAGTCGCCTCTGACGACACCTGGTACAGAGGGAGGTACTATTCTACGAATACTGTTGACGAAAAAACTGCGTACTAATCCGCCAGAGCAATGTGCATCCAAACATGAGTCATCTACGAGTATACGAGGCACAATTTTCAAAACATTTCAAAACGAGTGAGCTCTGCCTTTGCCATACTATGAGTCTTTTGTACGATCGATGAGTCGTGGGTTTAACGCCCTGTCAGTACCTACAAACATTTATTTGCTGAACAATTACTAACTTGTGTTGGTTTTGCATCTGATTATTATTAATACTAATTCCTACAACATTGACCTGACTCCGTGATAAGTCGCTTAAAGCACATGTGTTACGGACTCTAGACAACAGAGGAATCACAAATATACTACTTAAACATATATATTTAACACCCAGACACAAAACACAAGTATCATCATATAAATATTTGCTCTGGGTGGAAATCGAACCCTGGCGCCCAAGATAGGATCACTACCATCTGCGCCATCGGGACCGTTTATTGTTTTTATTATTATTTATACCATGTTTTGTGCAAAGAAACGATTTATTATTATTATAAAAGTAAAAAAAAATATAACTTACACGTGCTCGTCTTTAGCACTGGGCACGAAGTATTTACACTCCCTCTTCTGAAATGAGCTCTCTATCCAACTCCGAGTTGTTTTCTGCAACAATCAAAATAAATACATAAATAAATATTATATATAGGCCTTCACAAGAAAGGGGTATTTGCCCATAATTGCCGCGCTAGGCAAGCGTGGTGGCATTCGCAGAGCGTAGCTTCGCCAAGGGGAATGATGCTGCCCATCCCCGCCCGTACACTCGTACGTTAGTCGGCTCTTACGACACCTAGCACAGGAATTTAGGAAAGCTACATTCGCGGTATTGATCTATTATCAATTATAAAATGATAGAACGCCGTAAAAGAGCTTAAGGAAGTCGTAAAATAATTTGAAAAATACACACGATTTTCCTGAATATACAAAGAAATTATTTATTTATCACGCTTGTTACAATATTTCTTATCGACTTCTTTTCAAAGCTTCTTCAATTTTAAATAATTATATGGCATTTCAGTAGAAGTAAACGGTTTATTTTATTTCCATCAATTGTTCTAATTTTTTGAAAGGTCTTTCAAACTTTTTACTATATAGTTAGAATGTTCATAAATCAATTAATAATGTTTGGAAAAAAAAATCTTACTAATCTACTGACTGACTGACTGACTAATATATCAACGCAAGGCCGAAATTACGTGGGGTTTAGAAACTTGAAAATTTGCATCGGTTCCTTTTACAACATAGGGAGCTTAAGATAAGGTCTTAGAAAATTCACTGCCTAAAGGGATAAAACGACGGTGCACAGTTAGTTGTTGAAAGTCATGAAATACGTGTAACATATTTATTAGAAAATCATCAGTCAATTGGACTTAAGCATTTCTCAAAAGATCCATATATATATTGATGAATTATTAAAATCAGTGTAGCCACTCTCACAAAGAAATCTTACTTCTTCATAATATTAGCAGACAGACAAAAGTACCCTTCGAACGATACTCGCAAAGTTTCTTTATCACAATAAGTATACGCGTAGATATATAGTAGAGAGGATAAGATTGAGCAGTTTGTATGGTAATAAGGCGCCATCTGGTGGTGTCTATATAACTTTCGGCACGGACGCCATCTCGCTGAACACCTAATAAAACCTTCCTCATTTCCGATTTTTATTTCTTTTGCGTTTTTAGAATTTACTTAATATAATAAACAAGATATTTTTTGTATATAACAATGTAAAAGTAAACTTATGCAGCAATATTTACTCGAGGTAGTCCTCATACAAAAGGTCGTCTGCATTGGTACCTCGCTCTCACTGGACCTCTTTCACACAACGGACCTACTGAAAGAAATATATTATACGAGATTTAGTTTGCATCTGCACAGCCATAACCTTTTAAAATTTAAGACAGCAACTCGTTGGAAAGATGCATTTTAATGTGATAATTATTTTGGCACCTCGAAGAGAAAATAGTATCTGTTGCTCCTAGAATAGATTTACAGCAAGCTTATCATGTGTGTTGTTTGTGGAAGTTAATAGTACTGAGGGAAATATATAACTAAAACAAATACCTATTCACCGCTGTGGTTGAGATTTGAACCTGCAATTTTGAAGCTCGCCTGAATCAATTCCGTGCGTCAACCACCCGGGCTAAAGCTGCGAAATTTTAAGGTACCGAAATTGTTAATCCAACTCTTGATAGCGCTTGGTGCACTTTATGGACTATATGCTTAACAGCCAGACTAAACAACGGACCTACCCTATGCGTACAAGACAAGAAAACTACCGACTCCACAGGTCTGTCAAACATCTGTTTATTCAATTTTTCATTGACAAATATTAAGCAGTGCCGTGAGTTACCGGCAGAATATAATAGTACCTCCCACTGCTCCAGGTGTCGTAAGAGGCGAGTAAGGTACCAGAACTGACAGATGGCGGTATATCTATCCGAAACAGTGCAGCTCAAGGGCGGGGTTGGGCTGCAGCATCACCGTTGCGATAGCTGCGCTCTGCGATTACCAACACGTTTGCCCAGCACGGCAATTATGGCCAAAAAACCTCCTTTCTTGGAGAGGCTTATGTCCAGCAGTGGACTTCCAATGGCTGGTATGATGATATTGAAGATGAAGCAACAATATATATTTTTACATTCTATAAATAATTTGTCCAGAAAACTAGTATAAAAATATGCTTTATCCGGTAAATACAACATTTTACTTAAGATAGATCTCATGCATAGGTCGTCTGCATTGTCACCTGCCAACTCACTCTGTTTGTCTACTAACTGTTTGTCAAATAATTAAATTTAGGGATCGCTTAAATAAACATAACACAAAAAATATGTACATACTAGACGTAGTTGTCATTTCCACAAATATAATTTGAAAGACGCAACGGTAACACACACTCTACATATTGTTAACAGAGGGGCTATGTAATATTGGTCTCTGTGAGGTACCGGCAGAATAGAATAGTACTTCTCCAAGTATTTGGCGACTGAGAACCGACACCGGAACCGACAGGTCGCGGTATATCAACTCAAAGAAGTGTAGCCCAAATGCAACAGGGCGAAGATGGGCAGCGGCATCCCCGTCGCAAAGCTACGCTCTGCGATTGCCACCAAGATTGCTCATCGCAGCAATTATGCGCGAATCTCCCCTTTTATGGGGGGCATATGTTTAGCAGTGGACGTTTTTAAGGCTGCCAAGATGATGTTGATATGTAATCTAAAGTTATATTTCAGTTTATCATTACAGCCACTGGAAGTTCACTGTGGGACATCAGCCTCCCCAAGAAAGGGGGATTTTGCTCATAATTGCCACGCGTGGCAAGCGTATTGGTAATAGCAGAACGCAGCTTTCGCACGCGACAAGGATGCTGCTGCCCATCCCCACTCTATGCTTGTGAGCTACACTGTTTCGGATGGATAAACCGCCATTTGTAGGTTCTTGCCCCTTAGTCGTCTCTTACGGCACCCGGTACAGATGGAGGTACTATTCTTCTCTGCCGGTACCTCACGGCAAGCCGGTGCCTCACGACAAGTCGGTACCCCACGGAAGTTTGCAGCAATATATATTGCAGTTAACTAACCCGGATCTAAATATCTGGTGAAAGTTACCATTTAAAAAGAGTTTAACATATGAACACATTGCCGGAGCGACCATGCATACTGTAAAAGGTCGGGTACTTGAGGAATTAAACCGTCCCCAGGGGGTCAGACCCTGATATCTTTAGCGCCTAAATTATTAACAGCTTCTCCACTGCGCGGTCGGACTTGGACTCTATGACGGTTTTTCACGTATCTAGCGACAATGTGGCGCGGTGTTCATAAAATACACCAATAAATAATAAACAAATTCTCATACATTGACCTGTCTCCGAGATAAATCGCTTAAATCACTCGTGTTACGCACATGAGACAACAGAGGGAAAACAAATATAATACTTAATTACATATTTTAACACCCAGGCACAGAACAAACACAAACATCGACATATTAATATTTGTACTGAGTGGGGATCGAACCCGCACCCACTTTCAGCGCAGTAGATAATGCCATCAGGTCCGTCAAAAAATTCTAATTATTCATGTAATGCTTAAAAAAATACAGATTTTATACTTAAGATAATTTTAACTAAAAATATTTGTTCATGTTATTGCTCAAAATAATGTACATTAAAGGATTTGTAGGTACTTACAAGATTTGGTAAATCTGAGGTGGCCCTGACTTCTCAATACAAAAGGTACATTTTACCTTTGCCACGTCACATTACCCAGTAATTTCACTGCCTATCTCACTCTTTAATCCGGAATCACAGCAATGCGAATACTATTGTTAGGCGGTAGAAATAGATGAGAGTGAGGTATGCACTGATGTTACTCATGGACATTGCATGAGGTCTTTCTGTAGTTAATAGCCGTAAGGTACCCGAAACGTGGAATATAATAGTTTGATTATGGGTAGGTTAACGCGTAAATGTTCGGAAATGTCAATTAAATTTGGAAAGAAAATGATTTTGACGGGCCCGATGGCGCTTATAATAGAGTACTTATCTTATCCAAGGGTGATGGGTTCAAACCTGGACCAGGACAAACATTTGTATGATGAATATTTGTTTCTATAACGGTGTAAAAATATGTATTTAAGTCGCGAAAGCTGGGCTTTGTGATTGGCAACACGCTTGCCCATCGCGGCAATTATGGGCAAAATTACCCCTTTCGTGAGGAGGCCTATGTCCAGCAGTGGACTTTCAATAGCCGGTATGATGATATGATGATATTGCCATCACTACTGACAAACGCGGCAATTCTGGGCCAAGTTCCTTGGTGAGGCTTAAGTCCAGAACTAAAGTTCTAGGGCTGCTATGACGATGATGAAATATATGGGAGAACTTATGGGAAACAACATTTATTTTTTGTCCAGAGTAATATTTTAAAAACCATACCGCAGTTGGAATCCGTTTTGTTACTATACCCTCTGAACCCCGGGGTGTGTGGTCGGAAACTGAGAGGTGATTCCTTAAAGTTTTTGGTGTATACAGCGTGCTATTAAAAATCTAAAGTAACTAATGTTATTTAAAAAAAATGCTTTAGTATATAAATAATTTTACACACCAACTCATACCAATCGCAGAACATAGCATTACGACGGCAATACTGCTGCCCATCCCTGCCCTGTTGCATTTGAGCTACACTATTACGGATAAATTTACCGCTATCTGTCGTTTTCTGTACCTCAGTCGCCTCTGAAAACTCCTGGTTCATGGGAGGTATTTAACTTGTAAAGTGTATGTGAAGCAAGAGTAGATAGAACCTTCGGTTTACGCTTCTAAAATCCCACCGTTTTTAGAAGCCTATGTCCAGCAAGTGACATTCTGCGGTGCTTACGTAGATAACCTTCGATTCGTTATTATTCGAATACGAATGGAAAATAAAATGTTAAATCTACCATTTCAATATGAATTTGAATTCATATTGGCCCAGCTTCATTCATATGTAACAAATTGCAAAGAGTCTCAAAGAGACTCTGTGCGACGGCAAACAATACAAAATTCAGGTTTGCAAGCCGAAAGATAAATGCGAGGTTTTTCATTGAGTTGGCTCTATTTATCTTTGAAGTATTGTGTTGGAGACAATGGTGCTTCAGGATATATTACGTGATGCTGAACGCGTATAAACAAAAAACTATCTGTCTATATAACTAAATCCAACACAAACACTCGCTATATGTCTATTGTCTAAGCCGCGTATTACATTTATATTTACTTATATTAAGGCATTTTTTCACATTATTTTTAATTTGTTTATTTCACCAACTCACAATCCGCGTGAGCGTCACCGCACCTTATTACATGCATTTGAGCTACATTGTGTCAGATGGATATACCGCCATCTGTCGGTTCCGGTACCTCAGTCGCTTTTTAAGACCACTGGTATAGGGGGAGGTACTATTCTACTCTGCCGGTACCTCACGGCTTTGCTCGTAAGATATTTGTGTGAGATTAAATTGCAAACGCTAGATAAAATGTACGAGATTGATCAAATATGGATACAACATTATTCTACATCACAAAAAGGTCGATAAATAAGCCAGCGATAGTATTTGTGTATTTACAAATGAAAACCGTTAGGTACCGGCGGAGTAGTAAAGTATTTCTCTTAAAATTCTTTATGCAAGATATATTTGACATTTCCAGAAATATATTTTTAAAAATCTGTAATTTCCTTTTATACTACACTACGTTGTTAAAATAGCGGCTATATAATTTTAATCTCTGTGAGGTCCCGGCGGAGTACAATAGTACCTCCTAAAATAACAGGCGATTGAGGTACGGGAACCGATAGATGGCGGTGTATCTACTCGAAGCTATGTAGCTCAAATGCAACAGGACCGGGTTAGGCAGCAGCATTCTCATCGCGAAGCTACGCTCTGCGCTTACCGATAGCAAATTGCATTATCATCACATATTACAAAAAAGCTACGGGAATCAAGATATTTAATACACTTTAAATGCGAGGCATAAGTTGTAAATTATATGTAGATCAAAATAACCCTTTCCGTAGTGGCAGTGATTGATCATAATAATATTATTTACTCCACATTGCCCCAATAGTTTTTTTTTTATTATATCAGGTCAATAATTAAGCATACAGTCCGCGTGATAGTAAGCGACACTGCAGCTTATAGACACTTGTAATATCACAAGGATATCATTAACGCGTTACCAACCTTGTGACTCGAGGGTATTATGCCATATTACACAGTAAATTCACTGCCTCTCTCACCGTTCACACCGGAACACAGTAATGCGAACATTGCTATTTGGCGGTAGAAATAAGTCAGAGTGAGGTACCAACGCCTTTACTAAGACGACCTTTTGTATGAGATCTACCTCAGTGCTTGGTAAATGGATTTTTTTACGGTTGAATAGAGAGTTCCATAGGGCAGCCACCTGGTGCATAAACTGATGCGACGCTACGACGAAAACAATAAACCATTATGCACGATGCATTATTTAATTTTCGAATTTTGTTTTAGAATCAATTAATAGATGGCTCTGGTTATTTACATTATTTGCCGTGGGGTACCGACAGATCCTACCTAGTATGTACCAGGTGTAGTAAAAGAGGAATGACGAGCTGCTTTTTGATTACATACCTATTTCTGATGTACCTTATTTTTCTCATCTATGTATATCCTCTAATATTATTTTTTATCATATATATTTATTGCGTTTATTTATACAAATATATATGTAACTTATCTATTTTGTATATATATTGTCTGCACCACTATATATATATTTTTTTCCGGTTACATGTAATGGTTGACTGGGAGATAATGCCAACTGGCATTCAGTCCGCCATTTGTACATTTGGTCATATTTTGTGCATTAAAGTTCAATAACGTCGAGACCTCACCTGAATCGAGATAAGCACTTAAAAGACTTGTGTTAGTCACACCAGATAACAGAGAAATCACAAACACAATATTTAAATACGAGTATTTTGTTATATAGCACAGACACATAACAAACACAAATGTCATATTAATATATCTGCCAGAATCAAACCCACGAAGTCTTAACATAAAATAGTGACTCAGATAGTAGCGATCCTGGCCACTATGTGAGTCACCGGGTCCGGGAAGTGCTCTAAATCTGCTCTTGGGGACAGATCAGCATAAGAGATTTTGTGTAAATAAAATCTTCATGTAATTAAAACGTAAATAAATTCAATTTATGTGCCCCTGTGTAAATAAGGCTTCAGGAGCTCCATTCGTTTACATTAGGCGGCGTTATATGGTGGGCGGAAGTCGTAAAATGTTCCAAACGGTTTCCGGCCGTTACCTCTCTTCCGACCAGGGCCCTTTTGAATTAGGCCGAATTAGATTTAACACTCCTAATCTTTATAATCTATATAGTTCCGGGATCAATTTTTAGCTAGTCCTAGGTCTTAGAAGATGAGTTTGTAGGGAACATCGTCCTTTATTTATATTATATTAACTGACCCCACAGACGTTGTCCTGTCTTAACTACATACCTATGTGTATCATGCCGTGAGATACCGGCAGAGTAGAATAGTACCTCCCTCTTTACCAGGTGTCGTAAGAGGCGACTGAAGAACCAGAATCGACAGATGGCGGTACATCCATCCGAGATTGGAGATGGCTTAAATACACAGAGTGGGGATGGGTAGCAATATCCTCGACGTGAAAGCTGCGCTCTTAGCAATTATGGCCAAAATAACCCTTTCTTAGGGAGGTTTATGTTCAGCAGTGGACTTCGTAATGATGATTATCATGAAAAAAAAATTAAAACTATAAATTGGTACATAAGTTATTCTATCTATCAAGTTGGAAACTACGCTTTTTAGTTCACAGAAAAATATTAAAATCGGTTCAATAGTTTACAACAGAAAATCATTCCGGACAACTATTGTATTTATTATAAAATATTATATTATTATTTTTGAACAGTGTATTTGCATTGCTGTAAAGTTAGTGGGTTACGTGACATGATATCTTCAAGTCACAAGGTTGGCAACGCGCTCGTGAGATCCTTGTGATAATCATATCACGTCTATACGCTGCGATGACGCTTACGATAACGCGGACCTTATGCCTAGATTTTGATCTAATCTAACAAGAAAACATTTTATATAATAAATGGGATAGAACCGGTTTTTTTACAAAGAAACGAACGACATAAGTAGCTTCACGGCTCCGAACAGACTACCATCATCATCATCATAGCCATTGGAAGTCCACTGCTGGACATAGGCCTCCCCCGGAAGAAGGGGGAAATTTTGCCTAGCGTGTTGGCAATCAAAGAGCGCAGCAGCTTTCGCGACGGGGCTTCCTATTCCCACATTTAAGCTGTATCGGATGGATATACAACCATCTGTCGGTTCTCCTTTTACGACACCTGTTTCAGAGGGACGCTACTTTGCCGGCACCTCACGACCATAAGGTTCTGAAATAGAGAACACGTACTGGCAAGTGCAGTGTTGGACATCCAACATCAAAGCGGGCAAGCGGTCTGACTAAAACCGCAAGATCGCGCTAGACGCAGGCCGCATACACTTGAGGAGGCGTAGATGCGATATTATGAAGTCTACCCGAGCCAGTCACAGACGGAATTATTATTATTTTCTCATTAAAAGAATGTAATCAGTTAATTTACCGAAATAAAATTGGTAACCCCAAGAGCAACAGTTGTGGGAAAACCGCGTTAATAAAGGGACAGCAAGAGCCTAAAGGGGCAGCAAAAGTGTGCGGCGAACGTGTTTGTATAATAATTTTGCCACTAGGGCTAGCAAGGTCGTTTTTACAAGGATGTCACAATACGGTGACCTGAATTATATGTTAGTAGTGGCGCCCCACGGTTCCATCCGCTTACTTCCAGTTCCCGTAAGCAAAAATAATAATTATATTCTAGATGATAGATTTGATTGTTTGTTAAGGCTAAATCAAAAAATACTAGACCGATTTTAATTATTCAACCATATTTTCCGATATATTATCAATCAGACGCGTTCACATAGAACAGAATTTATTTTATCGTCATTAACATCATCAATATCGTACTAACCATTGAAAGGTGGTCCTAGGCTTACCCAAGAATGGGGGAATTTTGCCCATAATTGGTAGTTGGGCCATAATACCACCAATATTTTTTCGTCTTGAATATTGCCGTTGTATTTTAAGGCTTTGTGGCATCCTTACAAAGCATTTCCAGGGATGTCACAGCCGTTAACGAGGGCCGCAGATAAAATGCCATAATTTACGCTCGCCCGACCACACCTTCGTTATGGCTAATTTTACCTTTGAGACACGTCTGGCTTTTTTTGGGATATAAATAAATGCTATGTTATCATCATGAGTGAAAATATGAGTTAACATACATGTACGTAAATTGAGTACAGGATCAACAGAGATAATTTTAGAAACATCGTCTGCTTGTGTATCCCTACTAATATTATTAATGCGAAAGGAACTCTGTCTGTCTGTCTGCCTGTCTGTCTGTCTGTCTGTTACGCTTTCCCGGTTAAACCTCTCAACCGATTTTGATGAAATCTGTCATAGACAATCTTTAGACCTTAAGAAAGGACATAGGCTATTTTTGAACTCGAAATAAGGGTTGTAAGGGGTTGCAAGGGGGGATGAAAAGTTGTTTGCATGGATCGCTATTTTTAGAGCTAGAAACTTAAAACTTATTTTTCAGGCCATTGATTCGATATAAATAAACGTGACATTCAAAGTTTATATAATTTGAAGTAAATAGGTATGGTACCCAAAAAACTATTCCACGCGGACGAAGTCGCGGGCACAGCTAGTTTCACTATAATTTGATGGAACCAATGGCGCAGATAGTAGTGATCCTATCTTGTCCGCCATAGGTTGATGGTTCGATCCTCACCCAATACGAATATTTATAGTCAAAGACAAATATATTGTAATCAAATAAGTCCATTATAAGTCATTATCAATCGTCAATAAAAACAATAATAAAATGTAATCATAACATTACCAGGTAATAAAGACGACTCTGATGACGCAAGGGATCATAAAGTCATTTAACTATATAGATACGAGTAATTTCATTAGGCCCACCTTAAACTAGTTTTCCGGCTCCAGACGGATGTTGAAACTAAGTTTACTGGAGGTTTATTACGCGACCCACCAGAAAGGAAGCTAGAAGAAAAAACGGTAGTTGACGCTAACAAACCATTGTCTTTAAGCTAGTGGTTAAAGCACTTCAATCCCAACCAGTACTGTCGTTGACATAATCTTTATCATCTGCGATGATGAATGGTGGTTGGATTTATGTCGTTACGGAATATGTTCTGGCGCGTCATCAGTCCAAACTCTGGAGTAATGATTCTTCATTCACGATACAATTTTGGACGGGAGTCAGTTCAACTGACCGTCAATGCCAACCTATAGGCACCTCTTTTCCTTTGCGTGCACACACTGAATGAGACAACCGGAGTTTAAATTGTTATTATTTTAAATGTATACGCTATGCTATGAAATACATGGTAAATAAGACGTAGATAGCTGGACACAGTTTAATACGAGCACAGCTGCCCACGATCACTTCATCATCATCATCAAATCAGCCATTGGAAATCTACTGGACATTGGCCTCCCCAAAAAAGGGGAATTCTTGCCCAAAATTGCCGAGCGCAGAGCTCAGCTTTCGCGCCGGATATGCAGTTGCACATCCAACCTCTGTCCATTTAATCTGCAATGTTTTGGATGGGTATACCGCCATCTCTCGGTTCTGGTATCTTAACCGCCTCTTACGACACCTGGTACACGGGGAGGTTCTTTTCTACTATGCCGATACGTAAGGCCTATAATGAGGCCTGCAATGAGAAATAATCATTCAGATCTATACACGTATTTCTAAGACAAAGTCTTTTGTTCGTATAATAAAAGAAATCACCTATAGAAGGACGCATTAATTCTATTAAATTTAAAATAAATAGAATTATTTTAAGCAATGGCTTAACTAACATTATATTTTAGTTGAAGGCTGTGTCGTGATTGGTCACATGGTTTGCGGGTGGTTATTTCTCTGACACGCAAACATGACATGCGACTGTTTGCATATAATTTGTGACTATTATTTTATGAACAACAATTAACATCAGTGACGTCAATTATAATGAAATATAAATATGCATACATAGGAAGTATGTATTAATATTAATTGTAATAATTAATTTATTCGCTTAGCTTACAAGCTCTATATCGTCGATCTAAAAGTTGCGGTCAATAAATATGAAAGAGTTTTTTTAACTTACTTTCTATTTATTAGATGTATATATCCATCGGTTCCCCTACTATAGTCGCCTCTTACGACACCTGGTACAGGGGAAGGTACTGTTCTACTCTGCCGGTACCTCACGGCTCGAATATATATTATCTAAAAATATTTGCTCTCACCAAAAAGTAGCGTTGTTACATAAACAAGTGCCGTGACAGACGACACAACAGAAAATTGCAGAGTAAGCAAAGCAAATTTAGCAAATGGTGAAGGGTAAATATAACAAAAGCTAATGACAAGGTGATGCTTTCATCTGTGTTGAGTCCGGTACCTCAGGCGCCTAGCAAGACACCTAGCACAATTCTACTCTGCCGGTACCGCATGGCTTATTTTCGTTGCCAGAGTATGAATCCATCGTGGTCTTGAAGACGCGCCATATGTCACGCTTAAGTTGTAAGGCTAATTTAACATGTGTAATTTGAATTTCAATTCAATTCTATATCTATTCGTATAAATAAAAATAAAGTGTCAGTTTGTACTGCCATTAATAACTTTTCAGTAATTGCTTATGACAGTTTTTTTTTATTAGACTAGGTTGACATACAAGCATACAATCCACGTGATAGTAAGCGACACCGCGGCCTATAGACGCTCGTATTATATCACAAGGATATCACTAGCGAATTACCAACCTTGATATTTGCATGTCACATTACCGGGTGATTAAATAAAGTCTTCAAGATTCTCTCACGATTAAATTTTCACGTGTTTCTTTGACCCTGATGGGTAACTTTAGACTCTTCGCAAAATAATACCTACTCACATTTGAATTTAATATATTATAATAATAATGTTATATACAAAACTGACGATAAGGCACGATTTAAAAACTTCAAGTTGAAACCACTTTAGTATTGACAGAAAATACAACGCTCGATGTATTACATAACCTCATATAAAAGGTCGTTTCATTGGTACTTCACTCTCACCTATTTCTAGCGCCAAATAGCAGTGTACGCATTGCTTTGTTCCGGTCTGATGGGTGACAGTGATTTTACTAGTTATTTGTTCATTATCATCATACCAGCCGTTGAAAGTCCACTGCTGGACATGAGCCTCTCCAAGAAAGGAGGTGTTTTGCCCATAATTGCCGCGCTGGGCAAGCGTGTTGGCAATCGCAGAGTGAAGCTTTCGCGACGGGGATGCTGCCCATCACCACTTTGTGCATTTAAGCGGCACTACTTCGGATGGATATACCCGATATACAGCCTTTGATCCTCGTTGGTAATGAAGCGTTCAGTATGCGTAAGGATTTTCCGTTCAAATCGGAAAAATACGTATAGCATTTTTTCAATTCATCCATTACAAACAAACAATAATTTTAATCTTTTTTAGACGGTATTTTGTTGGTTTGATCCCAACCCAGGAAAAATATTTACATGATGAATATTTCTATTTGTTCTGTGTTTAGGTGTAAAATATGTATACATGTATTATAATTATTTGTGATTCCTCTGCTGTCTCATATCTGTAACACAAGTGCTTTAAGTGACTTATCTCGGAGTCAGTTTAATATCTAAGATTTTATGTGATTATATTTAATTTCCAGTCCAAGCGCTGGTTGTAGTTTTAGTGCATGAGTTTAATACCTAGAGTTAGTATAAAAATCTATGTGAAGGTTTTTTTTTAATATTACAAGGAAAATTATCATGATAATGTTTGAGCGAGATTTATTCTTCGCGTAATACTAGGTCAGGATCTAAGATATAAAAAGCTATTGTGCAACAATTACCTCAGTGCGATTGTTTTCGTAGTGGTATTAAGTTACTCTGTTATTCGGTCAAGTAAGTCATCCACAATTTTATTTCAAATACTTCATTGATATATATAATCATTATCATCATATCAGCGATTAGAAGTCCACTGTTGGGCCTTCTCAAGAAAAGGAGAATTTTGCCCTTAATTGCCGCGCTGGACAGTAAGTTCCGGAACGAGGATGCTGCTGCCCATTCCCACCTTGTGAATTTGAGCTCATTTAACCCTGTACACTGTTACGGATGCATATACCGCTATTTGTCGGTTCTGGTACCTTAGTCGCCTCTTACGAAATCTTGCACAAGGGTAGGTACTATTCTACTTTGCTGGTACCTCACGTATATATACTTGAGTTTGTATGGATGCTCGTTAATCTTTTACGACGGAATAACTAAACAGATCTGACTGAAATTGGCAGAATCTGGAATAACACCCAAACTACTTTTAAGTGGTATATAGATCTGGATTTTTATTTTTCTCGAAAAAATCGTCAAGATTTTGTATATTTTAACTGTCAGGGGTACACAGCCTTCTTTTTACGGACCCAATAGCGCAGATGGTAGTGATCCTATTTTGTGCGCCAAAGGTCGTGTGTTCGGTTCTCACCCTGGACAAATATTTATAAAATAAATTTGTATTTGTTCCGTATGTATTGGCAGTTTATCTGTACAAATTCCGCATTTGTAATAAAAAATGACACTAAGTGCTTTAAGCAACTCATCTAGGTATCAGGTCAATGTACAAGATGTTCTTTGAGTTTTTTTATATGATTTCCGGTTAAACCAGAGCCAAGAGTCCTTATATATTATATATGAATTGCAGACCTCTCAGACAACATCACAGGTGTAATCAGTTTTAACAGTAATAATAAATAAATAAATTCACACAACATCTTATACATTGTCTTCATTCAATAATTCGATTAAGCACTTGTGTCACAGACATTAGACAACAGAGGAAACACAAGTTCACTACTTAAATACATATATTTAACACCCAGACACAGAACAAACATAATTATCATCATATCAATATTTGTCCTGAGTGAGGATCGAACCAACGACCTTTGACGCACAAGAAAGGATCACTACCATCTGCGCCATCGGGCCCGTCAAACTGTAGATTCGTTGTTCTCCCATTGATATCTGTGTTTTCTGTTTCCTTCCTAATGTTTACTGTTTCTCAACTAGCATTCAGCGTTACCTATCACACTATGCGAATATATTTTAATAACCATTATGTAATAAAATTCAATTGCCGTTAGGTACCAGCAGAATAGAATAGTACCTCTCCCTGTACCAGGTGTCATAAGAAGCGAATGAAGATACCGAAGCCGACAGATGGCAGTATATTTATCAGAAACAGAGCAGGTCAAATGCACAGGCCGGGGATGGGCAGCAGCATCCCTGTCACGACAGCTGCACTCTACGATTGCCGAGACACTTGTCCAGCGCGGCAATTATGGGCAAAATTTCTCCTTTCTTGGGGTGGCCTATGTCTAGCAGTGGACTTCCAATGGCTGGAATAATGATGAATAAAACTCAATGACACTAGATATGGCAGTATGTACTCTTATCGGGACTCAAGGAGTTTCCATGACCACATTATATGTCATAAATTGCGGGCAGTTATATTATGTTGTATTGGAAAATCCTATTTATGAATGAAACCCTTCTGATAGACTTCTTGTTGTGCGTATTGTGTTGTAATCGCAACAGCTTTTAAGCTTTTAAAACAATATTTACCAAATTTTGATATATATAGAAAATTGTCAATTACTATACTTTATGTGAGTTATAGTAACTAGGAAATTTGTGTATTGTTTTATATATATAAACAAAGACATGAAATCTGATTTCTTTTTGTTTACTGTTTTCTCTTAATATTTTTTGTAGCATTGTTTTTTAGTTTTTTTGGCCTGGCAACACTGGGCGAAAAGCTAACATATACTTAAATAATATTATTACTTTGCATACTTGTAACTGATATAAATATACCTAATTATTTATGATTATGTAATTGTTCATGCTAGTTAAAACGATCATCGATATGATACTAGCGGCCCGTCCCGGCTCCGCACGGGTAGACATAAATAGGTACATATATTAAGGTAATAAGCACACTAATTAAAACAATCATGAATCCCTAATTTGAAAAAAAAAATGCTTATCTTAAAGCCTCCCTGTACACTACGTTGGCTGTGTTATTTGTAGGCGGCAACGAAGCGTATTGATTTCAGGAGATCCTACTCGAGAAAGTGCCAAATACAATTGCTCTCGTCGGATTAGTTACTCGATGCGCTGCGTGGCGGCCACCGCCGGCATGTATTTTTATTTTGATTTCATGATATCTATCTGGAATGGAATGTCCGATTTCAATAATTAAAAAAGTAATCATCAGGTATTAAGACAGTTTTGAATATTAAATTTATTTGGATAAAAAATTATAAATGGTATGGATAACATGGTCTGATTTGTATCGGCATTTCTATAAATTTGTTAAATGTAAGAAAGTAGTTACAGTGACGTTGCTACAATAGTTAGACATGTGGACTCGAAATTTTTTTGTAGATATTGACATATTTTATAATATTGTCAAACAGTTGTTTGTCTTATCATTAATATACTTTGAAGCGTATGCGATGAAAGACATTTTATGGCTATTTTTTTACACCTTTGGTTGGTTTTAATAGTACTAAATATAGCCCATGTTACTCAATGATAATGTATCTTTCTAATAAAAAAATAATTATTAAAATCGGTCCAGTACTTTTTAAGTTTCTTCGCTATAGACAAAAATACAAATCTTTCCTCTTTATAATATTATATAGTGTAGATATATTTCACATCTTTTTTTTCTTTGATTTATAATCATCAAACCGGATTAATGCGAACACTGCTGTTTAGCAGTAGAAATAGTGAGGTACCAAGAAGTCGACCTTTGTTAAAACCTTTTATAGAAACATTTGCATAAAAGACGTTTTTTTATAAAACAAAATGTCAGGAGCTTGCATGCCATTCACTTGCATTAACCTATAATAAGTTATGTATTGAAAATCTGTATGTATATAAAAACGGATTTATATTTCCCTTGTCAGCATTAAGTGTGACGGCTAAACCGATTTTGCCAAAAATCTTTTGCCAATGGTTGCAATATATGAGATATCGTAACAATTTATTTATTTATCGGTATTTATATAAATAGAATTGAAGTGTCCGTGAAGTTGAAAGAATTGAAGTGAAGTGTTCTAAAATGTATAAATGCTCACTGAATGCATTAAAAGTACATTCATAAAAATCAATTAATTACTATGTCCGTCTGTTTGTTTTAGCTTATCCCAGTAACGGTCAGACTGTTTTTGTTAGGACATTATGCCTATACATATTTAAAAATTATCGGTATATTTGTAGCGAATAAACTAAAAAATTACTAGACCGATTTCGAAAATTACTTTACTAACGAAAAGATATATTATCAGTAAGTAACATACATTATTAAATTCAAAATTAAATTCATCCCTAACGACGGCCGCCCGAGCCTAGGTCGAGCCTCTAGAGGTGCCCTCGGGCGCTCGTCGTCGATCCCGATCAGATCCCGCGAGCCTCGTGGGCCCGACCGTAGCTAAACGCGCGGCCGCGGCCGCGGGTTACGCAGGATAATTACGGGCATTGGACCTCTAATCTATGAGAGGGCGCGCCCTCTTGTTTCGGTGGCGCTGGAATTGACGTCTTAGTAGTCCAGCAATAGGTTCGTCCGAGGAAAAAAAAACATTTACTTTATTCCTGCATGATCTCCGACACGGGACATTCATAGGTAAAACCACGGCATTTCATTGACATATTTTCATTTTAGATAGGATTCTTTACTTTTTTGTTGAATAAAATATAGCCTACTTCAGTAGAAGGTAGCTATGCAAGAAGTAAAGAATTTCAAAAATAGGTTGAGCAATTTTAGGGCCTATTCGTTACATAACAATACAAATATTTTTCTTGATATTTGTACAGATTAAAAATCTCGCATGAAAACATCAATAAGTAAATGAAATTAATTAGTAAGTACTAAGACAGCATAATTCAGAGTCCATTGTTCGTGTCTGGTTTGAGAGCATCTTTTCCATAATCTCGACACTAAACAATTAGTCCCTCACCTAGAAAAGATTAAATTATTATTTATTTCTTCTTTTTTATGAAACCAGTTCGACAAACAAGCATACAGTCCGCGTGATATTGTAAGCGTCCCAGCAGCCTATAGCCCAGAATTGCCAACCTTGTGACTTGAATATATGTCATATTACCCAGTAATTTCACTGCCACTTCACCTTCAAACAGTTATGCGATTGGACTTACGAAATTAATAAAATAAAACGTTTCATTTATAAAACATTTTATAAAACCAAACAATAATTACGACAAGAAATCATTGAAGTAATTTAAGAACACGTTAATGCAGCTGTCATTCTAATGATCATATTTATAGACATACTATATCCAAAGAGCTAAGTGATCCCTCTTTAATGTACTGGGGAATTCTATGAGTGACTGCTTGTAAATAAATATAGATATTTTACGTAATTAAAGAATATTTATATGAGGTAGACCTTTACAACGGTTGTCTGCTTTAGTAACTTAGTACCTCACTCTCACCTATTTCTACCGCGCCCATGAAATGTCAGATATGTATAAAACTTTTTCGGAATCGATAGTAACCAAATAAATATGTACTTTGTAACGCATCTTATCCTTATTTCATCCAATTTATATTTATTCATATGAATCTTGCTGGGCAGGTCAGTTTGAATGTCTAATCCAGCGGTGGTCAACTTGATTAGACCGATTACCCATCTACTGTTTACTAACGAAACCCAGTGCGATCTACCAAGTAAATACTTCTTGAAATCTTAAATGAAACCATATAGTTTATCCTACCATCATACCATACAAGGTATACCTACCATCGAGGCCTGCATCCTTTACATATATAAATAGTTCTTTACAGAAATTCTTTTAGTATTTTAACGTAGTCAGCTTTTAAAAATTGAGTTTTAGTAATAAGATTAAATATTGCTGTTTCAGTCAATGTTAGGAGACAGGTCAATCAAACATTGGAATAGTCCCGGAACCTGAAACTCCGATCAACTGTCACCCAACAAACTCCATTTATATGATGCATATTTGCATTTGTTTTGTGATGGGTGTGATATATTTAAAATATTACATTTATGACTTCTCTGTTGTCTAGTGTCCGTAACCCAAGTTAGTCTTATCTAAGATATTCAATCTTAAGACACTATTGGGTCCTCTAGGAAGACGAGCACTGCAATGGCATCCTACGCTTTGCAGCTGGAGCCTACGCAGAGGCAGGCACCTTCTCATCTTAATCTTCTCTTCTCTTGTTTCGCATTCTGTTTTTTTGCATTTTTCTTGTTTTTTTTTCTTCTCTACGTGCTACTTGTTGTATTGTATTTATTTCGCGGGTTAATAAATGTTTTCTTTCTTGCTAAAAGTCAGCAATACATGAGATGTTGTGTGAATTTATCATTCCTATCACTAAACGAGGTTTAAGTGGCTTCTCTTTTTTGTTGTTGACATTCATTTTCTTACTTTGTTTCAGTATGAAGTTACTCGCAGCATTGGTAGTGGTGACACTACAATGTATTTTAGTCAATTCGGAGACGTACACGGACCGGTACGACACAGTGGACCTGGACGAAGTCCTATCTAACAAAAGGCTTACCGTCGCGTACATAAAATGTATGCTTGAGCAGGGAAGATGCACCAGTGAAGGAAGGGAGCTCAAATGTAAGTGATATTAAAGCTGACGATTCTGAATAGGGGTGTTATAGAGTTCAAGAAGTTACTTGCGCAAACTAGACTTGGGTACATGAATTAGCTGCATAATTTAATTAGGTATTTCACAGATTTACATGAGGTAGACTTTCTACAAAAGTTGTCTGGATTGGTCTCAGTCTCACCTATTTCTACCGCCATTTAGCCGTGTCCGCATTATTTTGGTAGTTTTGGGTTGAAGGGTGAAAGACGGGGTGAAATTACTGTACAAAACTGACATAGTATCTTCAATTCACAAGTTTGGTGATTCGTTAGTAATATCTGGATAGATGTCGTACCTGGTAGGCGCAGATGGTAGTGATCCTATCTGGTGCGCCAACAAAGGTCGTGGGTTCGATTACCACCCAGAGCTAATATTAATATGATAATATTTGTGTTTATTCTGTGTCTGGGTGTTAAATATATGTATTAAAGTAGTATATTTGTGATTCCTCAGTTGTCTGGCGTCCGTAACACAAGTACTTTTGTCCACGGAGTCAGGTCAATGTATAAGATGTTGCGGGATTTTATTATTAATATGTTTACGTTGATACGAGTTTCTTTGAACTGCAGTGACGCTGACGGCACACTATGTAATAAAAACTGACTGATTCAGAGGTACATCATTTGCATCAGCCAAGAGATATTCAGAGACTCTCTCATATGAGAAAAGGGTATATTTTGATTTTACAAACTTATAAACTATACTTTCAATAAACAATGTCAGTAGATAGTAATTGAAAAGTCAGTGAAATACATAGTGAAGCAGCACTGAACATATAGAAATGAGCTCCCTACGGAACGGTTGAATGCAGCGTGTTTAATTTTAAACAAAAGTGAAAATATAATTTATTCCGAAGTACTTAACTTTAAAAACATTATTTTTTTTTACATATTATTTAAAAAAGTCTTATTCACGATTATACAATAACATAAACCAACGTGAGCAATCAAAAAATAATCTCGATAGAGTTTCCGGCAACGACGCGAACGAAGTCTAGGGCACAGCTAGTATAATATACGCATCAGAATTTGTAATAAATATTGTTGACATTACAAACATTTAACATATAAACCGTAATTAATCTTATAAAATTAAAACAAAATCCTATTAAAATCATTTAAAAGCACATCTTTACATAATAATAATCATTAGTGTAAACATAACATGACGGGCCCGATGGTGCAGATGGTATATAGGATCTCTACTATTTTGCGTGCCGAGGGCCATGAGTTCGATTCCTACCCAGAGTGTTGTGTCTGGGTGTTAAATATATGTATTTAAGTAGTATATTTGTTATTCCTCTGATGTCTGGCGTCCGTAACACAATTGCTTTAAGCGACTTACCAGGGTGTCAGGACAATGTGTGAGATGTTGTGGGAATTTATTATTTATTGTTTATACACACTCTGGCAATTTACTATTAATGAAATAAATCAATCGTTCTATTCAGTTGCATTAAAAAAACATTATTGACGGAATTGACTACGCAGGTCTATAGTATTACGCCTCAGTCTAGACTTAAAACTGTGGCGCTACTCCCCAAATGGTTTAAGCCAACTAGATTTCACCACTCACAGTTTTCACTCAATAAACGCAGGCGCAGCGAGTTAGCTGACGCTTTTGGAATGCCGGCCAAAGACTCACGGGCAGTTTGGCGCGAAGCCCGGTTGGATTCACTTCAACTGATCAGTTTGACTGACCGTGAATTATGTTATGTCCGAGCCCACCTTAAGTTATGTCCGAGCACAAAACAAATAGGTACAAAAGCCACAAATTAACATACAATAACATACAAAGTGTGCTTGCAACGCACACATAGACACCGCTCACGGACGTGAGTGCAATATGCTGAATACACTTTTGTAACAATTAAATCAATATTTGTATATTAGTTATTTTTGGTTTATATATTTTAGTTAATTCGATTCGATTCCCAACAATAAATCAAATAGTGCTACAACCACGATAATTTTTGTGCATAATTCAAAGTTGACGAACCCGTGTTTACATAAGGTAGATCTCATACAAAAGGTCGACTTAGTACCTCACTCTCACTTATATGTACCGCCAAATAGCAGTGTTCCGATTGCTTTGTTCCGGTTTGATGGTTGAGAGAGGCTGTTAAATTTTTCAAGTCACAAGGTTGACAATGCGCTAGTGATATGCTTGTGATATTACGGGCGTCTATAGACTGTTGCGTCGTTCACTATCACGCGGACCGTAAGCGTACAAGCGTTTACAGACTTGGTCTAATATAAAAAAAACCCAACCCGATAGCCGAGGGTAGTATGAAAAGTGAATATGTGATTGCCACTTGTCCTAGATTTAATATCATTCAGAAAATGTGTTTCGATTATTTGCAGTTATACATGGAGGCCATTTGAATCGCATAAGACCACCGCGGTCTTCGATCGAATTGTCCGGTACGAAAATTATGCTTGTTTATAAGTTTATAAAATTTTTATACACAATTAGCTAACTCTAAAGACTGGTGTTCTATCTTAAATATTATATACTTATCTTGGACAATGTTACGTCTATAAGTTGATATATTACTATCTCTCAAGGTAGATCAAAATTTACACAGAAAACAAAGTTGACCAAAATCGGTTTAGAAGTAGATCCCGAGAAACACCGTGGTGACACGAAACTTTTATATATATAGTTCACTGAGATTGATGAATTGACAGGCTCGATGGCGCAGATGGTAGTGATCCAATCTTATGCGTCAGGGTTCGTGGGTTCGATCCCCACCCAAGACAAATATTTATATCATGATATTTGTGTTTGTCCTGTGTCTGGGTGTTAAAAAAATGTATTTAAGTATTATATTTATGATTCCTCTGTTGCCTGATGTCTGTAATACAAGTGCTTGAAGCGACTTACCACGGAGTCAGGTCAATGTATGAGATGTTTTGTGAATACTTTAGGATACTTTAATGAAGTACACTCAACAACAGATCTACCTAGCCAGATCTGTCAAAACTTTTCAAACGATATTAATTTTTAAAATCGAAACATCGAGTTCAAAATTGACAGATTTGTTTTACAGTCCGCGTGATAATAAGCGTCACTGCAGCCTATAGACGTAATAACAAGAGGATATCACTAACGCGTTGCCAACCTTGTGACTTGAGGATAGTATTACATTACCCAGTAATTTTACTGCGTCTCGTATCCTTCAGACCCGGACACAGTAATACGAACACTGTTATTTGGCGATAGAAATAGGTGAGAGTGAGGTACCAATGTAGAAGACCTTTTATTTTAGGTCTACCTCTGGTTGATCTATTGGACACCGTACCTATTAAGGAGTAAGTGGGACTTAGATCTATTCACACACATCTCTTAGATGTTCCTTAAACTATCATCAATATCAGATTGTCTTGCATGCTCTTTTCTGGTAGAATACTTAATGATCCATTGTCCAGATCCAACCATTAAAGTCTTAAGAGAGTTTAAGCTTAAGTTAGTTTTAAGAGAGACTTGCTGGTCCACGACAGATTTGAAAACGACTCTATCTTGCGCATAGCAGCCCTAAAGTCTATAAAAAATATATTTACACAAATAAAAATTGCGTATAGTTAGACCATATTCAATAAATATTTTACTTATATCTCTGCGTTACATGTGATGGTATAATTATGTCAATGTTTTGTATGTCATAACAGGCCCGATGGCGTAGATGGTAGTGATCCTATCTTGTGCGCCGAGGGTCGTGTGTTTGATACCTATCGACAAATATTTAGATGATAATATTTGTGTTTGCTCTGTGTGTGGGTGTTAAATGTTTATATTTATGTGGTATATTTGTGATTCCTCTGTTGTCTGGCGTCCGTAACACAACTGCTTTAAGCGATTACGGAATTAGGTCGATGTATGGAATGTTGCGGGAATTTATTATTATTATAAATACCAATTAAAATTTTCTTCTAGCCCACATAGTCGAAGCGTTACAAAATGGATGCGAAAAATGTACAAAAGCCCAAAGAGAGGGGATGCGGCGTGTAATGAAACACCTGATAAAGTACGAGAATAATTACTGGCAGCAGCTGGTAGAAAAATACGACCCGACAAGGACCTTCACAAAGAAATACGAGAAAGAACTTAGTTCTTTATAGCTGTGCAAACTATAGCTGCATATACTGGAGAATGGAATCAAAATTGTTAACTTGAGTTTCTTAATATAGCAGATGATGTTTAATTGACTAGTGGTCGAATTTAATTGCATAATTAGTTAAATTAAAAAAATAATCATAGACAATAAATTTTACTCCATTTGAATATGTCAATGTGTCATTCAAATGGTATAGTGTGCAATGGTTATATTTATGAATGTAATGTATTTATAGTGCGTTTTGTATAGGGGAGATGGCTTTATGCACTTCTTCCCCACATTAACTTAGCCGTATCAAATTTTATAACAATTTGTTCATATGTTAGTCTCAGAGCGTGATGTCACATTCCAAGTGGTCACCCCCCTCATTGCCTTCGTTAGTGATGATGATATTAAAAAGATCAGTATCATCATAGCGGTAGCCCAACGTTCACTGCTGGACGTAGGTCTCCCCAAGGGGGGAAGAAGAGTTTTAATTTGCTTTATTCAAAGTAAACGTTGATCATTCAAACTTAGAGATTTTCAGACATTTAGTCATACAATATCATAAACACTTCGTTATCAATATCCAGTAATTGCATCTCACACCCTTAAAACCGCCGACACCCTTTGGCAGTAAAAATAGGAGAAAGTGAGATACCAATGTAGAGGACCTTTAAATGACGTTTTCCTCTGATGAAATAATGTCTGGGAATACCGATACGTTGGACTCAAGCTGCAGAAAACCGGTCCAGCAGCCCATGTCCCATAGTTGATATGGGCATGTGGACTCAAATAATTAAATTATAAAGTTCAGTTTTGCTTGATACATTTTTGTTTTTTTGTAATGTTGTTGACTTGTTATATTTGTTGTGTTGTTTGGTGTAGATAACAGATTTTAATATATCCATTCCTAAAACTAAAATTAGTTGGCATTGCACTTCAACATGAACGTCGTTTTATTTTCTGTGAGATATTTGTACAAAAAAATCCTATTACAATCTTCTTGTGAATAAAAATATATGTAATATTTTAATGTTTAATTCTATATGTACTTGTATTTATTAATAAACCTGAAAGGTACACTTGTAGAAATATTTAAAAAAATGTAAGTGGTTAAGATTGTTGTTTTTTTTACACTTATGAAAATAAAGAGCATTATAAAAATAAATATGTGTTTTATGAAAATTATTAATATTTCCAGTTAATAATCATCATATCAGCCATTGGAATTCCTGGACATAGGCCTGCTCATAAGAGGGAATTTTGCCCATAATTGTCGCGATAGTCACGCGTGTGTAACGAAAACTGTACTGTAAAATTATACTGTTACGAATCCCACGGATTTGGTGCATTTCTGTCTTTTTAAATGGAAACACTGGTGGATTCGTTCAGTCGCTCTAAATCATCGCACAGAGTAGCCGCCGCAACGGCACAATAAAAATGGCGGCGCTCGTACACAAATCAAGAACAACGACTATAATTATGTCGTGGTTAGCCCTCGTGTACAGTAGTGAAGTGAGAGTGACCACAACCGAAGGCATTGCGGTGGGATACATGGAGCCAGGCAAGGATTACATTCAATTCCTTGGCGTGCCTTATGCCGGACCTGTCAAAGGAAATTTCAGATTTCGAGTAAGTTAACGTGGGATTATACAAAGGAAAGTGCAAATGTTTGTTAGTTGACGGAATAAAAAGTGATATAGGCTATAGGATTTTAACACCTTTTAACCTCTCACTCCCTGAACTGTGGTGCTGGAAGTTTGTATGTAGCATTTCACAACTTTCAATGTAGAAAGCCTAAAATTGTCCTGCTGCAGCAGCTCTTAACGTAATTTTAGTTATTCCAGATATTTGTCAATAAAGATCCCATTTAAATCAGTCCAGTCGCTTCAGAGTTTACCTCAAACTCAAACAGAGAAACAAAATAAATAATTTTTTTTTAAAGCTGTTATTTTCATATTACTCACAGACTCTTCAATTTTATTAATATATCATAAATCCTAAAATACATTGACCTGATCCCGATTCGATTAAATCACTCGACATCAAACAACAAAGGAATCACAAATAATCTACTTAAATACACTATTCAACACCCAGACACAGAACATATTATAACTTGAATATATTACGTCACCTTACCCAGTAATTTCACTACCTTTTTTATCCTTAAAACCGGAACACAGCAATGCGAACACTGCTATTTGACGGTGACAGTGAGGTACCAATGCAGACAACCTTTGTAAGAGGTCTGTCTGTCTCATGAACTTTTAATAAATTAATTTTTAAATTTACATGCATAATAATTCAATAGTGACTTGAATAATACATTAATTGCTACCAATGAATGAATTCTTAGGGAGAGAATAAAGTAAATAACTCGGGAACAAAGAGAGCTAAGTCTTTATCGAGTAACTTAGGCTGTATATACACGTATATAAGGTAGTTAAGATAAGAAACAAACATACAAACATGCATATATATATAGTATATTATATATATATACATACATACACATGTACACATCTATATTATTTTCTATCCTAGGCCGCTAATTTTCAAGGTTTAAATGATAAATCAAACAAAATTCAGAAAGATATTTGAGATTTTAATTTGTCTTGGGGATTTACAATAATTAACATTGACACGTATTGTACACAAAAGAGATCACAGATTATATAGAACAACGTCATGACAGGTAACTATACGTTAATCTCTGGTATTCATAAAAGGCGCCAAATTTGAAATTTGTGACATTAGAGCTAGAAATTGGTATGCGGAATATTTGTGACTAATAAATATATCGTGCATCATTATTTTTTGGAAATCAGTCCTCCAACCCTTATGAAGAGGTGAAATTTTATATGAGACACTTCGCAATTTTTAAGGTTGGACGCTAAAGATCGGTACAAAGAGTCTTTGTTGCCAACGAAAACTACCTTCCTTTTTTGTCAATCTTTCACCAGCCCCTTTAAAAAAGGAGATAGACAGTTCTGTGACACTTTCCGCAAAATTAGTACAGGTTTTATTGTACAAGCGAAGCGTCTAACAAAGTAGGAAAGGAGAACCGTGTTACCAATAAATTAAGGCGAACGAAGCTGCGGGCTAAAACTAGAGTTATATAAATAAAATAAAGAACGAAATACCGCGAACGATCTCATTAAATCACCGCCAGCAGTAAAACATATATTTGGAATCTACACGAGGCCAAGTATAGACAAATGATAGAAAAAGGTCAGAAATCTTTTCTCCGCCGCTATTATAAAAGGGTATACTCGGTAGGCTATTATCCCTTTATGTACCCAACTAAGTTCTACCTGGGAATGTTGGGGATGAATACTCTGGTAACCAGGAGAGCTCGTGCAGAACTGTCAACCGCTATAGCAATGTTGCGTGGAGATGTGGACTTGCCTGAATGTGTAAAGCAATTGTCATGCATCTTTGTGCCTGATAACCATCTGCGCATTCGATCCGGACAAAGACATCGGCTGTTTACGCCTCTGCCATGTCGTACTGTAGCGCGTGCGCAATAGAGAAAAAATTAATTTTTGTTACAACTTCATAATTCTGTAATTTGGATAACTCGTATAATTATGTAAATAAATAAATAAAATTAATAAATATCGCCATCTGTCGGTTCTGGTACCTTAGTCGCCTTTTAAGACACCTGGTATAGAGGGAGGTACTATTCTACTTTGCCGGTAGCTCACGACGGAACTACCGAGTCGGTTATTAATTTATTCAGTCTGTACTCAAGGAAACTTTTGAGTTGTTACGTTATTATCTAACCTACCAATATCTTATAGTGACCAGATCAATATTAAAAATCATTAACATTTTAAATGTACATATTGACTTGGCAATCTAATTACGTACAAGACATTCTGATTATTATAAAAATTTATAATAATCATAATGTCTTGTACGCCATCGTCGTCTACTGCGTCGTAGTAGTTCGATCCCCACCCAAGACAAATATTTATTTGATGATATATTTGATCTGTGTTAGAGTGTAAATAAAATACGATAGGGCAATTATACGTGTAACACTTTATTTATTTATGGAAAAAAATAAGTAAATTTAATAATAATACTATACATGTCTATAAAACAATAAACTTACATACTATTAAATGCATAAATACAAATTAAATTTATATGTATACTATATATTCAAAGGTTACCGTAATTATTAAGTATTATTATTGTTTCTTTTTATTATTTATGTATAAAAATTAATCATTGTACCTTTTTTTTATGTGAAAGTGGCATAATAAGTATTTGATGAAATAAAGCCTGGACAAACTAGAATGTATATTTTAATACCAGAAGAGGACATATGCCTCATCGAGAAACGGGAATATTTGCCCAGGATTGTCGCGCTGGGCAAGCGTGTCTCGTTTTATATACGTTCCAACAAGCAAAATGAGCTGGCATTACACTTCAAAATGAATGTCGATTTGTTTTCTGTGAGCTTTACTTGCTATTTGTACAAAAACATCCTATTACAATCTTCTTGGGAATAAAAATATCTGTAATATTATAATTTTTATTTATTAATAAAACCTGAAAGGTACATTTGTAGAAATAATAAAAAAAATATATAGTTCAGATTGTTAATTTTTTATACTTATTAAAATAAAGAGCATAATAGAAATAAATATGTGTTTTATGAAAAATATTATTATTTCCTGTTAATAAGCGTGTGTGAGACAATATCCTTCATATTTTAATTAATTAACATATTTTAATTAAGTAATTATACAGACAGACCTAATGGGACGATTTAATACTGCTATCGTCATATCAGCCGTTGGAAGTTGGCGCCTCTTCGAGAAAGGGAAATATTCGCCCCGAATTGCCACGCTTAAGTTAATAAGGTACATTTTCCAACTTTTCTAATTGAATTTTCAACTTTATTTGCAATTTCACTATCATCGACGATATGACTGTTCGTCCGAGACACCGCATAAGACGATTCCCTCTCTTTCTCTTGAAGAGCTGGACATGGTCAACACTAGTGTTTTTAGGTTTTACTTTGGACAACAGGCTACAGTGAAGACCTCATATATTTGATCTCGCTAATAGCCTTAGTTCTGCAGCTTTTGCAATATACTAACAGACGTAGACACAGCTTGGTTGAAGTAAATTTAATATGTGTGCAGAAGAACTATTGAAGAAAAAATTTTAGGAAACTAATGTAATGACTGTACACAGTCAGTATATAATTACGTAGGCATGTTTAACTGTGACATCCATAATGTTAATACACGAAATAAATATAAGATCGCAATGCCTACACGGCTCCATAAAATAAATAATTTATTATCATCTTCTCAGCTAAAGAAAGTCCGCTGTTGGACATTGGCGTCTCCAAAATAGGGAGATTTTTGCCCATTATTACCGTGCTGCGCTGAGGATGCTGCAGCCTAAGTCGCCTCTTACGACATCTGGTACATTGAGAGGTACTTACTATTCTACTACTCCGCCAATATATAGTATAAATATTTCATTCAAGGGCAACTGCATAAGATTTTACAATAAAATACCAGGCAGCATATCAATCAATAAATTTAGAAATTACGTAAAGAATAAGTTTATTTCAAAAGTATATTATAGTGTTAAAGATTATATTAATGATGAAACTGTTTGGGATTGTATTGTTGTAACCTAGCTTTAAGAGCTAGGTTCCATTAATACTAAGTATTTAGTGTTGATGGAACCTTTCTTTATCACCACAGTTCATTTGTAGGTACCTTTCTGATGGGGATTAAACTTAATTTTAAACCAAGTGTCAGTGTTTGAACAAAGTGTCGGCAGACAAGTATAAAGTAGGCCTAATTTATATTGTAGATGACTCTTACGATATCGTGGGGTCATCAGGGACATCAGTATTATGAATATAATTTAGTACCTCAATTTGACGATTCGAAATTGCTTGTAATGGGCTTACTTGAATAAAGAATATTTTGATTTCATTCGATTTTCGAGGAGGTGCCGGAGCTGTAAGATACCCCTCATATCTCGATGTACATGCGTACTCCTACCCCAGGATCTCCCAAAGGAATAAAATATCGAGTAGATAGAAATGCAAGAACAAAAGGTAGTAACGAAGATGAAGATGACTTTTTCAATTCTGTCACACAGTCTTGAGATAAATCTGAGACCAACAAATCTTTAAATAGCAGAGCGCAGACCCATCAAAATGTTAATAGACATGAGTCGAAAGACTCCTTAAATTCTCTATTTCTTAAAGCATTCTTTGAGGAACTGCTTTACCCTCAAACGCTGAAGTTGAACAGAATGCTACAGAATGCTACTCGCTTTCATACGAGAGTTCTAACATATTCACGAAGGAGACCAAAAAGTTCAGATGTCATGCTACTATAAATTCACACAACATATCACACATTGAACTGTTGTCTATGTGCGCGACTATGGCGACGCGTAGCGTTTACAACATTTGCGGAAGCTGTCATACAATAAAAATGTAAACATTGTTAGTTTTCTTTGCAAATATAAATAAAACCAGAGATTAAAATAGTATTGTTGACATTATTTAAGTGCAATTTATTCAATAGTTTTACTGTAAAATGAATATAATAATAAAAACCGGGTTTGAAACTATTACACATAATTTTAGTTTCCAACCATAAACTGAGATAAAAGGCAATAAATTAGTATTAGCCGAGCATGTAAGAAATGTGGAAGAACTGCGACATAACGGCCAGAGCTACTTAATACGAGCTCACGTCTTTATTCTTTGAGGTATTTGTTGCTATGACTCTCGAAAAAAAAGATGCAATATCTACTTGCATTTCAGCATCACTGTGATCATTATAGATGTATCGATTTCATGTAAATGTGGTTTCTTTTGATATCAATCCAGAAAACATATGGCTTGGCATCCTTGTCACATCCGGGTCACAAGCTGTTGGGGTTAAATATATTCTTCAATCATTTGGGGTTTTGTAGTTTTTTGAGATTTGTGTGTTTCTTAAGGCTATGAAACGAGTATACCTTGCTAATACCAGGGATTGGTTAACTTTCTTTTTCCGATATATAGTAGGGAGTATCGTAGGACTTAATTATTCCTCTGATTTTTTTCCTCCAATAAAATGTTTAGCACAAATTTTGTCGTGAGGTTTTAGAGACCATTGTGTACCATCAACACTAAAATTATAAAATAAAACATGTCAAACGGTCACTTAAAAGGTTTTAAACACAAACTGTTTCAGTAATATTGTAATTTAAGGTTATGTCATGAGCCGTGAATGACACCTACTTCTTTCTTTTCACTACTGCAATTAATTTTTTTCATTGTACCATTTTTTAGGACACTCTTGGGAAAATATAAAATTTAATATTTGAGGCCGTTTTGCAGTTAACAACGCAACAATAGTCATAGCCCATTTCTTTGCTTTGATTTTGTACTGCAATCAACACTTTTGACAGCTGATCATCCGCATTTGTTTCCAATTTCTGCCGTGTGGTGCGCTGCGGTCGTTATCTGTCCGCCACTACTCGCTTTGCACATAGCCAATATAAAATAAATGTATACAGAGGAACCACAAATATAATTTTTAAATTCAAGCTTAAAGCTAAGCATTCGAACATGTCGTACAGCAAAATTGTTTTATACAAAAACAATTCGTAACAGCTCTGAAAAACGCTAGTCGTACCGCCTCGTCGATACTTATTAAACATACATTTTACAAGTGTACAATGTATCTAACATTTAATCATACTGATGATTAATATTTTCTTTGTCTATTATTTTTTTTTTGAACTAACAGTTTTTATAAGAAGATGCAATTTTTATCCAAATTAACGGGTGAACGATTAATTGACTTACGTTAAATTTTAGTTAACTAGTCAATTAACGGTGCCCAGCTATGTCTATGTAATATAGCTGTCATGTAAATCGGTTAAACAATAATAATAATAGATTGACATAACATCCTCCGACTCCGAGACAAGTCGTTTAAAACACTTGTGTAAAAGACATCAGACAACTGAGCAATCGCAATTAAAATATAATTAAATACTTAAATAAATTAATTCCTACAACATCTCGTACATTGACCTGCCCCGTGGTAAGTCTTTTAAAGCACTTGTGTTACGGACGCCTGACAACAGAGGTACACAAATATACTATTTAAATGCATATAATTAACACCCAGACACAGAGCAAACACAAATATCACCATATAAATATTTGCTCTGGGTAGGAATCGATCCTTGGCACACTAGATAGGACCACTACCTTCTGGGCCATCGGATCCGTCGTTAAATATATACTTTATACACAAAACAAACACGCACCATATACCTTCATGTTTATCATGGGAAGGAATTTAATACTATCTACACCATAGGTTTTTGTTTTTTGAATATCGTTAGACACATCCTTGTTATGAGACGATAAGGTAGTAAACCTAGGTGATAAATATCACGCGGACCGAATGCTCGTTTATCGACTTAGTCATATAAATAAAAAAAAGCCATCAGTCTGTTTCAATACCTCAGTCCTACTATACCTTCGTCTAATCCCTAACAATAAATATGGCAAACCTCTGTTGTAACCCGTAGTTTTATGACTTATACTTTTTTTCAGGGCCCCGCTGAACCTATTCTATACCAACAAAATGGAGTATTATACGCAACAAACAACTCTATAAGATGTGCACAGCCAGAGCACTCCGACCTGGTTGGGACCGAAGACTGCCTGACTCTTGACATATACACAAAGAATACTTTCACCAGCAAACCGGTGCTCGTATGGCTAGATGGCGAACACTACAAGTATTCAAACAACAAACTGTTTTCATACACATCGTTAGTCCAGTCTGATGTGGTGGCTATAGCTGTGAACTACCGCCTGTCCATATTCGGTTTCCTATGTCTTGGAGTTCCAGAAGCCCCAGGCAACGCGGGTCTCAAAGATGTGGTTGCTGCGTTGAAATGGATACGGGCGAATGCGGCCGCGTTCGGTGGCGACCGGAACAACGTGGTCTTGCTGGGGCACGGTTCCGGGGCTGCGATGGTGGATCTGCTCACTATGTCTCCCCTGTCGAAGGGGTTGGTACACAAAGCTATAGCATTAAGTGGGTCGGCGCTGTCTCCGTGGGCAGTGGCATATGATCCGGTGGGATACGCTCAGGCATTAGGCACAAAACTTGGGTTTGAAGGTATGAGCAACAGCGAATTAGCAAAAGCATTCGTGAAGACTGATGCGCGCAAGTTGATAAAAGCTATAAATACTTTCAAATACACTGACGATACAGTTTTATTTGCTCCATGTTTAGAACATGATAACACGCCAGGGTCGTTCTTAACTGAGGATCCCAACGATATATTGGAATCCGGTACCTATGATGACATCCCTTACATAAACAGTTTTGTTAATTTGGAGGGTACTCTCAGAGTCGTGGATGCTGTTAATGAGAAATGGCTAGTCAAAATGAAAGATAACTTTAAAGAATTTCTACAAGGAGATTTGTTGATAACAAATGAAAATTCAAGGGAAAAAGTATCAAATAGGCTTCGCAGCCTGTACTTCGGTGCCAACTTTACCAGTGACAATTTCCTAGATTACGCTAGCGAGACTTCCATAATATTTCCCGTTAAAATAACAGCACAAAAGAGAGCTAAGAGATCTGCACACGCGGTCAGAATGTTAGAGTTTGCTATAAAAGAAGAACCTGACTTAAGTATGGGTCCCAAAATAATATCAAAACCTGGCACCAGGCATGGCCACATAAGAGATTATATATTGGATCGAAGAATTGTTCAGCAAGTGACTAAAACAACTCTCGTCCGGCGAATTGTTGCGTTTGCTAAAACTGGGTAAGTGACATATTGTAGAAATATATGTTGTTTGCCTATTTCGCTTGTTTGGTTAGCTCAACTCTATATCAATTTAGGTGATTTCTGCAAATTTTGCAATGTTTCTTTCTCTATATACTTAGATACAATATTTTATATTCATCCCCATGTGAATCCATGCAAGCTCTAAAAACCGAGTCCAAGACTTATAGTAATAAAAACTCAAGATGAACATTTTGCAACTAAGCAGTCCGAAAAAAAAATCTCCGACGCGTGAACTGCTGAGACTACAGACTGGAATGTAGGACGAGGAAACAGTGAAATCACTGAACTAGTGTAATAACATCTTCATCTCACATTGGTGAGCGATATCTTTGTAGTCTATAATGTTTTGTAAATCCGTTTATCCAATATCTTCGCGTTAAAGGTGTATAAAATAATACTTCTTTCTTCAAACCTTAAAAAAATTACATATCGTGTACCTACACGTCTCCTAGGCTACCGTCTAGTTAATATTCTATTTAATTATAATAATTAGTATGTATGACAATAATCTATAAATGTATAATAATCTATAAATCTATACTAAATAAAGATATAAATAATAATAAGGAGCGTATAATGACAATGTCGTTGACACAAGTCACATTAACTCTCGTACAAAAAATGATGTTCTTTTTTTATTTATTGTGGATTCAGCAAACAAGCATACAGTCTTTATAATGGTAAACGTGAACGCATCCCACAGACGCTAGTGTCATCGTAAAGACATCACTAGCGTGTCGCCAACCCAAGACACCGTGTGAACACAAGACACCGTGTCACTTTACCAAGTAATTTCACTGCTACTCTTATCTTTCAAACCGTAACACAGCAATGCAATCATTGCTATTTGGCGGTACAAAGTACGTGAGAATGTGGTACGGTAGTCGACCATTATTAAGGTCTATATAGGTCTACCTTTAGTAGAAACTTCTTTTGCGGCTGATCTAACGAATACTTTACCCATTTCAGGGTCCCGATAACCGATAGCGGGCTCGGTTGTCTCGTATGGTTACCTTTATCGAAAGACGAAACATTTTATTTCTATTATGGTGGCGACGTCGTTAACTACTATAGCGAGAACACTAAACTGATTGACGACGAAGAAGATAGGTGGAAGTATTGGAGGAAGATCTTCAAAAAGTACCGCAGAATACCCATAGCTGTAAGGGCGGATTCATCGGCTAGCAAGCTGCGAGGACCAATATATGTATTAGTCTTGTATTTCATAATACTCTTAGGAAACCGAAACGTGGAATAAAAAATAGTCAAAGACCGTTAGATAGATTTTGCTTAAGTAAGTTCTCGCAACTGGTAAATATAGTCCAACCGGACATGTGAATGTCACTGCACTCCTCCTGAAAGGCTGCACCACAATCAGGCAACTTGGATCGCTTAGATATACAAACCAGCCCGACTGATGGCGCGGAAGTCGGTATCTAAGTGATTTATCAGGACGTCTGCTTGGTTCGCTGGTATTAAATATAAACGATGTCATCACATATGCTTTAGTGTTGAATTTGCTGATGATATAACTATTGCAGTATTAATGTAGGCAAAAAGTTGTAATAAGGATAATCTCACTATAAAAGATTTAATTCATTATAATTAATATCATATATAATATTGAAATAAATCTGAAAAAGACTGACTACTGGGATCTGCATTACACTATGGACTACTGTTGTGGTATAATACTGACCAATATTAATCATTGATCCAGCCGTGTACGCGCACATCAGAACCACGAGAAGATCAGCGGCATTGAAGGCTAAGTCTCCGTGATCCACATGATTCAAACCGGTAGCGATCACAGGATGGCAAGAGGCACATTGAATATCTATGTTAAACATGAAAGGTGCGGGATCTGATGGAAGAAACGATAGAGTGGAATATAAGCACCAAATAGTTTGCAAGAAATAGGTCTATTAGACGAAGACAAAGATGGCTAAACCGAGCAGAGAAGATAGCTGGAGGAAAGGAGAGAGAGGTGAGTTACGCTTCCGTTAAATATACCAGTTAAAGAGGTTTTAAAGAAGGGCCAGGTCAGAAGTACAATGAATAAACGAGCCTGTATGAATAATAAAATAATAAAGTATAAAAAATAATAAAGACTAATGCGAGTTAGGGAAGCGAGAGAGGTATGCCAAGATCGCAACAAGTGGAGGTCCATAGTCTCTGCCTACTCCGTTGGGACACAGGCGTGATGTATATATGTACGCTTTTTTATTAAGGCGGTTAGAAGTTTTTTATGTTATGAAGTTAGCAAACAAGCATACGGTCCGCATCATGATAAACGTGGCCGCAGCCAAAAGACACTCGTGTCATCACAAAGATATCACTAGCGTGTCGCCAACCTCATACGCAGAGATAGACCTCATAAAAAAAGTTGTCGTCAGCATTGGTACCTCTAGTGGCTAAAGGCCGAAGACCTAGCTGACCCGACACTTCATTTAGAATAACCCGGACATCATCCTGAGCGAGATTATAATATATCTAAATCAGCTCGAGACGCTGAAAGCAAGCTGCATATAACCGGTTCTGTTGTAAATCATTTGGAGGACAATGTCCAGCAGTGGACGCCCATCGGTTAATATGATAATGGACTAAGTCAAAGACCATGTTTGAAAAATTCCCGGTTTCTCAAGAAAGATAAATTTAATTTCTCTTGTGACTCGGTGGCTACATATTTTTTTTTAATAATAAATTCCCACAACATCTCATACATTGACCTGACTCCGTGGTAAGTCGCTTAAAGCACTTGTGTTACGGACGCCAGACAACAGAGGAATCACAAATATACTACTTAAATACATATATTTTACACCCATACACAAAGCAAACACAAATATCATCATATAAATATTTGCTCTGGGTGGGAATCGAACCCACGACCCCTGGTGCACAAGACAGGATCACTACCATCTGCGCCATCGGGCCCGTCACACAAATCGTCGTGAATGAATGGGAATGATCATTATTATCTGCATGTTTGTCTGACCGTTATTCTCTTATAATAATGGATATAGAACGTTCGGATCATAGATGATGCCATCAGATCAATATTGTTTGACATAGATGTTACTAATGAGTCTGAAGCTAGCGGCGCTGAATTGCGAGATTTAAATATTACTTTGGCAACACTGCGACAATGAAAAATGGCGGTGCATTACATCATATACGAAAGTAGTTTCTCAAAATTGCAACGATACCTTTCAAATCAAGTCAAAATATTCTTTATACAAGAAGGCCCATTACTTTCAAAGCACTTTCAAATCGTCAAAAATAATAAATAGAGATATGAAGTACTAAATTGTATTCATCACGTCAGCTATCTTGGGGAGGCCTTTGTCCACTGCTGGACATAGACCTCCCCAAGTAAGAGGAAATTTTGCCCACAATTGTCGCGCTGGGCAAGCGTATTGGCAATCGCAGAGCGCAGCTTCCATGGTGGAAATGCTGCTGCCCAGCCCCGCCCTATGGATTTGAGCTACACAGATTCGGATGGATATACCGCCAATTGTCGGTTCTGGTACCTTAATGGTAATTGTATTATATTCATAATACTGATGACCCTTATGACCGCCGGGTCATAAGGGTCATCAGTAACTTTTAAGTAACTAACCCGCCGGGGTTGGTAAGTGACATCGAACATTTAAATTAGGAGCATCTTGTACAAGTCTACCGGCACCAGACGGGTGCAGGTTCTTTACACGATCCAACTGAAAGGAACCTACAAGAAAAACTGGTGGTGATAAAGGTTCCATTAACACTAAATAGTCAGTGTTAATGGAACCCCTACCGGCATCGGTGCTAACAAACCGTTGTCTTGAAGCTAGGTAAGGACAATTCAATTTCAGGCAGGTTTATCATTAATATAATCTTTAACACTATAATATGCTTTAAAAATAAGCTTACTCTTAACGTAACTCTCAAATGTACGAGTATTAATCGGTAAGCCTGATATACTGCCTGGTGTTTTATTGTAAGCAATTGTCCATTATTAATGAAGAAAACCGCAAATGAATGTGTGTATTTACGTTGTACTCGTATTTACCAATAAAGTTAAAAAAAGACTGAATGTTTTGTCAGAACTGGTGCCTCTGCGAATATCACGGTAAAAACACCTTTGTACACCAAACCAAACACGATATAACGCCATGTTTACCAGAAATCATTAATCCATTCATTAATCTTATTATGGCTGTTAAGATATTGAATGCAATGTTGCAATATGCAATTCGTTCGAATGACTATAGATGATCCATTTTTTTTATTACGCGTGGAAATCAAGAGAAGTCTTCTCATGATTGCAACACGCACAGAACCATGTATCAGCTTCACAGAACTGTACTCCATCAATTGTGTGTGCACGTAAACAGAAATCTGTGGCTATCTTACAGCTTACGTTAAACAACTCGAGTCATTTCAATTCAGACTTGCAACTTATGAAAGTCATTAAAGATAATATTTATTAGAACAAAAAGCATTGTTTTTGTGATTTTCTTGTGTTATTTTTATTGAGTACTTACAATAAGAAATCATTTACTATTATACTTATAATAAAAGTTCAAGTAACTCAGGTTTTTTATTTATCATTCTCACGGAGACAGGAATAATAAGGGTGAAACCGCAGGGCGCTGTCAGTTACTAAATTAAAAAATAAAGGAGAACTTGACTGACTGACATTTCAACGTAGGGCCTGAACTATAAGGGTGAGAAACTTAATATTTTCTTAATATTTAGTTTCTTTAATAAAGTGGAACACTAAATAAGGATTTTTGAAACTTTACCCCTTAAGAGGACAAAATTAGTTAAATACTTTTCTGTTTTAGAACTTATTCGAATGAAGTTCAGTATAAAGGTTCTTCTTTTATACACGCGTAATTTTTTTTTAAAGTCGTCCCTGATGCGGTTAATACGAGGTGCTTAGTTAGTAGTAGTTAGTTCCCGGATTTTTAAGTTACTCAAGTAAAACGTTATATTTGAGTTATAAGTTCAGGGATGGTCAACATTTATTCGCGACAATTCTTAGAGAAGCCTATGTCTCACTGTGGACGTGGAATAGAGACTGAGTAAGTAAAAATACTTTGTATGTTCAAAAATAATAAGATATTATACATTATCTATATTTCTCGTTTTTGTTTTTAGAAAGATAAACAATGTTTATATTATTGTGTAAACTGTTTAAATATAAAAACATTATATTTATACGTATTAACCGTTAATAATTGCTTGATTCGAATTACAGATGCCCTTATAGTAGCGTGACGTGAATAATTTATATTGTCATTATGGTGTATGAATTAATATTGTTTATATTACAAATGTATGACCTATAAACCATACTAGGTATTTAACATAAAATCAACCAAGGCTTAAGACAAACAAAAAACGCATTCCTTTAAAATTCGTCTGTCATTCTAATTAAGCTATAAACTATTAAAAGGACTGTACACTTTCATCACCATCATCATCTCAGCCAGTGGAAGTCAGCTGGATATAGGTCTCTCCAAGAAAGGGGGAATTCTGACTATGGTTGCCGCGTTGGGCAAGAGTGTTGGCAATCGCAGAGCGCAGCTTTCGCGAAGGGGATGCTGTTGCACATACGTGTACATTTGAGCTACACTATTTCGGATGGATGTACCGGCATCTATTGGTTCTCGAACCTTGGTCACCTCTTACGACACCTGGTATAGAGGGAGGTATTTTTTTGTATTCTTTCGGTACCACAAAGCTAAAATATACTTTCTGGGCGGCTTCCCGTCAGTAAACTTTGGGTCACCCATCCCAATTCCGACCATTGTTCCTTAACTTTACCAATCACCAGTCGCACTCGTGACCACTCCGCTATGTGCTCTCCATCTTACCTGGAAATAAAATGAAAAAATATAAACCACCTTTTAAATGAGCGTTTTGCGTGGTCTTTTCTTTATATATCATCCTTGAATACACTAATTAATCCGGATTGACGTCAGCAGTTAAGTATATTTTTTTATTAGGCCAGGTCGACAAACAAGCATACAGTCCGCGTGATAGTATGCGTCACTGCAGCCTTTACACGCTCGTCATATCACAAAGATATTACCAACGCATTGCCAACCTTGTGACTTGAGGATCCTTCATAAATTCACTGCCACTCCCTTCAGACCGGAATACTGCTATTTGGCGATGGAAATAGGTCCTCACTCTCACCTACTTCCATCGCCTCTTTATTGTGAGGTACCATTGCAGAAACTCATGTCAACCATCCTGTATTATTGATAATTTTTTTAATATACCAAACTGCTGCTTTCTATATGTATCTATGTAATAATGGCGAGAATTTGAGTCTATTAATAGAGAAATTTCAGCTATTAACATGTCAGGTGATACTATAAAATACTTCTATACCATCGTCAGAAATATTTTAAAAAAGTTTATCCGTAAAAAAAAAATCTACCATAATTCTTACCCGACGTCTCTTATACGATTATTAAAAGAAAATGCAAAATATTAAAGATGTCCTTCGGAATGAAAAAGATGCAGGTTCGAGTCCCGCCTGGCACAGTATTCTCAGGAGACAAGTTTTTTTTTTTCTGGTAAATATCATTTTAAATATATTTCAGCAGTTTTACGCATAAAACCTCACAATGTGAAATCAAAATATCTGAGGAAATTTAAAGTGTACGCTAGACTTTGTGATGAAGTGACTTCGGAGGGAAAACTTAAGAAAACTGTTACTAGGGCGGTTTAATGGGACAGTGACTTTTTGAATTTCCCGCGCAGTTACTCCAAATGCTGTTCAGTGCTGCCGTCAACGTTAGCGGGCAACTGTCAAATTTTGTGCATGCCACGTCATGCAGTTGGTGTTTGATAGCCATTCAAAGCAGACAACCTCGTGATTTTTTACGAAAATGGAAAAAAGTGAATTTCGTGTGCTAATTAATTAAGCATTACTTTTTACATAAAAAAACCATCACTGAAACAAAGGAAATTTAGCACAGACAATATTTAGACCTTTAGAAAGGACATTAAGTGGATTATTTTTTATTGCGAAATAAGGGTTGTAAGGGGTCGAAAAGGGGGATGAAAAGTTATGTGGAAGTATCGCTATTTTTAGAGCTAAAAACTTGAAACTAATTTTTTAGGCAATTCATTCCATATAAATAAACATGACATTCAAAGTTTATATAAAGTTAAGGTAAAGAGGTATGGTACCTAAAAAAACTATTCCACGCGAACGAAGTCACGGGTACAGCTAGATTATACTTTTTTAAACAGCGGTCTTAATAATAATATTAAAAATAATAACGGGTCGTCCGATGGAGCAGATGGTAGTGATCCTTTCTTGTACGCTAAAGATTGTGGGTTCGATTCCCACCCGGAGCAAATATTTATATGATGATTTTTGAGTTTGTTCTGTGTCAAGGTGTTAATGGTATGTAGTATATTTTGTGATTCCTCTGTTTCCTGGCGTCCGTAACACAAGTGATTTAAGCTACTTACTACGGAGTCAGGTCAATGTATGTCGTGGGAATTTATTATTATTAATAGTGTTACAAATATTATTAATAAGACTGCTTATGATTGAATTGAATTGCTCTAACATCTACTATTAGGACAACGGTTTGTTAGCGCCAACGCCGGCATGGATTCCAATAATACCTACCATTAGGTGTTATTGAAACCCTTATCGCCATCAATCAGTTTTTCTTGCAGGTTCTTTTCTGGTGGCTCGCATAATGAAGCTGCCATAAACTTAGTTATAAGACCCGTCTGATGCCGGCAGACTAGTATTAAAGTAGCACACTCAATGACCTATTTGTTTAAATGACTTATAACACTGGCTGTCAGGGTCATCGGCCATTCGTGAGAATTGTAATAAGCCAATCGATATTTATAGATTAATTGTTTTCTTACAACGATTTAGAGTGCCTATGATATGGCAGTGGACAGGGCATTTGGTATTTAGAACCAACGACCGATGGAGTCGTAAGGTTCTGGAATAGAGACAACGCACCAGCAAGCGCAGCGTAGGGCGTCCACCAACAAGATGGACAGACGATCTGACTAAAACCACAGATTCGCGCTGGACGCAGGCCGCATACAACCGGCCCTATTGGTAATTACTTGGGGAGGCCTATGTCCAGCAGTGGACGTCTTATATAATGATGATTATAGGCCTATTTAATTTAAATAAACATATATTTGACTTCGACTTTGATTAAAACTAACACTTTACCCGGCTCCTTCATGAATGGAGATGAAACTCTTTCTTCTGTAACTATTTGTAATTTGCAGCGCCAGCGCTTGCAGAACTTACATACTATTTCGGCACCCCCCTTTTACCTCCTTAAAAGATGATTTTCGAAAAAAAAGTTAAACGCAGTTCGTGACTTTGAATGAAAACCTTTTACACTGGTTTTGATATATATAACTTGAAAAACAGCAAAGTTTCTCTCTATTTTATTAGAAAGGTCCGCGTGATAGTAAGCGTCATCGCAGCCTATAGACGCTTGTGATACACACAAGGATGTCACTAGAAGCGTTGCCAACCTAACCGTGTGGTACCGGTAGAGTAGAATAGTACCTCCCACTGTACCAGGTGTCGTAAGAAGCGACTAAGGTACCAGAGCCGACAAATGCGAACACTGCTATTTGACGGTAGAAATAGGTGAGAGCGAGATCTAACTCATATATGTAGATTAGAGCAGGTGTTCTCAAACTTTATCAACACATGTTGCATTTAAGGGTTAGGGCGTCCACCATTTTGAAAAAAGAGACAAAGAATTGGAAGATTAAAAAAATAAAATCTCAAGCAACGTTGACATAATTTTAACACAGCTTTAGAAATAAGCTTACTTTTATTGTTTTTCTTGACTTTTTTCGCAGGCAAGCTGTTATCCTGTTTGTGATTTTATTGTAAAATCTTTTAATATCTGGGACCCTGCAGTACTTTCTTTTTTTTTCTAATATCCAAACCGGCTTCTACAAGAACCGACGACATCCGAAGAAGCAATCCAGCTAATGTGAAACATGGAAGTGTCTGTCAATGGAATTTACAATGTATGAGATGTTGTGGGAATGTATTATAATTACAATAAAATCATTTTTTTTATTTAAAGGAAACGTGAGTTCCCGAGAAACGTATTATAAAACGAAGTGAGCGCAAAGGTAAATAAGAAAAAAAAGTAATTCGTTACATTTCTTTTGTATCTGCAGGGCCAAATGGAGCAAATGGACGTGATCCTCTTGTGCGCAAAGAGTCGTAGGTTCGATCCCCACCCAGGACAAGCATTTATTTGTTTGTTCTGTATTCTGGTGTTAAAGTATGTATTTAGGAATTATATTTGTGATTCTTCTGTTACCTGATGTCCGTACCACAAGGGATCATATGTAGTATTTAGGTATTATATTTGTGATTCGTCTGTTACCTGATGTCC
>JACJUM010005602.1:12916429-12929419 GCA_020976665.1 Heortia vitessoides
ATATTCACTTTCTTAGTGTATTTTCGGTGAATGTAATTTGGCAGCAGGCCAAGCCGAACACATTGCATTTTTACAATAAAATACAATAGTATGTTGACTCAGATGTTGGTGATTCTATATTGAGCGCAAAAGTTTGATCCCCACGGAGGACTTTTTATCCCTACTAGTAATATTATAAATGCGAAAGTAACTCTGTCTGCCTGTCTGTCTGTTACGCTTTCCCGCTTGAACCTCTTAACCGATTTTGATGAAATTTGTCACGGGCTGTCTTTAGACCTTGAGAAAGGACATAGGCTATTTTTTAATTCTGAATAAGGAGTGTAAAGGGTCGAAAGGGGGGATGAAAAGTTGTATAGAAGTATCGCTATTTTTAGAGTTAGAAACTTAAAACTTATTTTTCAGGTCATTGATTCTTCTTCTTGTTATACTTTAAAGCCATTTTCCCATGGGATCTGCTTTTAACCGGGATCGCAGATCAAAAATCTAAAACTTACAACTTTCGGCAAGTTTCAAATTTATTACGAATACAGTTTTATGTTTATTTAATTTAAATCTAAATGGTTATTGTTTTATGATATTAAAAGCGTCACCACAGCCTACAGACGTAATATCACAAGGTTGCCGTTTAGTGACTTGAAGATATTATGTCACATTACGCAATAATTTCACAGCCTTTCTCACCCTTGAGACCGGAACATAGCAATGCAAACATTGCTGTTTGGCGGTAGAAATGGATGAGAATGAGGCACCGATGCAGACGACCGTTGAATGAGGTGTATCACTAGAACTATAATTTTTTTTTTAATGATTAAATCAAGCAAATTCATAAGCTTGTTCGGCTGCAGCAATCAACGAAGCGGCAACGATACTGCCAAAGCAACGAACCGCATTCCTGAATAAAAAAATATAATACTCTTATTATGATTTTTATTTTGAACTGCAAATAATCATTGAAGAAATAATGCGCATTATCCGTATCATCATATCTGCCAGTGAAAGACCTGTTAAAATCCATCCATCGTCCATCCATTTCACAGATCAGCCTAATCAAACAGACAGTTGGAAAAAAAAGATTGAAGTACCTTATACACTTTGTAAGTATTTTAAAAAGGCCGTTATTGGAATGGAATCACAAACAGACACATAAATTGTACTTATATGTATGAATATATAGAATAAAAACACTATTTATATAAATAATTTGGACGGCTGAACTTCACTTGCGAGTAGCTTTTCCAAGCCCATGCAAGTTTTCTGGATAAGCTTTTTCTATTTCAAATAGATTCTTGTAACTACACTATGTCTGATGAATGCAAAAATTATAATAAAAAATAAATAATCATTACATACATATATACATCACGCCTGTATCCCATCGGAGTGGGCATACTTTTGATCTCCACTTTTTATGATCTTGGCATACCTCTCTTGCTTCCCTTACTTGCATTAGTCTTTTCATAGACCGTTCACTTCCTATGTATTTGTGCAGTAATTTTACTTTCATACATCCTTTCTACATGTCTAAACTTCAACATTATTTTATATATTGTGGTCACAACATCATCTGTTACACTACATCGATGTCCTATCACCCTATTATTTAATCTATCTCTTAAACTCACACTTAACATACTTCGAAGTGCACTCATTTCAACAGCATATATTCTACTGGCGTGCTTCTTCTGCCATACCCAACATTCACTACCATACATCAGTGTTGGAACCAATAAACCTCTATGAACAGCCAGTAATGCTCTTTCTGATATATTTTGGCTGCCCATAAAAGCATGTAAAGCTCCATTGACACTATTTCCAATCCTTTCACTCCCCGTTCAATATCTTCTTCATACTTCCCATCTCTCGTAAAAACACTTGCCAGATACACAAACTCTTTCACTTGTTCAACTTTCATGTCATCGATCACAATTTCACAATTTGTCATACTTTCCTCCTTTTTAATAACTATCAATTTCGTCTTACTAACATTTACTTTCACACCTTTCCTTTTAACGGAATCTTGCAAAATCGTTACCATCTCTTGCAACTCTTCAGCGGATGAAGCTACTTGACCATCAGCGTAAAGAAGACATTTGATAAGTAACCCAACCTATTCATGCTTAATCAATAATTCATGCTTAAATCAATCATAATGTAAAATATAATAAAAATAAATTAATAAAGGCCTTCAATTTAAATGAAATCAAAAAGAAATATATCTTTATATCCTAAAAAATAATGATACTTTTTTATATTCTCTTAATTAGAACGATAATTAAGCGTACTCAAGGCAATGTACATTAACTTTTAAAACAAAAAAAATCAATTTTTAAAACCGCTACTGGAAGAGTAGAATAGGCCTCGTTTTATAATGTCCACATTTTCATCGCGATGCTACACTCTGCGATTGCCACCACGCTAGACCAGCGCGCCAGTTATGAGCAAAATGTTCCCTTTCTTGGGCAGGCCTAGACTAGCCTGTTCTGATAATGATAATGATGAACAATTATTATATATAAAATATGAAATAAAATATATATCAGTTTTTCTCTTCAAACATAATGCTGATAAATCTCTGTTCGTAGAAACACTTAAGAATATTTTATTACTTGGCACAATATCGCAGTAAAATGTGGAAAATTGTGTTTGTGTTCTCGCGTATGTACATTATTTACCAGTAACACTATAATACATCGAGAATATATAGCGTGCTTGGCAACCCTACTGTAAACACTTCAAGACAACAAGAGAACCCTGAGAAAAGGCTTGTTTCCACTATGAACAAATCCGACGGATAAAAGTTTCTATCGATTAATCATGCTTCGCGAATTACAAAAATCATTTATATTTATTAAAAGAATTAAAGATTATTTTTATTCTTACATTTTAAACGCACTAAAATTAGTGACGTGGTGAACACTATATCATTCGGTCACGTGATATTGAACACCAATCAGAACGTCTTACATCACTCCTTACAAAACATCATTTTTGACATCTGTCATACGTACTAAATCTGAGGATTAAACATTATTGAATACTGTGAATTTGCATTTCTTCAAGTTCCTCGTGTATAATTTCACAATGAAATCGGAAAATTGAAAATCTAACAGCACCAATTTACCTAAATTGACGTTTTTATGCTAGAGAAATTTTTGGCCACATAAATAAATAATTTATTTGGTGTTTTAATGGTTCTGCTTTTACTTTGGTATTTGTAGAACTACTAATTCATTTTAATTAGAGAAAATCGACTATATCAGTGAAAAACACGATTCCCAACTTGTCACAGTATGGAGTTTCGCAAAGAGTGACGCCACAACACGACGCCATGACAGTTTAGGTGTTTTCGAACATATTTTAAATTTGCTTTTGAAAATCTAAAATATTTGTAGTACAAATAGGTGTTTTTTCTTAGAAATATAGATTTAAAGATTTAAGAGTCAATCTGATACTACAGTAACGTAATAACAAGTTTCTGAAATTAAGTCAAATAGGCTAATCTCCGGGAGTGCCATAGTAGCGCCCTCTGTATGAACCAGCGAACATTCGATTTTTATTATATTTCCACTATGCGTTACTAAGCATAGTTTAACATTAGCCTAGCCTTTATAATCAAGCGTGAGGTACCGGCAGAGTAGAATAGTACCCCCTTCTGTACCAGGTGTCGTAAGAGGCGCCTAAGGTACTAGAAACGACAAGGTGGACAGCAGCATCCCCGTTGCGAAAACTGCGCTCTGCGATTGCCAACACGCTTGCCCTGCGCGGAAATTACGGGCAATATTCCCCCTTTCTTGGGGAGGCAGTGGACTCCCAATGGCTATAATAATGTATGCTGTAGTAATGTAAAAAAAAAAAGATGATTATAGTCAACTAGCGACCCGCCCTGCCCTCGCACGGGGGCAACGAGGATTAAAATTGTTATTGTAGGTTATCCTTGACAGATAGAAATATACTACCGTGGTGAACACTATAGTACATTATTTTGATCTAACTCATCGGGTTCAGCCAGCGTTTGAACAGTAATCGCAAAGGAAATGTTTATTTATGACGTCACATTAGAACTTCGAAAACTGTTACTCTACTATATTATACATATCCCCATAGACGGGCCCGATGGCGCAGATGGTAGTGATCCTGTCTTGTGTATTTGTTCAGAGTCTGGGTGTTATTTACATTGATTTTGTTTGTAATTCTTGTCATGTCTTTTCTTGTCTTATCCATAACACAAGTGTTTTAAGCTACTTCTCGGAGTCAAGTCAACGTATAAAATGTGTGAACTAAGAAATGTATTTACTATATCAACCTTACTCTTAATTCACTCTATTATTTAAAAAAAAATCGTATCAAATTCCGTTTAAAGATCTAAGCATACATGGGGACAGATAGAGGGAAGTGATTTTTTCATATTATGCAGTGATATTTGAATATCTATGTTGTAAGGCGTGCACATACAAATTGTTTTAGTCAAAGATCACGACATTTGAATCAACAAGGTCATTGACACCACTCTACCAATGTACCCTGCTTCCCCGCAATTAGCGATCAAATTCTTTACGCGCTATCACTAGTTCTGTCTCTACCGTTTTAAATAAGAGCTTTAACAGCCAATGATTAAATTTGTATTTATCTTTCATACAAAAGAGTTTGTATGAAACAATTAATTAAAAAAAGCGCCTGCTCATCTATATCTGTGAGACTACACCAATGAGATAGTGCGCGTTATTTTTAGATAGGAGAAAAAAATTCTTTAACGGGAAACATAATATTGTTAACTTAGATGAGCAAATGTGTATACTGGGATAAATAAATATGTTTAATGGCATGAATAAATTTGTAGACATATATTTTGTTTTTTTTTTAATAATCACAATTATAAATTATGCCGTGTGATACAGAGTAAAATAGTACCTGCCTCTGTACTAGGTGTCGTAAGAGACTAAGGTACCAAAACCGAAAGATGGCGGTGTATCCATTCAAAAACCCATTTCTTGGGAAGGCCTACGTCCAGCAGTGGATATACAATGGTTAGTATGATGATGATATGAATTTTAAATTAATAAATACGTTGAAGTCTCAAAACATTTTGCGTATGTGTCAAAGCGTAAATCTTTCCTACAAGCAAATATAATACTTAAATACATATTTATTAACACCCAGGCAGCTAACAAACAAATATCATCTTATAAATATTTATCCCGGGCAGGATCGAACCCACTGCTCCATCAGCCCGCTACGGCCATAAACGCAGAACGCTTCAGTAATAGAACGATTCCGATGTTCCTAAATAAATATTTTTATAGTTTAGCTGGCGCCGATATCGCGGTACTGTAAAAAGGTCCAATCCATAAACATCTGATGGGATAAGCATGCCCTTGACAAAAAATTAATTTAACGATCATACACACACATCATGTGAGATTATAAGAGCTTGTGAAAAATACTGGGAGATGTGACATAACATCTTTACGTCAAAATGTCACGCAACGCGCTAGTGATATCCTAGTAATATCTATGTCTGTATGTTGTGACGCCTTCTACCACGCAGACTGTACGCGTGTTTAACGATCTAGTCTAAACAAAAAATAGATTGTCCATAAAGTCGATAGTTGAACGTGACAACGTGATAAGAAAATACTGATGGAATGGTTGCATTTTAAAAAGAACGTTTTAATTTTATTTATGAAAATTTGTTAATGTATAGCAGCTGTCCGTGCGGGCGTATCGCTAACTCGAGTACGAGGTAGACAGATGTCGAACGCTGCCGAACGCGGGGCCGATTGTGCCTCTTTGTCGCTCGTCCCACGCTCTCGCTTGCACTTCAAGCCTTAAACGTAACGCCTCAGAGCGAGGTAACGCTGCATGAGTCATGTTTTTTATGCGTGCAGCCGACTCCATCGAATTATAAGACGTTGTCACGACAAAAAAGATAGACAAAAATCCCTGAATCGTAAATGAACTTCGTGTACAAAAAGTCCACCGAGCGCCGGTCGTGGACCCATCGCATGCGGTGTGCGGTCATTTGTTGCCAGGATTTTTTTTTACAATTAACTAAGTCAGCAAACAAGCATACAGTCCGCTTAGTGGTAAGCGTGACCGCAGTCTATAGACGCCTTAAACACAAAGACATTGCCAACCCTAATAACTGAAGATGTGTTGTTACTTTAGCATTACAGTAACTGGGTGTAACTTTAATGCTTTTCACACTTCAAATTGGAACACAGTATTGCGAAAGAGTGATCCTTCAATAAAGAAGACATTTGTAAAACTATAGTGATACAAAGGAAATTGAGCGAAGCGTATTCTATGAAGTATATGAATAAATATACTGTACTAGTATACTCGAGTTGGCCCATTACAAGCACTTTCGAACCGTCAAAATATATCTAAAATAGAAAGTACTAGATTCTATTATGCTCAGAATACTGATGACCCTAAATACCCTACGATATTATAAGAGTCACGTAACATTTGTAAATTAGGCCTACTTTAAACTAGTCTGCCGGCACCAGACGGAACTTAAATTACGCTGTGATATTTTTGGATTAGGTTGTAAAAGTTTTTTGTGTGCTATGCTGCGGGGGAAACCGCGGTTTTATTTCGGGGACGTCTCCGGTTTTATTTCGGGGACATCCCCGTACTTTTATTCGGGGGATTTTTACACCGATCACTTTTATTTAATTATTACACAATACAATTTATAAAGAACCTATATAGATAGACAAAAAAGGACCTAGGGGTCCGGTAACTCGTCTGCGCAGGCTTTACAGCAAAGTCTAGACCTAAACTTTAAAGATTACAATTTGTCAATCGTTATCACTAAAACTGATTTATTTCTCACATCTAGTATTATTTCTAGAGGTTTCTCAACATAAAAAACGGGTTATTTAATTTAGTATAGAAAATATTATGAAATTAGGCTGAGATTTAAAAAATTAAAATGTATGTAATGTGTATAATTTTTTCACAAATTTAGAAATTCTACAATTAATAAAACTAGGTTAGGTTACCATTTCTCAAAATCTTCTGTGTTTACTGGCCCCTACATCCTAAATGTTTGGATGTGGGTCCCACATACTCCCCCCCCCCCCACACACACACCGTTGATACCTAGCGTAGCACTGTTAGTCTCTTAGATTTTGTTTTGACTGAGTGACTCTTATATATATATATATTATTATTATATTTTGCCATTAATTTGGGTTAAAAAACTTCTGACAAAAAATCTAAAACCCCTTATCATCTTCTTTCATTCATTAAATAAACGATTCGGAATGGTAAGAATACAAACACAGTGACACAAAATTTTTATGTAATTAAACCAATGTATAAATATTTTGGCCGTGAGGTATCGGGCGAGCAGAATAGTACCTACCCCTGCCCCTACCAGGTGTAGTAAGAGGCGACTAAAGAACCAGAGCCAACAGGCGGTTTATAAATTCGAAACAAGGCAGCCCAAATGCACAGGGCGGAGTTGGGCAGCAGCATCCTCGTCGCTAAAGCTACGATCTGCGATTGCCAACTCGCTTGCCCAGCGCGGCAATTATGGACGAATTTCCCCTTTCCTTGGGGAGGCCTATGTCCAGCAGTGGACTTCGAATGGCTGTTATGATGGTTAAAAATTAATTTCTAATGCTTTTTTATTAGTGTATCACCAGCGCCATCTATTTATCACGACAAATAACTATCACGTGTTGAATCAATGCTTCATTGTTATAGAATGCTGCATGCTTGCTCGATACGTCCACAGATGTCGCTACGCGAATTCTACTGTACATTGCATGAAACACCATAGTAATATTGTATTGCTAATATTGTATTGCGTAGTAAAATTAATAAGTTATACTCTAATATTAAAATAATGATACACTATATGATTGTAAGTGGCATGTGATGTGCATAACTCGTTTCAGTACACATAAGTACGTAGACTAAAAAGATAAGAACAATGCAAGTTATATTTATAAGTTATAACACAAGTACATCTATAATCGTTATTATAATGCACAGCTCAACAACAATCACCATTTGAAAGTATATAGTATTTTAGACAAAAATATTTAGTTTTTTTAAAATAGTTATATTTTAGTTTGACAGCTGTCGTTCAAATCAAGGTATATAAAAGGGCTATAGTTGTTCCTTCAGAGATTCCCTCCCGATAGTATAACCGCTAAAATCGCAGCCCTTCCTCGCCCTCTTACTGGCACAACACGATCATTAACACTCCACATGCATTCGTACAACAGAGCAGTACACCGCGTTCGCCGGTGAACGCGTGCAGTGCCCCCACGAGCGATAACCAACAGCCCTAGAGCTGTCGGGCTCAATCTGTCTGTCCTTTTTTGCTGAAATTTCATTGTAAATTCAATCCCAACGACGTCAGCCCGAGCCTTGGTCGAGCCTCTAGAGGTGCCCACGGGCGCGCCGTCGGTCCCGCTCCGATCTCGCGAGCTTTTGCTGCCGCGGGGCACGCAGGATTGACACGGGCATCGGACCTCTCATCTATGAGAGGCCTCGCCCTCTTTTTTCGGTGGCGCTATAATTGACGTCTGAGTAGTCCAGCAATAGGTTCGTCCGAAAAAAAAAATAAAACCTTCAGACAGCGGTTTTTTTTATTACACCAGTCGACATACATACATACAGTCCGCGTGATAGTAAGCTTTACTACAGCCTACAGACCCTTGTGATATCACAAGGATATAATTAGCTCGTTACCAACTTTATGATTTAAAGATAATTTGTCATGTCACCCAGCAATTACACTGTCTCTTTGAAATTTTAAGTGCCACTTTCACATGTTTCAAGTATGAGCCTTACTAAATCGGAACACAAAAATGCGAACACTAGTTTGGCGGTAGAAGTATACTTACTATACTTTTACCTTGTAAGATTAGTCTTAACTATACGTACATACTTATGTTTTATCATCAGAATCATTATACCAGCCATTGAAAGTCCACTGCTGGACATAGGCCTCCCCAAGAAAGGGGGAATCTTGCCTAATTGCCGCGCTAGGCAGGTGTGTTGGCAATCGCAGAGCACTGCAACGACAACGAGGCATTTGCAACGAGGTTGCTGTTGCCCATCCTCGCACTGTGTATTTGAGCTATATTGTTTCGGATGGATATACCGCCTGCCGGTTCAGCCTCAGTCGCCTCTTACACCTGGTATAGGTAGGTACTATTCCACTCTGCCGGTACCTCACTCTTGTTTATCATGAAAAAATATTGCGACTATAAAATAAGATACAAACTATCCTATCTCTGAGCTGGAGCTATGGATCAAAGTGTACATAATAAGCAAACATTGTTTAAAATGGGTTCAGCAATAGTTACTATGATTTTCTCAAAATAAAAAATATTACCTATTGTTTATTAATATGTTATGTTTATCATACTACGAGAACCGCTCCGGAGTTTAACTCGCGTTATTTGTGTTCCGAATTTATGTAGATAAAATATAGCATACAAGACTCAAAAAAAATTATAAAATTAGAGTAAGAATTTTTGAAATCAGTCCAATACTTTTTCATTTAAATTCTGATCCAAATCTGGCTTAAATTGTGCCATTATGTACGGATCTTAATTTTTAGAGTTCCACCTCAAAAGTGAATTGATACTTATAGTAACTCTTAAAGGATCAGTATTTTCTATTTTTGATAGACAAACGGACAACAGGGCTCTTAAAGCTGTGAAAAATCAATATGTAATGTTTACCTAAAAATATATACGACCGCTTATGTCGCAAAAAAACGCATGATCCGACGTTCTTAAAGGAATCTTAAATTCATACTTCCCGTAGACCTGGTCCAGCCGTATATATGTATATGTACTTATGTATATAAAAGGAGAAGCTGACTGGAGTTAGTTAACTAAAGAAAGTTAGTAGTAACTTTACACTGTTTGAAGTTGAATGAAATTCAATATAAAGGCTCTTCAAGAAACACGTATAATATGTTTTGTCGAAAATCATCCCTTGAGAGGGTAAAAGGGGGGTGCAAATTTTAGTACGAAAGATCTACAGTTTAACGCAGGCGTAACCGCTGGGCACTGCCAGCTGTAAATAATTTGATGATAGTTAATTATTTATGTATCTTAAAGTAGTAATAAGAGGTAATAAGAAAAATAACAAAATTACTTGCTACCTCTTACCCTAAAACTTAGTGCTGATATAATATTAATTAATTTAACAATTATAATTATTTGTTTATGTGTATAATACTGCACTGCCTTTATTTTTGATAGATTTGATTCACAAACATGCATACAATCCTCATGACAGTAAGCGTCACTGCAGCCTATAGACGCTCGTAATATTACAAGGATATTTCTAGCACGTTGCCACATGTATGTCACATTACCCTGTAATTTCACAGTAATGCGAGCACTGATATTTAGCGATAGAAATAGTTGAGAGTGAGGTATGAATGCAGACCACTTAAACCGCTTTGAGTCATCACTCGAGTTCACTATTCAATTGTACAGTTATCATATATTGACGAATCACGTCACGTCTTACAATATCACCTTAAAGGAACTCGAAGCAAAACAAAGTTTCAGCAAATACGCCTCGGACCACGACTATATGTGGAATCATAAATATAATGGATCCTTACTTAATGTATCCACCAGTCAAAGTACACTGATGGAAAACTTTCCGTAAATAATTCAGTTCGGTCGTAAAACGGGCAATAAAACGTACGATTTGAAAAATGCAAAGATGGCCGGCTGTATTACGACATTTTAGGTACAAGGCTACAGATCCGTGTATTCGAATTTGTTGTAATTTCTCAATTGATACTGAACGCACGCGAACAAATGAGCGACATTTGATACAAAGTGGATAATTGGTTGAGAAATTTTGTATTGGCTAGATTTGACTGTTGGGTAGTTTCTACTTATTAAGTTTTTCAATTTTTCCCTGCTCCGGCGTCCTTTCTCTTTCTGTTCCTTAGTCGCCTCTTACGACACCTGGTAAGAGGGTGGTACCATTCTACTCTGCCGGTACCTCACAGCAATAATGCATTAATGCTGCAGTCTATTTAAATATAATACCGCCATCTGTCGGTTCTGGTACCTTAGTCGCCTCTTAAGACACCTGGTAAAGAGGGAGGTACCATTCTACTTTGCCGGTACCTCACGGCAATAATGCATTAATGCTGCAGTCTATTTAAATATAATACCGCCATCTGTCGGTTCTGGTACCTTAGTCGCCTCTTAAGACACCTGGTAAAGAGGTAGGTACCATTCTACTCTGCCGATAAAAATGCATTAATACTGCAGTTTATATTAAATAAAATATTTACTAGCAAAATCAACTCGTTTCAGGCTTCATGCGAGACTCGTGCCTGCCTAATTTTACGGTTTAATTGCTTACAACATTAAAAAGATGGCGTGTGCTATCACAAAAGGAACAGTGAAAAAAATTTACAAGAGGAATTTTTATTTAATTTAACCTTCGAAGAAATTCTTCTTAAATTCTTTTTGTCTCGCAAGAATTTGTTCAAGTATTTTTCTCTTAATTAATTTTTTTTTTTTCTTTTTATTTTTCTTTTTTTTTTGTTTTAATGTCCTATAGTTATGGCCGTACATTCGACGATTCGTTTTAATCAAATAGATTTAAATATTCAACAGCTACAAATGATGAAGCAAAAGGTTAATATTAGGATCAACAAATGTTCCTGCAAGTAAAAGCCGCGGTTGGAAAGCTGGAAGCTAATAATCTCCAGATAGACGTTAGGTACCGGCAGAGTAGAAGAGTACCTCCCCCCGTACCAGGTGTCGTACGAGGCGACTAAGGTATCAGAACAAAGGGCATTTTTCATTGCATACCTGCGATTTCCAACACGCTTGCCCAGCGCGACAATTATGGGCAAAATTCCCCTTTTCTTGGGGAGGCATGTGTCCAGCAGTGGACTTTTAACGGCTGGTATGACGAATAATCTCCAGAAATGCGGGAGGAGGCAGCCCTGAGTGTAGCCCGGTTGTTCCCCGGGTATAAATAACAAGGACACTCCCATGCGTCGGCCCTACCCCTCTTTCAACCCATTTACTTTCCACTATCTACTACCACATTGACATGGAAGCGTCGTAAAAAACCAAACAGTTTTGGAATTCCACGTAGGTATACTGTAATTAAATACACATTTGTTAATCTTAATATCAACGTAGGGCCTATACTAAAAGGGTAAGAAATTTTAAATAGAGATTCTTTTTATATCGTAGGAAAGCAATAAAAAAAGATTTTTGAAACTTCACCTCTGGGATGCAAAGTTAGTATGAAACTTTGCTGTTTAATAATAATAATAATAATATATATATATATATATATATATATATAGTATATAGTATATAATATATAACTATCTGGTGCTGACGGAGAAATAGCTGCTGCTGGCGCAGACGGTAGTGACCTTCCTTTGTGCGCTAAGGTTATCGTATAAATATTTTGCCTGGGTGGAGGTCGAACCTATGACTTTTGGTGCACTACCGAATGCGGGCCCGTCAATAATAACAAAATAAGTTACCACATCTCATACATTGACCTAACTCCGTGATAAGTCGCTTAAAGCACTTGTGTTACAGACATCAGAAACGATGCCTAATCATTGAAAGCTGAAGAGTTTGTTTGGATGAGTGAAAGCGGTATTATACTTTTTATAGTAGACCAGGTTCAGGTCCAGGTAAGCGCCAGCAACCTATAAACGCTCGTAATATCACGAGGATATCACTAGCGGCTTGCAAACTTTACGACTTTTTAGGTATTATGTCAAATTGTTCAGTGATTTCACTGCCACTTTGAAGGCATGTTTGAAAGGTGAGCGCTTCAATCCGGAACAACGGCTTCAAACGGCAATGCGAACTCTGCTATTTGGCGGTAGAGATAAATGAGAATAATGTACAAACGATGTACATTCCATCATCATCATCATCATCATCATGATATCAGCTTTAAGATGTCTACTGCTGGACATAGGACTCCCCAAGTAATCAC